>OY720446.1:5659155-5722094 GCA_963082915.1 Dolichopus griseipennis | reverse complement strand
GGTAAGGAAGATTTTAGAATTGGATTAAAAAGCATAAGGTTATTAAAATTTCACAAGAATATTAATATATTTTTCTATTAATTATTATACATTTTTCGCTTTTTACCAGAGTAATATATCAAACTATATATTAGAAGAGTTTTTAACTATATGCTTTTATCGACGCTCTTATCACTTAACGTAGAGCCAACATAAAGACACCCTTAGTCAAAAATGTAATACAAGCATTGAATAAAATATTAAGCTTAACAGTATCTCCTATACATTAATTTCAACATATTATAGTTTTAATAATACATTGATAAAGAAAATGGTGTAAGACAAGTGCTTTTACACGCAGAATAATAATAAGTTTGGCTGTCAACTATAAATTTAACTTCAGAGACTGTAACTACAAATTACCAGTTCTTAAAACTTCATTGAGGTACTCACAGCTGAAAGTTTGTTATTATTTTTAACAGTAACGTAAGAGAACTTTCTTACGGTGATGACTGATGACTACTGACAAAAATGTGGCTGTGATAACCGAATTGTTTTGTTGAAAAATTCATTACAAGTATTCAGCTGTTGTAACTTCGTTCAATCGGCTGTAATAATTTTCTCGTTCAGCTAACCACAACTTGCATTTTAATACCACAACCACTGACGCAAAGTCATCACAGGAAACATTCTGTTCTCATAACTTTCATTTAGTTATAAAAACCGTATGTTAGTTCTTTTTACTCAGAATTTTAAAAATTATTACACGCATTTTCATTCTCGTTTAGTAAAATAAAGTGAAGAAGAAGGTTCAAGAAGTAAAAAGTAGGTTTGTTAAAAAATTATGTTGTAAGCAAACTTCTCCATAATAAGCTTAAATGGAGTCGGAGAACGATTTGTTTTTTTGAGGAAATTAAATTCCAGCAAAATAAATCATTTCAATTTTAAATTTTAATAAATTTATTTTATAAGTTAAAGAAAAAAAAAAAATTAAGTTATATTGTTTTAATTTTTAATTACTAATTTGGTAATGATATGTTCTTTAGCTTCAATTTGTAGTTTCCACAGCTCTAAATATGGAAGTTCTACGACCTTTCATCCAGAAGTTTAAAGTTTAAGATTAAATTAGATGTTATGATAGTGATTGTGAATATTTCTGAATATTTCCGAATGACGGGTTACCATAACCACAAATTTAGTTGTGATATCTTTTTTTTTTTTTTTTTTTTTTTTTTCTGGATCTGGTTTAAATTAACCTATTTTATCGAAACGAAAGTTCTAATTATCCCAATTGAGGTTTTTGTAACCTCGCAATATAGATTATGATAACCAAGTTATGGTTAAAATAACACTGTCTTTAGATACAACAACATCAGAAATCAAGGTTTTATAACAAGCGTAAAATTGTGGCAGCGCTTTTTGATAGTTGTGGTAACCTCCCTACCCTAGTAGGTAACATTTAATATAGCTACATCAATGAACGGGAAAAATTCCTAATGATAGGATAAATATTATTGGAGATGGATACAATATGAGATCAGACCAGCAATAATTATTCCTACACAAAATCTTACCTTATCCAGATATGAGGAATGATTTTATTATTAAATTTTTTGCTTAAGTAGAGAGTTATTAGATAATCTACGATTGTAAATAATACTACCCTCAGATTTTTAACCGAGTTGAGTTTAAGATTATTAATATAATCTTCAAGAAAATATAGCATCGGCAAGATCTTCATTCAATTTAATGCAATGCAATCATTTATGGATTTTCCAGGCTCGACATTTTTAATATACTTAGTTCACAAAAATCTAAGCGAGATTAAGAAAATGTCGAGAATATGTCCGGGTCCCTCATTTTTCATAACAATATAATTAGTAAGATAAATTTGAGTGTATCGTCAAGTTAATAAGTTTTATAAAAATAAATGATAAATTCTTTTTTTTCAATACCTATAACTTCGCTGTCGCTTCCCTTTGAAAATTAGTCGGGTAATTTTCTGTACATGCACTGTTTATATATAATTATACTATGTTTAGTATATAATATACTAAGTATATATAATTGAAGAATTCTGATACGTTCATTGAATGAAATTTTATTGTATTGTTTCTTGTTTTATTGATATTTTTATCTTTTTTTTTATTCTTATTTTTTTTTTTTAAATTTCTCAACTTTGTTAATTTCTTCTTTTATTTATTCTAATCAGTGATGAAATCTTCAATACAATTGTACTTTTTTCAATACAATTGAATCCAGAAAATACAGTAGTTCACTCGAACCTAAATTCAATACACTCTGCTGTGAATTTTTTTCGAAAATATAAAATATGTTCCATTTCAGAGTTTTATTAGCCAGAAGTTTCTCTAATAAAAAATGAACTGAATCAATATATGTTTAGAAAAATATATCGCATAACTCAAGCTATATTGTCAATACCACATTCCTCTACAAATATTGAGAGAATATTTTCGATCCAAAATTTAGTGAAAATAAAATGCAAAAATAGACTGCAAATAATTGCAAAATAAGACTGCAAAATTCAAAGCAAGGATTTAATAAAAAATTACCAGTGCCATAGTTTTAAGATGGAGAAAGACTTGATTTAAAAAAAAATTTACAAAATGCTGCTATAATGGCAGAAGAATTATTAAATTAGGACTTAAAGATAAGAATTATGTGATTTTTGTCTTAATTCTTAAATTGAATTTGTTTTTTTTTTGTTTTTTAATGTAGTTTTACTGTTGTATAATGTAAATACATATTATATAAACAAATTTCAGTACAATTATTCTCAATTTAGTACAATTTTCATTATACTTTTAGTACACTTCACTTTACTAATTTTTCATCCCTGATTCTAATATAATTGTTTGTTTTCCATCTCTTGTTTTTTTTTTTATTGTATGCATATAATTGTATATACATCAATTACTCTACTCTATATATATATATATATGTATATAGGTAGATATTGGTTGTTTTAGTCTAATTGTTTTTTGTAATATAACAAAAAAGAGAATTAAAAAAAAAAAAAAAGAAAAAAAATTGGAAACTCCCTCAACATAAATTTTGATATTGTGTATTGTTGCTAGTAAATACACAATATAAAAAAAAAAAATACAAAAAAAATAAAAAGGAAAACAGAACAAAAACAAAAACATAACCTAAAATTTTGTAACGAACTGTAATCATTATTTAAGTTATAAAAAAAGTATTGTAGGATGTATCCTATAACCTATAAGACGAAATAAATGGTATTTATTGGTTCACTTAACTTCAAATAAAGGTATACCTATATATGTACTTATATGTTGCTTTGGTTTGATTTAGACAAGATTGGAATACCTACTACTTACTTATGTTGTTGAAATCAATTGATTCAGCTCTTTTTTGGAAAAAGAATTTTTTTCTTTAACGATTCATTGCTGCAAAAACTTTTGTTCAGAGCTAAAACAAAAATCCTGGGTTGGCCCGAACTTAAATGTCACGAAAATTGTTAATGACTACCTACCAAAAAAAAAATATTTTTCTCTAGGCAAGGTTAATTCTTAACACTTTTCGGGAATAATTGCATTCATTATATTTTGTTGAATTATGATTTTGTATGCTGGGAGAGTAGTTGCTTACAATTATAAAATCTCATCTGACCGATGATAGCTCAGTGGTTAAAATTGTGACTTTTCAATTTGAAAAGTCTTTGGTTGATGAAACCCTGGCCGGATAATATTTATATAAAAAAATATAGTGTATAATAATATAATATGTATAATAATATATAATATAAAAATATAATAATATATATTGAAATAGTTTAATAAGATGTCCAAATCAGGGATGAAAAATGAGTAAAGTGAAGTGTACTAAAAGTATAATGAAAATTGTACTAAATTGAGAATAATTGTACTGAAATTTGTTTATATAATATGTATTTACATTATACAACAGTAAAACTACATTAACAAACAAAAAAAAAAAACAAGTTCAATTTAAGAATTAAGACAAAAATCACATAATTCTTATCTTTAAGTCCTAATTTAATAATTCTTCTGCCATTATAGCAGCATTTTGTAAATTTTTTTTTAAATCAAGTCTTTCTCCATCTTAAAACTATGGCACTGGTAATTTTTTATTAAATCCTTGCTTTGAATTTTGCAGTCTTATTTTGCAATTATTTGCAGTCTATTTTTGCATTTTATTTTCACTAAATTTTGGATCGAAAATATTCTTTCAATATTTGTAGAGGAATGTGGTATTGACAATATAGCTTGAGTTATGCGATATATTTTTCTAAACATAATATTGATTCAGTTCATTTTTTATAAGAGAAACTTCTGGCTAAAACTCTGAAATGGAACATATTTTATATTTTCGAAAAAAATTCACAGAGAGTGTATTGAATTTAGGTTCGAGTGAACTACTGTATTTTCTGGATTCAATTGTATTGAAAAAAGTACAATTGTATTGAAGATTTCATCACTGGACTCCAAATGCCAAATAGACATAGGATTATTATAATATTAGGCAATTTTTACTATTGTCTGGTAGGTACCTACTACATATACAAATAAATAAATAACAAAATAAAATCTCGGCTTTATTAATTTTTGCACAAAAATATTCAAATAATCCACAATAATTAAATAAAATAAATTAATTTTTAACTGAATATTAAATTTTGAAAGAATAAAAAGAAATTTTAAAAATATGGTCAAGATTGCCCATATATATTTTATTAATATTCTCTTTTCTTTTTTATTTCTCTCTCGTTTTGTTTTTGTTTTTGTTTTTTTTTGTAGTTTTTATTTTTTCTTTTATTTTATTATTATTTTATTGTTTTTAATTTTATTTTATCTCCCAATGAATGAAAACTTTCTATAATAAAAGGGAGTTACCTTTAAAAATGTTAAGTTCATACAAAAATGTTTTTTTTTTTTTTTTTTTTGTATTTTTTCAAAATAAAACAAAAGCAACAACAAAGTTCCAACAACAACAACTTCAATAACAGATGTTATAAAACAATATCCAATTGTTTGTGTATTTTTTTTCTTTTTTTGTTTTTTTTTCTAGTTCGCTTTTATCAAAAAAAAAAAAAAAAAAAAAAAAATACAAAAAAAAAAAAAACAATAAACACGAGAAGAAAAATATCTCATATAAAATTCTACACACATGCTCTATGAAGCTCTATTGGATAAATTTTCTCTTTTCTTTCTTATCAACATTTTGGTTTTTTTTTTTATTTTGTTCATTTTATGTATCTCTATTGTTGTAGTTTTATATTGAGAAACAATGTTGCTACAATTTATTTTATTTGTGCATAATATTTTCTTTTTAAATATTTTGTACCCATAAAGGGAAACCTTTAAAAATTCTTAAAAAATAATTTTAATCACTTAAGTAACATATTAATATGTTTCTATACACAATATTAAATATGTAGGTACATATATTTAAAATGAATATAATTGGAGGCAAAATCCAATGTTAGATACAATAATTACAATCTACGAATAAACTGTATACACATACCAAGTTTTTTTCATGTGGCAATTCTTTCTTTTAAATTTAGTCACTGTTGTTGATTAACGGAAATTGAACTCGAAAATTATATCACATATTATGGTACACATTACTGGGGATAAAATCAAAAAAAAAAAAAAAACCTTCAAGTGCGGTAGGGAGCGTTCTGTATGACAAATTTTCCATGTTTCTAAATAATTTTTTTCATATTATTTTTTTTGTAACAAATGATTCGTAAAAGAATCAAAACCCTTAGTAAAAAATGCCACTTCCGTTTATCTGACCAAGTTTTATCTATATTGCACTCTTTTTTTATATATACTAAACCTTGTGTATTTTTCATATATACTGGAAGTTTAGTGTAGGTTAAATGTTGTTTTCCCCTGTTTTAAATATGTATATCCTTAATATTTGAGATTTAATTGAAGTTGTGTTTCGGATACGTATCAAACGTTTCCGATAAACGTTACCAACGTATATCCTTGAATTAATCAAGATAGAAACTTGAAGTTTGGTACAAATTTTTTGAACGGCTGGAAGACAAAGTGGTTTGCGTTCATTTGAAAAACCTGCGCGCTCGATTCCCTGTAAAAGTGAAAAACTTTTATCTTATTTTCGAACTTGATTCGGGTTTCATTCGTAATTTGGGTTCGAATGGCATAAATACAATAATTAACAGTTATATAATATCTTTAAAAATCAAAAGTATTAATATTACAATATAAAAAAAATTCACAATATAAACCAATAATTTAATTTAATAATATAACTCACAGATAAAGAATACCATAATATAATTCAAATATAAAATTACCACTACATATATAAAAAATAGAATTGGACCTATTGAAAATGCAAGATATGTTAAAAAAAACCTAGCACTATCTTATTGTTTAAATTAAATTAGGATCATAGAAGAATATAACAGCCCCCGACCTTCTGGTTCAACATGTACCTTCAATTGTATTGACAAGCTTCCTAGTCTAACACTTGAACAGTTAGCATTTAAAAAAAAAAAAGTGCTTTTCTCCAGTATTTTTGAATACAATTATTATTTTTAATTTATAATGAACCTTTCATGGTAGGTGTAAATGTCACGTGCCTCCTAAAATCAAACAAAGATATGTTTGTAGCCGGAAGCCCCCGCTATTTTAAATGATTCGTTCCTGACATGTTATGTATGAAAACTTATTGACGGGATTTAAGGGTTTAATACAAAATCAGAAATGGGATTTTGAATCTTAAAATGGATAAATTTAAATATTGACTGATGGGTATTACGCGTAATGGTACTTTTTCAAAAAATTTTATATTTAGATAAATAAGAATTTGTTTTTCCTCTTTTTTCATTTTGGGTTTTTTCTATAAAAAATATTAATTAAATTTATTTTGTATTATTTTTTACCTTTATAAATATTCATAAAATAATTTATTTAAGTAATTTTGCCTTTTTTTATTAATTATAAAATTACACTGTATTTAGCATAAATGCTTTTGTTTTCAATTGTGACACTGTATAAGCCTTTTCGCCTTTCGGTCCGTCCGTTTGTTTTTTTTTTTTAAAAAACTTTTAGACTTCTTTGACAATGAAATTTTCAACAAAATTCTTATAACAATTTTATAGTTGTAGAACAATTAATTAATCTAACACCATCTGTTTCGAATCTAACGCAAGTTTATGAACTAAAAGTATTCAAAAAATTTAGAATCAAAAGTCTGCGCAATTGTGTTTTTGATGAATCTGAAACCGACTAAACGCAACAATCAATTTGTAAGATAAAATTACTTCAGATATTTACAATTTAACATTATAATTTACTGTTATGTTAAAACGGAATGGATTCCTTTCTACATAATATATAGGTTCTGTTGAAAGGAGTAGGAAAGGAGTAGGGGTAGGAAGAGGTAGGTTGGAAATTGTAGTATAGAACGTTATTAACAGAGTAGAACACTTTAGATGGAAGCATGTTACACATCTTAGCAGTTCTCACAACAACTGAGTTTCCATAACCAGTTTTAAACCATCTTGGTATTTCCACAGTATAGAAATGAGTACTTGTTGATCCGCTAGTATTACAGCAAATTTTATTTTTTAATTACAACAGTTAGAGCAAATGTCATTACCTACAGGATATCTATAAAACAGAGAAATCGCAAGAGTTAAGTGGAGTAAGTCTTACTTGATCGACAGCGTCAGGCGTAAGGCGCGGTTTTGAATTTTGTCGAGGTAACTCAAAGATGTTTGGAATGCGCCAGCCAAAATGTGAGAGGTTGAGTATAGGCTTTATAATTAAATAGTGCAAAAATATGACGGACCAACATAACTAACAAAGACCTATGACTACTCACTAGTGAAGAATCAGTAACGAGCCAGATATAAGATGGAAAACCCACACTATGAAAAAAAAACATCACCAGAATGGCCCTAAAATGGAAACCCTAAGGCAGTCGAACAAGAGTGCGACATAACTGGATTAGCAAAAAATGGAAAAACTTCGGAGGTAATCAAATTAAGTGCGATCGAGATCAATGAAGAAGATTTGCTTTCGCGAAAACCTTTGATTTTAAATGCTGCCTTGTTTTATATTATTTAATTCATATAGTTCATATTATCAGGATTTTAAAATATTAATATTTAATTTTAAATAAATGAATGAAAATTGAAACCCAAAGTGAAACAGAAAAAAAAAGCAATTTTCAATTTAATTCTTTTTTTTATCCATTCACTTCTGATTAATATTTTAATGCCAATTTTATATTCTCTGTTCTCCACTATTTTTTCTTTTTTTTTATATTTGCAATATTTTCAGGGATTTTATTTTACATAAATAATTAATAATAATAAAAGTGAAACATTTATACATTTCGATTTGATATATATGTACATATATATGTACATATATATATTTTTGTACAGTGTAATTGCAAAATTCTTTCTCATTTATAGCTATAAAATGTTATTTAAAATATAATTTTAATGATAAAAATGTCCTTTTAAACACAAAAAGTAATGTGATCTATAATAGTGGTGGATGAAAATTAATGCAAAATGGATATATACATATATATATATATTAATAAATTAAATAAATACTTCATGTAGATATCAAAATATAATTTTGGTTCGAAAACTTTTCAAAATTTAACTGGTTAATAAAAAAAAAAAAAATTGATACAAAATTAAATTAAAAAATGATAAAGCATATACGTATCATTATTATGGTTGGTCGGTTTACGTGACTAGTGCTGCCAATCGTGACAGGACATCAATTAGCGCGTTAGTACCGTTTTGCTACCACTACCGTGACCACAAAGCTTAAGTTAGGGCTATATTGGTTCTAATTTAGATCCATTTCGCGGCATTTAGAAACCTTACCATTTCTGCAGGTTGCTTAGCTTCCAGATCGCTAAGATCGTTAAATTCATGGCTATCCAGAGTTACTCTTCTGGCCCTGGCCAGCGCTGGGCATATACGATTGAAATGTATAATGGTCTCTTTCTCATTCTGTTCCCCACAGCTCCGGCATGATGTGTTGCATGAGATACCTAATCTGACCACATGTTCGCCAATTGGCCTGTGATCACACCTATTGTTCTTGCTTTATCCCGTCGGGATAGCTTCAATAGGTTGTCCGTTTTTTTTGTTCTCGTTCGACGGCCATATTTTCTTGGTTAATTTCTTCCACCTTCTATTCGCTAGGGATAAATAGTGGAGAAAGATATCTCTTTTAACGCTGTTTAGTGGTGGATCCACCTGTTCTTTTCAGAGAAGCATTCAGATTGGAATCCCTCCTTGCTAATTCATCAGCATATTCATTACCTGGAATATTCCTATATCCCGGAACCCACAGTAATGTAGTATTGTGTTGATAAATCACTATTATAATCTGATTAGTAATCCGTAACTGTTTCTAAAATTTTCCGAACAACCAATTATTGAAAAATGTTATAAAACATAACATAAGAAGTGCGAAACATGCCCATACCTACACTATAAATAATTGTTGAGATGTCGTTACATATCTAATGGAAATTCGTTTTTTTGCATTTATAGGCGCACCTATATTTTCCATAAAATTTATAGGTTATTAATATGTGTATGCGATTTATAAAAATCTTTATCTTTTGATGACCCTTTTTCCTTGAAATTATTGCTGTACAATAAAATACAAGAAGAGTTTTTGTCCAGCACTGTACTTGTATTAAATTTTTTTGGTTAAATTAATTTAAAAAAAAAAAATGAATAATAAAAGTGTTTTAAATATCTGTTTTTGTATAGATATTTTTTATAAATCTAATTAAGTTGTTTTCAGATTATTAAAGCTGCAAAAAGGGGTTTTTTTTTTTAAATAGTTCAGTTTTTATTCGAATCTGTATATAGAGACTGAATTTCCATGGGACTTTTGACTCATTACAATGAGACAGAAAGTCCGACGGTACTTGTGGCATTTTTTTAATGGGGCTTTTGTCTCACCCAAAATTCGTCAAAAGTCTCATTCAATATATCATATAAGTATATTCTGGAAGAAGTGTATAACCCTGTGATTTTGTAACCGACTATAAAATTCGAATATTTTCAACAGCTACATTAATTATTTTTTATATTCTGATGTTGACTCGGGCAATCACGTGTGCCTCTATCCATGCGTTGCGGTCGAGTTTTAGCGTTTTGCGATTGATTCTTCATCGTGTGACCCCCTGCGTGGTGCCGAGCGCCACTCTATTGCATTGCAGTAAAAGAATATTTGTATTATATCTTGAATATTATTTATATTATATTCGGTTAAGAGGGATTTAAGAATTTGATTCAGAATTGGATTTTATACGACTTTTACAGAATATTTATATATATATATATGTATATGTGAGATTTTGATTTAGGAGATATTTTGTAATTGGTTACCAAATCACAGGATTTTACGGTTTTTTTCAACAATATGTATACAATGTATCTGATGATAATGTTGTAGTCAGCAGTAGTAATAAAGTTAAGTCTACAATTTTGTTTTTCAAATTTTCAATATTAATTTCATTTTAATGAGACAGAAGCCCCCCGATTTTTTAACTTTTTTTTATGAAACTTTTGTCTGACAGTGGTAAGACAGAAGTTTTATGGGAGTTTTAACTATCGGATTTTTGACATGTCACCGGAGAATGGCAAGGATTCAAGAAGGCAAAAAAACAAATTCAGAAGGTTTTAAATTAATATACAAATGGGTTTGGTGCCCAAAATGTTGGAGGAAATATTTTCTGTTTTCCTTTTCCATGCTATTTCTCCATCTGTGAATTTGTATATTCAATCATATTTATTCAATATCATAAAAAAACCATGATATACAACCTGATATACTAGGGAGGTAGGTAATGTAGGTAACCACTGTGCGTGAAGGCCTCAATTAGCACGAAATTGCATAATTTTGATCCTTCTTTAAGAACGCTTCTCTTGGCTTTTTTTTTTTGTTGGTGAACAGTGAAATTAAAGATTAGCTTTTTAATAAAGGGCGTATAGTGAGATAATTCTAATTCTTGATTTGGTATATAGATCCTCAAAGCATATCAATACCAAGATTTAGGTCATATCAATATCATTTCGTTGAAGATTGAAGAGTTAAATATAGCATACGAAAATAGTCATAGATATTAAGACAATTTTGTAAAAGAAAATTTAGTTTAGCATGTAAGTTTGTTTTAAGTTTATGTAATCGAATTTGACCGCTTCGCAACACTAGTCTTCTTATATTAAAGCCAACTAGTATATTAAATTAAAAAAAAGACTATAGTTTGGCGCTTCCCAATTGAAAATTAACTTATTATAAAAAATATTTGTTATATAAGAATTGCATTATGAAGCTTTTCCAAACTTTGGAAGGCTAACTCCATAGTTTTTGCAACGTCTACTCGTATTGTTAAAATTTTTTCTCTTTGATTTAAACTGTAAAAAAGTTTTGTAAGAACACACATAGGAACAGATTAAAGAAGAGAAACTATTAAATATAGGCACTATTTTTTTTCAATTTACTGAAAATGGGATTAGGCGAAAGATGGAGAAAAAAAAAGTACCTTAAGCAAAGAAAATTGAACTTATTATTTGAATAAAAATGTCACAAGTTTCCGCACTGAAATATATATATATATATATATATATATATGTATAGGAAAATTTATGGTTATACGCAAATATATTTTAGAACGTATTTAAAATTCATATATATAGATATATATACATGTATAAATACATAAATGTATATAACATATGTATGGATGTTGAAGAAATAAAATTTAGCAAACAGAAGTTAAAAAGAATAAAATATATATATATATATATATATATTCAATACCTAAATTCAAGTATTAAGAAAACATAAAAAGTACCAAATATATATATATATATATATATATATATACATGTAAAAATATTTTTTATTTATACAATTTTTTTTCTCTTTAAAAAGAATTTTTTTTAATAGGGACTCAACATTTTATTAATATTCCACTGACACCATCCCCTCCTATTCTATACCAATACCAATTCATATAGAAAATAAATAAAAACAGGACTAAAAAATCCTATTATGGCTTTGTTTTTTTTTTTTTTTTTTCGGAATCCATACAAAGCAAATATTTTCTATAGAAAATAAAACAAAAACTCTTACATATGTCTGAACAATATATAGTATATATAATATATATATATACCTATTAAAATTTTACATAAGATACCTATTATATGTTTTAATATTTTCCCGAAATAAAGATAATATATATGTACCTATATATATATTATGTACATGGGACCTATATTGATATAAATTTTATATATAATAAATACAATGTACATTTATATATACATATTATATATTTTATATATAAATATAATATTTTAAAAATCATTAATGTAAAATACAATACAACACAAAAGGATGATGATTTCCTGTGTAGGATAATATATATATGTATATATTATTACATGTATGTTGACTTTGTTTTACGATAATGTAAAAAAGGAGTGGTTAATACTGAACTCTATGTACATGGCATATCAATTTATATACATATATGTATATATACTATACATATATATGTATGTTCATATGTCCATAATTAAAAAAAAAAATATAAGCAAAAACTTTTCAAAAAACAATAGAAAAAAAAAAAAAAAAAAACAGAAATGTTTAATGAAACGTTACTTTTCAGTTTATATAGCACATTTTTTTTTTTTTTTCTTTTTTTTTTTTTTTATAATAAATTCAAAAATATTTTATTTGATGCATATAATTTCATGCATTATGATGATTTAAAATATATACCTAGCGATTTTAAAATTAACCTCTTATGCAAAGCTCCCAATTTCCCATAAGACATTTAGGTTTAAAATGAGCCTGTTATACAATTTTTGGTTGTTTTCATGTCATGGCCTGGATTAATGTATGCGCTGTGATGAAAATTATAAATGTATTTCGAGTGAAAGCTTTAATTTTTTATTTTTGAAGGTTCTGAATACTAATTTTTACCAAATTTAGATTTTGAGGATTTTCGTATGAAATCTTTTTCCATATATACCGATATATATATATATATATATATATATATATATATAGTGGTTTAAAGGGTTTTTATAGTTGTACAAATTATGGAGGTTTTTTTTTTTTTAAATAATAAAACATTTTAAATTTGAATACTCATATACCAAAAAAAAATTTAAGTAAAAGAACGAATTTCAAAAGCTACTTTTGGAAAAAAGAATTAATATTTTTCGAACTATAAGTATTAAAACATGCCTCCTGCTCTGAAACCAACCTCCCAATAAGACTACACGTAATTTTTTTTTTTTTAAAAGTATGCCTTTCTTAAAAACTTTTCGCTCTTTGTAAAAAATGACACAGATATAGGGAATAAGAAATTATTTAAATCTGGAAATGACTAAATAACCGAATTTAAAATTTTCAAAAACATATTTTTAATTCAATAATGGGGTATGCGTCATAATGAAATAGATCTTTAGCGCCCGCCCGCCCGGCCAAACTTTAATCTAAAACCATTCAAATAAATATAAAATATGTGAGGAAGCCAATATTCGTTCAAACAATTTTTCAAAACTCATTAATATCCATATAGACAATAAATATAATTTGAATTTTGAAATATAAGGTGGTGTGGTCGTAAATGTAAACTTTTTGACGTAAAATATGCCATTTGACATTTATTATGATTTTAAGACCAAACAATTTGCAATCAGTAGACAGACATTCAATTTATAAATAAATTTTTGTGGTCGTAAAAGTAAATTTTTTTAGTTTTGCAATATGGATATATGTAAATTCAACAGATTGTTTTTGTTTTTCCACTTTTGAAATGAGTTTTCATCGCTAATTTTGTACAAAAATAGTAGTTTTAAGGTGGATGTGTCCCACCACAACAAACTTTGTGATTCACTTTCAGTTTCACTCCTGTTAATTTAAATTTAAATTAATTTACAACAAAAAAAAGACATAATACTTAGTACTTGGTAAACTGATTGTAAATAAAAAATTTTGTTTGCATAGTTGACGTTTACTTTACATATACATATTTCTCATTTACGACCCAGACCCAGGTTCAGTTAGCAATGATTTTTTACATAATTTTTGGTCGTAAATTCAAAATATGCATATTGACAGCAAATTCACATTTACGACCAGTTAAGAATAGTTAATACTGTCAGTGTCACAAATAAAAATTAAATATTGCCAGATTTTCCTTTTTCCCAAAAATCACAAATTTTCTAATTAAAAAAAAAAAAAAAAAAAAAATTACAAAATTGAAAGAGTTATAGAAAGAGATAAAATCAAGTTACAAAAATGAGAGAGAAAAAAAACGTTACAAAAATTTTGGTAATAATTACTAAAGTGGTAACTCTGGAGGTTAGGTCTTCGTACCTATTTGGATTAGAAAACAAAATTTTTTAAAATTTTTGAAAATTTTCAAACTTCAAGATGGTGGTAGGTATTATCAGGCCATAACAGAGGGTGGGCCATGAGGGCCATTTGGCTCAGGACCCGAGTTGTGAAAGGGCCTCTATTTATTTCCTAATTTGGTCACAGTAGGTGCGGAAAAATTAAGTTGAAATATTATTTTGAGTATTAATTTATTTTATTTTAACCAAAGATTTATAAAATATAACGATACACAAGTTATAGTAAAAATTTCAAGTTATTGTTATATTTTACGTAGTAGGCCAATTGCATAAAAAAGAATATGTTGAACTCTGAAAAATTCAAAAAATTTTAACGTAGTATGGCCAATTGCATAAAAAAGAATATTTAATTTTCAATTATTAAAAATTTAACTATATTTCCTATTCAGTACAGTTTTAATTTTCCTATTGAGTACAGCCTTTGGTTCCGTACTATAAATTTTAGTGATTTTAGCCAGACTTTTGGATTCCTTTGGACTTTTCAAACTTCATCAGATGAGGCGAAATAAAATCGAGAGCAAAAAATATGCACTTAAAATATCCAAAGGAAATTTCAAATGAAATATGTGATGAAATGATATTTTTAAAAAATATTTTTGAAGTAAACTTTGATATAGACTCATCTCCAGCTAAGTTTGCTGCTAAACATTTTAGAAAAAAAACCTAATTGGATTGTTTCCAAATATATCAACAGCTTTAAGAATATTTTTAAGTTAACCTGCCTCCGTTGCTTCAGTCGAACGCAGTTTCAGTGTGTTGAAAAGAGTTAAAAATTTTAAAAGATATGCAATGAGCCAAGAACGGTTGAATGGGCTATCAATTTTACATATAAATTCAGATATTGCACAAAATATTGATTTTTCAACTATTATAAAAGATTTTGCTACAACTATAAAGCTCGAAAAGCTTATTTGTAATTTAATTATTAATTTCATACTTTTTAAATAAATTAAAAATAATAAAAGAACTATGTAAATTTGTTTTTTTTTTACTCAAACAAGAGGCCCCATATTTTTTATTGGCCTGGGCCCCCTTTCAGCTCTGCAAGGCCCTGGGTATTATATTTTAAAGTAAGTATTTATAAGTAAATTAAAGTATTTACTTACAAAAGATTAAATTTTAAATTAAAAAAGAATGAAGATTAAATTGTAGATACTAACTTAAAAAATAAAAAAAAAAAACTGTAGGTACTAACATAATACTAATATATAATTTATATATATTATATGTATTGCATAGATATACATACATATTTTTAAATAGTAAAAAAACAATAATTTTTCTATGGTTTTTTTTTTCTTTATATTTCTAGATTTATAAATATTTTATTTTCAACATATATATTATGTCTATACATATATACAATTTTGTATATAATATTGTCTCTATATACTATATATTATAATAATTCTATGTAAGAACTAAGCTTTCTTTTCCTTTTTAGTACAGGAATACAAAAGGCAAAATATATGTACATACATATTATGTATGGAGGAAAGAAATAATATAAATCCTTTGTATAAGAAAAAAAAACAAAAACAACAACAACAACAACAAAAGCAGAAAAAGAATCGAAATAAAACAATAATAAAAAAAAAAATACATGAAACAGAAAAGAATAAGTTTTCTTTCTTCCTTTCTTTCAATTTTTTTTTTTTTTTTGTTTTCTTTAATGTATTCAATTCTATTCATCCCTTGTGATACATACAATAAAGTTTAGTTCTTTCTCTTTCTTTTTTTTTTTTTTTTTTTCCTTTTTTTCCTTCTTTTTCTGTTAAATTGTTTATTACATTTTTTTTTTCTATTTGTTTTTGTTTTTGTTTTTTTTTTTATTTTTTTTTTACGTATTTAACAGTTCTACTTTTATATCAATTGTATATATGTATTTGTATATACTTTGTTTTGTAATAAATATTTATATATGTATATACATATAGATTTATTGTATTGTAATTGTATTAGTAAAATAAAAAATTTTATTTTGAAATTTAACAGCTTGAATGAAGATTAAATGATAATGATGATAGTGATGTTGATGATGATGATCATTTTATAAGTATAAAAAAAAAAAAATTATGATTATTATAAGGGTGTATGTATAATATAGGATGATAACGTGTGTATGAAGGTTTGTAATATATGTATTACTCTGCTTTTTTTTTTTTTTTTTTTTATACTTTCTTTTACTTTCTTTTCTCATTTTCAACTTTTGTTTTTACCGTTATTATTTCATTTTAATACTGTTTCACATGCATTCTTATGTTTAATTTTTTTTTTTTGTTTTAGTTTGTTTTTTGTTTTTTTTTTTTTTTACTTTTTCTGTATTCCTATTTTTGAATTATGTATGTTTTTTTTTTTTTTTTTTTTGTGTTCTTTATTATTATTATTATTATTTTTTTTTTTATATTGTTTCGTTTTTAATGTATTATTTATTTTATATTCGTTTATTGTAAATAGCATATCATATAATATACAAATATATATATATATAAAGGGCGTGGTTGCGCTTGATATCTTTTCTCTCTTTTATATTTTGCAGAGTTAACTTTAGTACTATTTGTTTTGGTATTATTATTGCAGAAAATGTATATATATATATATATATATATATATATGAGTTAGATACATTATATTATATATAACAATGTATATATATATATATGAAAAAATGAATCAAGTATCATATTATATTATTATAACTGTTATTGTGTTTTATTTGTTTAGGTTTTTGTTGTTGTTTTTGTTTTTGTTTTTGTTTTTTTTTTAAATACTGTTTTAAACAAGGCATGATTAACTGTAGATTTTTCTATATATATTATAATTTTATATACACAAAAAAAAAAAAGTTCTACACACATAAGTTAGTGTGTAATGTATATATTAAAATATTGTAGATTTGAAGCAATTGAAGTAGATACATTTATACATAATAATATAATGTATGTATATATGTTATATTGTATTCTTAAAAATAGTTTGAGAGTTCTGTGGAAAAATAAAGAATGGAAATTTTCTAAGAAACCAATTTGATTTTTGAAAGTAATGAGAAAAAAATAAAGAATAAATAAAAAATTTTATTTCAATGTAGGTATACCTACATATATATATATTTAATAAATACTAATTATAGGATGGCAAACAAATTTCCAAAAAAAAATTATCAAAATAAAATTATGTAACACCTTATAACCTTTAAAGCATTGACTTTTTAAAGTCTAACTAATGTACTTAGTTAAACCGACCCAGACGTCCTCTTTTATGGAGGACAGTCCTCTATTTCTACGTCCTGTCATCTTTAAAATTCTTGTCATCTTTTTTTGTCCTCTTTTCAATATAAAATATCTATATTAGTTTTCTAGTACCTACTATTTGTGAAATTTTTAGTACTTACAATTTTATTAAATTTTCTCTAATGGGCAAATTATTTTACGATATTTTTGGGTTGGTAATTCATTTAGTCAATCAATATTTTTGGTTGTTAAAAACAATTTTTTTAAAATTTCAAATTTAACTGTCAAATTCTGAGTTTTTTTGATGTTGTTTGGTGTCGTAATTCGTGGAAGTTTCTTTTATAAATTATTTAATAAAGTAATTATCGAAAACTATCATATAAATATTAAATATTTTAGAAAAATATTTTATTTTATAACTATAAGAATGAGCAACGGAAAGAAAAGAAAAGTGTCTTTAAACAACAAGACACAAGGAAGAATTTCTACACATTTTTGCTGTAGATGATTAAATCCGAATCTAGACAATTCGATAGTAATATATTTAAAATTTGTGGACAACAATTTTCTATTGGATATAAAGGCAAACATGATATTATTTAACACAGTAACAAAAAAACAACATAAAACCCATTAAACAGATGCCCCTGCGTCATATTCGATGCCCTATTTTTTATTAATGTCCTCTTTTTTCTTGTCAATGATTTGGTCGGCTTAACTTAGTTAGCTACGTAGTAGGTACCTGTGTATTAATATTGAACTTTGAATTTAAATAACTAACCTAAAATCTATTACAAAAGAAGACTCTTTGGTATTAAAATTTAAATGAAACATTCCTATAATTCTAAACTCTTCAATATTATAAACTAATTAAATTTTGACAGAATATACTATGGGTAGATTTACTTACATCAGTTCCAATCAATACATACATATATATGTAGGTTATAGTATGTCTAAATATAACTTCCTTTTTTGTTATTTAACTTTTTTATTCCTTTTTCACTTCTTTAAAGAGTATATAGGACATTCACAAAATCATTAAGACATATAGGATGTAACTATTGCATAAGATTATGAACACACAAGTAGAAAAATTTTGTGCGGCATCTATTTTTTTTAATACCTATAATCTTATTATACAATTTCATTATTTTTTGTTTCTTAGATAATGTACCGAATCGAGGTTTGAAGCCGAGACTTTCCACTTGGAAACTAGGCGTCTTAATCACTAAACCATTGGTCAGATTTCGCTTAAATTAATTTAAAATTATCAATTTTTTTTTTTTTTTAGTGCTAATTGTTCAATTGCTAAATGCTAAGCTAAAAAGCCTGTCTATACCAACAAGTATATGTTGATACAGGAGGATATTATATTCTTATTATTAGAATTGATCTTAATGAATTCCATATACGCAGTATAAATATGAGATAGTATTAGGCCATATAAAATGTATAGAAACGTATTAGATTTTTAATAGATACATATAAATTATGTATTAGATATTCTGTATCTATGAGTTATATTATTAAAATAGATGCCAAATTGTAAGAATCGGTAGATTACCGTTAGTAAAAATCTAAAACAGTGTAGGTGCAAGGGCGGATCCTTGTGGAAAACCAGCATATACTTTCGGA
Source organism: Dolichopus griseipennis (assembly GCA_963082915.1). NCBI lineage: Eukaryota > Metazoa > Arthropoda > Insecta > Diptera > Dolichopodidae > Dolichopus > Dolichopus griseipennis. The sequence continues at coordinate 5,702,771 of OY720446.1, read as the reverse complement.
GAAGAGTTGTGAGGTATCAAGATGATGTCATCACATAACGGTACTTTATATCTCAAAGTTTCCAAATATATAAATTATCTGTGACGATGCCGCCATCTAGTGGCTGCAAAATGCATTACAAAATTTTCCTATGATTTTGTAGTATTTTAATTAAACCGTTATACGTCACGAATACGTCATTGATTCAAAAAAGAACTTGTATCCAGAAATGTGTTCCTGCCTGACGGATCTAAAACAACCTCTTGGATTAATGATGCGGGCCATGAGTCCCGACAGTCTACCAGAAAATTTAAGTTCTTCATAAAAGAACAAAACATTCCCTATATGAGTTCAGACAGATAAAGATTGAATAATAATAACATAACATACCTAGTTCAAACTTTAGAATTAGCAAAAATTAAGTAAGTATTCAAATAACAAGAAAGGAATGGAAATTCATCCTGTTTGGGACAAATTATGAAAAAAAAAACCCGGAGATTGCACAATATAAGAAATATCGGAAACAATCTCAATTTCGCAACTAGATACTTAGGTATATCCAACAATCTTCCATTGAGGTTCACACCAAATTTTCAAATAAATCAATCCAAATGACGAAATTAAAACTTTACCAAAAATAGCAGATTATATATATGCAACATGTATATACAAACATAATTCAAATTATGTATATATACAACATGAATTATAGAAATTAAAGACAACTGTGTAACCTTCTTTACACTCGCATCGCAATCAATCGTCTTAAGCTTCATTACTTTACCAATATGTATCTCAAAAAAAAAAAATTCAACACTTATGAATATGATATGCCAATCAACAATATTACTGCAACTTCAACCTCAAATTTCTATACCAAAGCTTCTCCTCACCCCTATCTAAGAAGGGTTTGTTTGACGACGTTTGTTTATGGATTAAACTTGTAAAATAAAAGTTAAAATGTAAATTATCCATTTCTAATTTAATTTAAATAATTTAAATGTAATTTTTTGCAAATATAAAACGTAACTAAAATAAAAATTACAGTTTTTTCAAATCGTGATTTTTTTTTTTTTTTTTTAAATCTGAGCGTACTCTGTTTATACTCTTGCTTAAAGCATGTGCTCATTTTTTGTTCAGAGCGTGCTCAATTCTATGCTCAGTTTAAAAAAAAAAAAAATACGCCTAATACCCTATAAGTAACCTGTAAACACAAGTCAAAATTATAAATTAAATAAATTTAGTTTTGTTGTGGTTTATTCCGTCGTTCCGAAGGAATTTGTAATTCGCGCTAAAAAAAATAACAACACTATAGTTTTAAATGTCACCACAAGGCGGCTAATTTTTAATATTTATACCAAAACGATGGCGCACACGTCATAATAGAAGTTATATCCGCAGAATATATATACCTACATATAGTTTTATAATAATGCATTTCTTATTTTTAATTATATTTTATGTAAAATATTATTTTATATATTATAAAAAATAGAAAGTCTTCAAAAAAAAAAAAAATAATACAAAATAAAAAAAAAATCAAAAAAAAAATCAAACAAAAAACTTATTTGTGGTTTTCCATTAAAGAAAGTAAACCATCGCAATTCAATGGATGTATATATACACTATATATATATATATATATATATACTTATGATATGAGCTATGAATAAAAAGAAATGATAGTTATATATAAACATAAATGTAAAAAAATACATTCATATATATATAATATATATATATATTTATATAGATTTATATACCTATATTTATACATACCATATATATATATATATATATATATATATATGTATACATATTACTATTTTTATACCGGAGAAAGAAGTCGTATTAAATTCACAAAAACAAGTGAATTTTTTTTATTGTTGTTTTTTTTTTTTTTTTTTTTTTTTTTTGATGTTTTTGTTCTTATTTTCTTCTTTGTTCTCTTCCCTTTTTATCTTATATATAATCGTATACATATATATATACAATACATACTTCTATTTCTTTCGTATAATAATTTTGCAAAACAAAAAGTCCTTGTGATTTAAATAATAAAAAAAAAAAAAAAAAAAAAAAAAAAATTTTTTATTTTGTACACTATTATTTTAGTGCTTGACTTGTGTTTTTATTTTTTGTTATTTTAAATTTATGTTTCTTCTACCAATGTTTTGTGTTATTTTCATTTGTTTTTGAATTGTGTTTTATATTTTTGTATTTTATTTTTGTGTAAAGCAAAATTATTTCTATATAAAAGTATATAATATATATATAGTAGGATGTGTATATACCTATATAGTTTTTTATTTTATTTCAAAATAGTTTTATATTATTTATTTATTTATTTCATTTTATCTTTTAATTTTTGTTTTATTTTTTTTGTGTATTAATAGTTGTTTGATAGCTTTCATTTATTTATTTTTTGTTTTGTAGATAATAAGAATTTGCTTATTGCTTTCTTTCATTAGAATCAGCGTTGCCAACCGTACTATAATTATAGTATTGTACCATAATTTAACCAAAAAACTTTAGTTTGTACTATGTATGTACTATAATGAACCATGTATAGTACGCCAAAATACTATTATTTCCTTAAACTCAAAAATAATTTAAAAATTGAATAATTAAGTATTAATTTCATGCAATTTGCCTGAATTTTTTTATAATTTTATTTTTATCATGATTCAGCCCGTACCGGTCCGTCTAAATATTGTGTAAATAAAGATTACCCTTTTGCTGGGTAAAGTTATTAGCATTAAATATCATGATATTGATTATATTCTAAAAAAAAATGCATTTTATGCTAACTGGGTAACAACTGAGTGCTGTCATTGTTATCTTGTCAGTCTTAAACTTAATTCTTATAGCTATTTCACATTAGCAGATTTTTCAGACGACTTTTCATACGCCTAATATAAATTTATGTTATTTTTTTTTTTTTGTTTTTATTTTTTATAGAGTTTTTTTCAATTTCAGACATTTCGAAAATATTTTCTACTATTTTAAAATAGTACTTACTATAATTTACGTAATTTTTCTCACAAATACTATAATTTTGTACACTTTGTACTATAATCTTGTCAGCTAGAGTTGGCAACGCTGATTAGAATATATTTTATATTTAGTTTTTTGTTTTATTTTGTTGTATTTTACGAGTTTTTCGAAAAAAAAATATTAAATTTTTTTTGTGATAAGAATATGTATACAGAAATATGTAATATCAAAGTAGGTACATACTTATGTCAATATATTTACAAATTTATATATTTTTATACCTGTATAACTATAAGTACATATAGATATAAACTCAAAGGTATAGATCGGATCAGAATCGAAAAGTAAATCGATCTAGCTATATGTATGAATAAAAACAAAGAAGCTAGGATTTTGAATTTTTAACAAATTCGTTTTTATGCAATAGCCGTCGTCATAACTATTGAAATTCAACCTTTTTGGTTCACAGGTTCGAGTGCCTGCCATACAACTTTTTTTTTTTTTTTTTTTATATGAGCATTACTCTATACATCTAATAAAGAGCTGGGTGTATGAAATTTTTGCCAAAAGTAGTTTGGTTTTATGGCCAAAGTTCCTGCAAAATTTCGTTGATCTACTGCGCAGTGGGTTCGAGTATCTGCCATACAACTTCTTCTTTTATATATATGCATTACTCTACACCTAATAAAACTGGGCTGTCTGAAATTTTGCCAAATTTTGTTGACACAGTCTACTCTACTACACTCTTCCTCGTTATATACAGTATGACTATATATAGTCAAAGGGTATAATAAATTAATCGCTATTTAAATCCAGCCATTTTGGTCCATGGTTTCGGGTAGCTGCCATATACAACTTCTTTTTATATATGAGTATTTCTCTGTACCTATTTGAAGCTGCGTATCTGAAATTTTGCCAAAAGTAGTTTAGTTTTATGGCTAAAGTTTCTGCAAAATTTGGTTGGTCTACTACAGAGGGGGTTCGAGTAGCTGCCATACAACTCCTTTTTTTTATATGAGGATTACACTACAGCAAATGAAGGTGGGTGTGTCTGAAATTTTGCCAAAAATAGTTTAGTGTAATGGCCAAAGTTACTGTAAAATTTGGTTGATCTACTGCAAAGGGTTCGAGTAGCTGCCATACAACTCCTTCTTTTATATGAGCATTACTCTACACCTAATAAAGCAGAATATTTTAAATTACCACACTCTTCCTCGTTTTTTATTTTATTTGATAAATTTGTATATATATTTAAAATAAATAAATACATATTATTATTAAAAAAGAAATGTAGAATTAAATTTATGTAAACTGTATGTACCTATGTTTGTATGATGTAACTATGTGTTAATTTAACTACCCTGATAATTCAAGTCAGCAGATACGACAAAATACAAATGAATTTTTACACTTTTATAGAAAAAGAAAATATTCTTTGTATATATAGACAATTTCAATGGTAGATTATTCAGTACTGAAAATAGTGAGTCACCATACTAAAGTCCCGGGAAATTTATGAAACAATAATATACTACAGTTATTTTAGTACAGTGCTGGAAAACTAAAAAATGCGCTGAAAAACTATTTCCAATGACCACTGAAAAAGTACTGAAAAAATGCTCAAAGGAAGTAGAAAATTTTTCAAAATATCAAATAGAATTTTATATTTAAACATAAATAACTTCTTCTGGCTCAGTATTAACAGACTTTTACTAAATAAAATGAAAATTTATTCAAATTGTTAAAGTATTTTGGCAACAGCTTCCATTTTAATTTATATATAGAGTTTAATGACTTTTATAATATTATAATAATTCAATTCAAAATTCAAAACAAATTGAAACAATTTTTTTTTCTAACAAAAAAATTTTTTAAATGAATTTAAATAATGTTCCAATTTTTATTTCATTGAAATAGACCGGACTTTACATGTAAAATTATTGATTTTGATCTGCCTAAAAAAATATAAGAGAATATTAACTAAAATAACGAAATGTTTGTTTCCCATAAAGAACAACGAAATGGATATTGACTTCATTACGTTAAATTTTTTGTTTTTTTTTCGTAAAATTTATAGTTTAAAACTTTAAATATACATTATTATTATTTTGATGTAAAGCAGCAAGCGAATATACTTATTCAAATGTTTACTCTATATATAAATTAAATACTAAAATTTTAATAATTCATGCGGTATTCAAATACCGCAATACCCGTCTATTAATAATTCTTAGTAGTACTTAAACAATATACGCCCCTTGGACCCTGTTGTTGTAACTCTAAAAGAATAATGGAATGCATTGTTTACACCTATATTAAATAATAATAAATAGGTACAAATTCATATAACAATTTTTTTAGTATGAAATAAATTTTTCAAAATAAATAAAAGATATTCCAAGTTTTGAATGTATTAGTGCACACTTATTCTTGCTTGTAGACACAATCATTAATCTAAGATTCAAGAATATTTTCTAAAATCATAATACAAAATACAAAAAAAAAAAGAGTAAATATATTATTTAATTTCATCTTTATTAAATTTAATCTTTTTTCTAGATAATTTAAGTGTCCACTAATACAGTTGTAAACTTGAAACATCTTTTATAACTTTCAAAAATATTTACATACTAAAAAAGTTTATATGAATTTGTATCCTCTTCCTATTATTTTTTATAAAAAAAAAATTTAAAAAAAAATCTCTTAAAATATTCTTTAAAAATTCTGAATTTTAAACCAAAACAAAAAAAAAAAAAAAACAAAAGGTTTCTTTAGTAAGATTTCACCTCTCATCCCTAATATCATTTAAAATCCTATTGGTTTACGTTGAATAAGTCCTTACTTTTCTTTAGATTTTTTTTTTTTTTTTTGTTTAAATGCTAAATATCTATTTACATAATTTAATATATATATATATATATATATATATATATAATAAAATGTATTTATATATATTTACAAAATTTAGATATATAAAATATTGTTTTATACTATTGCGTATATATATATTATATATATATATATAAATATATATATATATACAATCTTTAAGTTAGCAAATCAACCCAATCAATTTAATTCATCTTAATCTAACAAAGTTAATACAAAAAAAAAAAAAAAAATATAAAATAACAAAAGTTAACCAACCAGATAAAGTGTATACAATAGAATATGAAAAATTATTATAATAGAGTAGGACGATCCTTTTTTTTTTGGTGTTTTTGTTATTGTGTTGCGTGTTGCTTCCTTTTGTGTACATATTTTTTAAAAATAACTAAGTTTAAAAAATCAAAAATTTCTATAGAAACATTAAAACATATATAAGTATGATAAAAGTTATTACATGTACATATATATATATATATATGTATAAAATATTTCTAAATATATACATAAATACATAATACTTATATACAAATATATAAATATATTTATATATAGAAAAGCTTTTATTTGTTGTTATTTGGTATTTATTATTTTACCCCAGTTATATTTTCTTAATATACCTTTTCTATTTAAAAATAATAATAATAATAATAATAATAATAATAATAAATTGTATCTATTGTATGGTTAATATAAATGAAAGAATGAATAAAAGATTAAAAAGAGTGAATGAATGATATAGAATGAATGAATGAATGAGTTAGTTTTTAATAAATTTATTCTATTGTTTTTTTTTTTGTTGTTTTTAATGAAGAAAACAAATTATAAATTTGTATATATATATATATATATATATATATATATATAATAACATATTGCGCATATAAATATTTTCATATATTTTATAAAATATTGTACATATATATCTGTATCTATTAATAAATTACATAACACACTGATATGTTCTTTTATTATTAAAAAGATATATGTATATATATATCGGCTGTACCAAGCAAAAACACAGTAACTAACAATATGATCAAATTCGAGTTAAGAGCAAAAATGGACTTACTATGTTGTTTCCTAACATTGTACATTGTCACTTTTACGATCTGAACCCTCAGTGAGTAAAAATGATGCTTCCAAAACACAGTAAGTGCATTGTTTACATCACGATTCCTAGTTCAAAACACAGTAACAAACAAATCCCAAATTAAAACACAGTAATTGCAATGAGTTACTGTGTTCTAATTTGGTGTTTGTACTTACTGTGTTTTAAAAGTGAAAAATAGTTCGGTTTTGTGTAATCACAAAGCGACTGTCTCAAGCAAAAACGCAGTAACTAACAAAATTAAATTGTTTTTTTTTAATTCTCTTTTTTCAATGTTTACTTGTTTTTTGTACTCTATTTTTTGTACTCTATTTTTAATGTAATAAATTGTACAGCGCAAAACAAAAACTGGGTGATTTTCTCTGCGCTGGTTAATATTGTAAACCAACCAAACGGTCCAGATGAAGTTCGCTTTAAATTCCTTACTAAAGGTCAAACCCATATGAGTGCTGATAGAGTACATGGGAATATTGAAAAAAAAAAATAGGCAGGAAGCGAAATATTTATGATTTCCAAGAGCTATGCGAGGTAATAGAAAGTTCACGTAAAAATTTACGAATTTTAAAATTGGAACAGTTTCATCAATGGAAGTCAGGTAAACGGTCTTTAATGAAAAAGAAAAATATTGAAGATTCCATGACAAATTTTAAATTGTGCAATTTGGTGGAAGTAAAATTTACAAAAGGATGCCGAACAATTGAATATAAAAACGATTTCGATGAAAATTTCAAGTTACTGGACTTTCTAAAGAAAAAAGAAAATATAAACAACGTTCCATGCTTAATCGAACACCGTGGTGTGCAGAAAAAAAAAGGAAACAATAATCAAAGAGCTTGTTCAATTAATGCCAGTTAATAGGCGCTCATTTTGGAATAATCTAAATGAGTCTGAAACATCAAAAGACTTAGTTACTTTTGACACCAATAACGTGGAAGAATAACAAATTACATAATATTTTGTACAAATTAATCTAAGTAAATTCAAATTCTGTGTTTTTACCTGGTTTTCTTCGCTTAAATTTTCAATAATACCCATTTAAAACAAAAAAGCTTTTCGGAATTACCCAAAATTAAGAGTAATCGAATCGAAATGGTATTAAAAAGAAGCATACTCATTCAATTTATAAGAAAAAATTACATAGACCACAAATTTTTAAAAGATGTTGTGAGGCTTCAAAATTTAGTGTTTTGCTTAATTTCTCGAAAGTATACTTGAATCAATTACTGTGTTTTTGCTTGGGACAGCCGATATATATATGGGTGATTATCAAAAAATGTATATATTTAATGTCCACCTTAAAAATTTTTAAATATAATCACATAACTTATTCGTTTTTTCGTCATATTATTATAAAATTAAAAAAATCATTATTAATTTTGTTTATTTAAGAAAACGTTTAATTTGATAATATTTTTCATCAAATTTTACTTTAAACGTGTAAAATTATCAGTCCCCCTGGCGCATGTCTTTAACACAAAATTTGACACATGTCTATAAAAATTTTTTTTTATTTTCAAGAAACATAAGAGAAATCAAAACGACGAAATTAAATGAGAATATGAATTATCTTTCATCCCCTATCTCTTGTGTTTCTCTTTCTTTTACTTTTTTTTTTAGAAAAATTCATAATTTTCTTATGTCTCTCTGAAACAAACATCATTACCACCCTGTGCCTGTTCCGTTCTTACTTAAAATCTATGCAAAAATGAAAAAAGAGAAAAAAAATAAGAAAACTATTTACGTTCCACTTTTATTAGACATGCATAAAAAACTTACTAATTAAAAAATAAAATTAATTTTATTTATTTTTAAAGATTTTAGTAGACTTGTCCATTTTTTGACATATAAATATATAAATTTTTTGATAATCACCCATATACATATATGTACATACTTTCATTAAAAATTATATATTTTTTGAAATTTGTATTTATTTATTTAATTTTATATAAGTTTCTATAAATATAAATTAAATAATTCGTGTTGTTACAAAGATATTAACATTAGTTTGGTCTTAAATAAGAAGGCGGTTTGTAACCATTTCTTTAACTACCTACTCAAAAAAAAATTTCAGAAATATTGTAAATGAAACAGAACAGAACACCCTTGTACCGATGATCTTCGAATTTCTATATCTATCTAGGTCTTGGAAAGTGTGTTGTATAAAAGGTACCTGAGTAGCCACTTCTCAATTTATCCAAAAAATGTCAGGGACATATTAATATATAAACCGGGAAAGAACACCTTTGTACCAAATTCCAAGTTACCATCCAAATTAAATTGGAGGTATATTCAAACTAGCACTATAATTTATCTTAAAATTTTTCGAAATGTAAAGAAAGAAACGTGACACTCTTTCATTAAATTTTTTAGGTTCTATCTTTATATTAATTCAGCAGATATGCTCATTTTCTTTTTGATTTGATGAAAAGTTTCCAGAAACCGAACCAACTATTCGATTTTTCCTTGTCTTTCGTCAATTAATAATCAACAGCATATTAAATGTCATCAAGTTTAATCGACGCTCAGTAAATGACACTAATCAAGAATATTATGTATTAACATTTCCATAATTAGCTTGCTTGTCTTTTGATGGTTGATTACAAGCACCATACTAAATTTGGTATCCCCGTCCCCCCCCCCCCCCCAAATCTATTTCAGGTAATTAAAAATGTTTGAAATGGGTCAAAATTCATTTTTTTTTTTGGGGCCTCATATGAATTTTGGCCCCACGTTTTGGGGCATTTTTTCATTTTTTTTTTTGGGGTCAAAATTCTTGGGGCGTAGATTCGGGTAGCCGTTATCTAGCAATGGGAAATAAAGTTCAGACAATTCAGGCCTAATAGGGAAACCCCTTTGGAATGAAAAATAAGACTTACCGCAAAATTTCACCCAATTAGGTCTTATTGTTTAAGGCTACATTTCCCCCCCTGTCATCCCAGCCAAGCAAATATATCACCACAAGACGCCTGTTAAGTACAATTATCAAAATATTGTTTTTAAATCACCTTAGCATAAAATTACCAATTATTATCTTAAAGTAATTAGTATAAAATAAAATGTATAGTATAAAATTCCCAATATTATATTGGAACAAGTGAAGAAATTGGATTAAAAACATATCTAAGTATATAATATTTTACTTTGTAACATATAATATGTAATAATAAATAAGTTTGATTAAAATGATGTCAAGGAGTTGCAACCGAATGAACATTTTTTTTTAAATTGAACAATATAGAACAAATACAGGTATACATTATATTTATAAAATAATTAAATAAAAATATGAATTAATAAATATATTATAATGACTAAAGTAAAATGCGACATCAACAAAATTTCATTAATTTTTAATGTCTTGCATATATTCTTGTCTTGTCCCATACATTAAAAACGACATAGATCCTTTTTTTTTTGTTTTGTTTTTTTTTTTTTAAGAAGCAGAGAATAAATTTAGAAACATCAAAAACCCAAAAAAAATTGCCGAAGGTATTTTTTTTTTTTTTTTTTTGCAAGAATAATAAAAATCAAGCTGACAGGATATATGAAAGAAAACATGATTTACTTTTATTTATCATATAGATAATATCTTTATGAATCAGCATATAGTTGCAGATTTTTTTTTGTCCTACGTAATAGGATACATTTACAAGAGTTTACAAATACTTTATCTATTGTGTCAAAGTCTTCTGTGACAATATCTTGAAAAATAAATCTAATTTTCGAAAATCTTTTTTTTCCCCAAATCTAAACAATTGCAAAACATAAACAAATAATTTAATTGAATAATACAATTCGCAGATATAGAGTACCATATAAGTATTACAACAGCCAGGTTGTTTAGCCTATATAACAGTGAACAGTTAGCATGTACAGGTACCATAAAAAAAAAAATTTTCATCATGATCATCATATTTGCTCTACAGCTCGGGGTGAGCTTTGGCCTGCTTTACAACTGCTCGCCATGGTTCTCTATTTTGTGCTCCTGATCTCCAATTTCGGACATTAAGAATTCTAGCATCGTTATCAATATTATCAGCCCATCTATTTCTTGGTCGTCCCCTTGCTCTTGTTCCTTCAGGGATTGCATACATAATTTTATATTGAGCGCGGTTTTCCTTCATTCGACCAACATGGCCTGCCCATCTTAGGCGTTGCGCTTTTGCATATTTTACTATGTCTTTTCCTTCTATTAACTCGGAGAGTTCCGAATTAGTTCTTCTTTCATATTCTCCACTTTCGAGTCTTTTTGCGCCAAAAATTCTACGCAGTATTTTTCTTTCAAATACTCTTAAGCTATTTTCATCATGCCTCATCAGACTCCATACTTCACAGCCATATGTTATCACTGGTCGTAGGATAGTTTTATAAATTATTAATTTTGATTGTCTGGTTATTAAATTAATTTTGATTGTCTGGTTCTTGTAAAAAAAAATTTTACAAGAACAAAATCTTGCACCCCGTGTCAAAGTTATTAATTATCCAAAGTTTCTAAGTAACCAGTTAAGAAAGTAAAGTATTTATATATATATATATATAGATATATGTATATAGATATGTATATATTCATATATATATCCCTACATACTGTGAAAGGTAAATAACTATGCTATTAAATCAAACTCTAAAATCCGTTTAAAAAATATTTTGCAAGATTTTGTCCTTGAAAGATTTTTTAATTCAAGATAAAAAAAAAAAACAAAAACAAGATTTTGTCGCAAGTTGATATTTTGACGCACATGAATGTGACCCGCTCCCCATATATAAAATTGTTATAATGTATTCATCTTGTTTTATTATCTCTATTTCTTTACAAAAAAATATTTATGTATTTATTTCTAGATTACCAAATTCTATAAAATGGTTTTAGGAAACATATCTTACATTTGTTAATAGGGTTGCCATAATAAAAGACAAAACAAATTTCTTAATTAAAGTTTTTAACAACATGTTCGTACCAAAAAATTTAAACTTGTTTAAATTAATAAAATATCATAATTCTAATAAAGTATTTGTCAACTGAAATAACGAAATGGGAACCATATATGGGTGATAATGTGTTCCATAATTTGGGTGGTGGCCGGTGGGACTTATAAGAGTTCTAATTCAATTGAGGCTTATTTGTACAGGAAATAAATGAAATTGAGCTGCTAAAAGCGAATTTCTGCTGAAGTGTTTTACCTTTATAGTATAAAGAAGAGGCAAACAATTAATTTGCACAATTTTTTTAACGTTTGGCAATATTAAATTTTATTATCCAAAAGAAATGTAAAAAACAAAAAAAAAAAAAACGAGGAAGAGTGTAGTAGAGTAGACTGTGTCAACTCTGGGATACCCGTATGACCGTAACATATACATTATATCATTCGGTTAATTACTTTTGACAAAATTTTCAAGCATACAGCTTTATTAAGTGTAGTGGAATACTCATATAAATGAAGAAGTTGTATGGCAGCTACTCGAACCCTCTACCGTAGACCAACCAAATTTTGCTGTAACTTTGGCCATTACACTAAACTATTTTTAGCAAAATTTCAGACACCCAGCTTCGTTAGATGTAGTGTAATGCTCATATAAAAGAAGAAGTTGTATGGCAGCTACTCGAACCCTCTACCGTAGACCAACCAAATTTTGCTGTAACTTTGGCCATTACACTAAACTATTTTTAGCAAAATTTCAGACACCCAGCTTCGTTAGATGTAGTGTAATGCTCATATAAAATAAGAAGTTGTATGGCAGCTACTCGAACCCACTCCACTAGATTAACCATATTTTGCAGAAACTTTGGCCATAAAACTAAACTACTTTTGGCAAAATTTCAGACACGCAGCTGTAATAGGTAGAGAGTAATGCTCACATAAAAAAAGAAGTTGTATGGCAGCTACTCGAACCCACTCCACTAGATTAACCAAATTTTGAAGAAACTTTGGCCATAAAACTAAACTACTTTTGGCAAAATTTCAGACACGCAGCTGTAATAGGTACAGAGTAATGCTCATATAAAAAAAGAAGTTGTATGGCAGCTACCCGAACCCATGGACCAAAATGGCTGGATTTAAATAGCGATGACGGCTATTGCAAAAAAACGATTTTGCGAAAATTTCAAGATCCTAGCTCCTTTAGTTTTTGAGTTATCGTGCACTTGAGTCTATATCTACCCCTCCCCTCCTTCTCTGCGTCACAAACGTAATGGCAAATTTATTATACCCTTTGACTATATAGTCATACGGGTATACAAAAAAAAAAAAAAAAAACATGAATATAGAAGTAAATAAAAGAAAAATCAATTATTTATGTGTAGTAAGTATGAATTATAGGTATATGTTGACATTCAATTGTCTTGCAAATAAAAACAATTTTTAAAATTCATGTCATGAAAATGATTTTATTCAAATTATTTTTATATATTAATTTTTTTTTTGTTCTATATTAAAATTATATTATTATAAATTTTTTTTTTTTTTTATATAAGAATGACATAATATACAATAAAATTTTTATTTTGATGGAAAAAAATTACCCCTCATACCTATTTTTCTAATAAAAAATAGAATGCCAAAAAATAAATGAATAATATTTTTTTTTTTTCTCATTCCTATAAGGCTGCCATTTGGGATATTATACATTTATTCATTAGAAAAAAATCAATTAGTTTTAGCTTCAAATTCGTATTCGTTCAGCCATTAATTGCTAGGCTGTAATCTGTATATATATATCTATTTAGCCGGACGTTCTTATAAACGGACACATCTTTAAGACGGACAGTTTTTTTCAAAACCAATTCTTTTTTTTAAGTTTTTCATACAAAACTTAATCGGACACTCTGATAAATGGACGAGGACACTTAAATCATTCGTTAAATTTAAAAAAAAAAACTCCTGTAAACAGACACATGTAATTTATGAGGCAAGCTTTTTTTTTTTTTTTTGTGAGTAATATGGTGTATAAATTCAATAAAAATTTTGTATTATAATTTACTATTATGTATATTATATTTATTTATAGGTATGCAATGCATTCTAATTATTAGAATTACATATTAGAATCGAATACATACCTACATAATTGGTTTTGAATAATATTATGTATGCCTAATACATAGAGGTACTTTTTATTGTTTATTTTTCAAAAGGTTCTGAGCAAAGAATAGATAGTATTAGTATGTATTTTTACTAAGAATTCAAACTTGCTCTCTTAAGAATCAAATATTTTTCCATTTTTTTAAAATAATACGTATTAGGTTTATAATGTTTATTATACGCATACGTTTTAGGTAAAGTTCACCATAGTTCTTGAAGAATTGGAAAACCTACAATGAAGCCTTAAAAACTATTAATAGTTTAGAAAAATTTGCAACATTTAAAGAGGATCTTACATCATTTCATTTTATAAAAACCTTAGAAACAGGTTCCAGGACAAAATACTTTCAAGGTTCCAGTCAAAGATTTCAAATTATTTTCAAAAGACTTCTTATTCTTAAACTCCGGAATGGAAGGTACCATACATAATATATAATATACTTAGTAGTATGTAATTTAAACAAATAATGTTAATTTCTATTGAATTAATAAATTATTGTTTAGTTTTTTGTAATAATTTTAATTTTCTTTTGTTTAGTTTTTGTGTTGTTTTACCATATTATACTTTTGCCCTTGAAAAAACGTTATTAAAAAAATTAATAAAGAATTTAAGAAAAGTTATAAAAATTTTTTTTCTATTAACTGGACAATTTCCATAAGAACGAAAATTTTAGAGCCGTGAGTGTCCGTTTTTCAGAGCTTCCAATGTTTATATATATATATATATTTTTTTTTATTCCTTCTCCACTCCTTTCAGGAGTATAGGGCATTCACCAAGTTTTTATTTTAAACTAGGCTTCAGTTTCTTTAATCATAATATTCACTAAGCCGTTGATTACTCGACTGTAGCTATTGTATAAGGTTATGAATCTATAATTTTACACAAGAATTTTTTATATATTTTTATTAAATCTTATTTTATATTAAGATATAAACTATTACGATATAATTAAACAATTTTACGATATTCTTTTATTGGATATGATCTGACCGGGGTTTGAACTCGAGATCTTCCACATGAAAGGCGGCGTCTTTACCACTACGCCATTGGTCAGATATATATATATATATATATATATATATATATATATCTATATATATAATTATTATATAAGACTAGAACAAAAGCAAGTATGGAAAAATAATTGAAGATGGCCAATCATTAAAATATTACTTACAAATTATCGAAATTAAAATAAGTTTACGAATTTCGGGTCGATGGCAACACTTTATTTATTTAAAATATTACTCTGTATATATATAAATACTAATTAATACCCGGTGCGCATTGCAACGCCACTCAATGGCGGTATAATTTAAGTTGATGTTATTGAAAAAAGTGTAACACAAAAATTACATATGGTGTAAATGTTAATTTAAAAATGTATTAAAACAATTTTTTTTTAAAACAATTCTTCTAGGATTATTCTAGCAAATTTTTAAACATATTTATCTAAAATTTCCCTTGAAACTTTTCTTAATTATTAATAACGCGCAGAAATATTAACTCGCTTGACATTATTCGCCAGAAACCCACCATCTTCAACTCAATTGTCAAGCAAACATGTATAGGAAAATAAAAGATAATCTTTCAAACTGTTTTAGAAAAAAATTTTTAAAGTTTTGGTTTTGCAATCGGTTAAAGGAACTTAATAAAAATTTTTTTAAACTTTCCCCCAATTCAAAGAAGTATTACCTACTTCCCAAAATTGTACGTAATTTACATCCAAAAATTTTTTGGATCAACTGTCCGTCCGACATGTGTAACCAAACACCTTGGCTGTCAACAGCGTTTAACTTAATTTTCAGCGTGCTTTGCGAATAGAAAATTTCAAGTCATTCGCTCAAAACATTTTAATTTTAGAACAAAAAAGTTTAAATATACTTGCCCTAGAGCCCCAACTTGATTTCATATCTCGTTTAAGCCCGTCACCCTTCAATTGGAAAGGCCGGTAACTTAACCACTATACGCACATTGGTTACATTAAATAGATAGTATATATGTATATAAACATAAAATATATATAAATATATATATATATATATATATAAATGTAATTAAATAAAAAACTATAAAATCACTTACTTGATTTAGGAGCCCTTCTCGTATTATTTGTAATTTTCTAATCATAGCAGTTAACATTCTCTCTTGTTCTTGAATACTATCAGTTGCATTACCACCACCAGTATTATTATGATCATTCAATAAAAGTAATGAATGTGGTGACGGTGACATGTTTTCTCTGTGAAAAAAAAAAAAAAATAAAATTAACATATATAAAAAAAAAACTAGAACCTTTCTAATAAACAGATTAAGGTTTAAACTTTTCTTAAAAAAAATTTGATGATTTTTTGAAATATTATATATTATATTATTAGTTCGGACTTTAAGATTAAAAGTGATAATCTAAATCTAAAGTGTAGACTGCTTAATTATGAAGAAGATGAATATAGATTTTACATAAAATTAATACATATAGAATAGAACGTTTTATATTATTTTTTTAAATATCTAGCTAGAAATGTCTTTAAACTATCATAAAATTTTAAAATAATAACAAAATTTGAACATTTATTTAATACAATTGCCTTAGTAGTACTACCCTGCACCTGAAAAATTCAATTTAAAGTTAAAGATCGGCTCTCTATTCAACTACCATCCGTCATTGAGTTCAAATTAATAATTTAACCAATAATTAATAATTAAATATCTTTAATAAAAAAATACATTAATATAAACATATATAAACAAATAATTTCATTGAACAATATAACTCACAGATATAAAGAATACCATATAACTGAAAATACAAAATTATTTCAAAAAATAGAATTGTAACTATTATTGAAAATCTAAGACGTTTCTACATGTTATGAGGCCTAGTACATGTTTTAAATTGTATGTGGTATCCATTAAGATCAATTCTAATATAACATGAATATAATACGAATCCCTGTTCCAGCATGTACCTATAGTATAGCCCCTTTCAATTAAGCAGTTAACACTTTAAAATAAAAAATGGGTTGCGCAAGTATCTGTATAGAATTGAAGTTTTGTAAATATTTTTATACTTACGGATTACTATTTGAATGTGGGGAAATATTATCTTGTTGTCGACAATCATTTACTGAATTTGTACGTATGTTACTTGTTAAACGTTTAACAACATCATCCATTGTACGTTTTTGTGTATTACTAGTTATACCAACTGTAGATGACATAGATGATGATGATGTAGATTTTAATGAATTTATAGTAGTTGTTGTTGTTGCAGTTAAAATTACAGGTAATGGTGATGATGATGATATCATTACGGTATCATTTGTATTAACGTTTTGTTGTTGTTGCTGATGTAATTCTTCTAAATCATTATCATCTATAATATCTTCTTCAATATCTTCATCTATATCTTCATGTATTTTTTCATCAAATTGATTTTCCAATATATCTAATTTATTTTTATTTAATAACAATAATTCATTATCAGAATTATTTTCACATTTTAATATTGGTGAAATTGATGAATTTGAATTAATATTAATTACATTTGTATAAATATCATTTGATTTCAAATTATTTAAATTATATGCACCTAACATTGATAAAGTATTATTATTTTCTTTATTAGTTTTACAATTGTACTGTTGTTGTTGTTGTTGTTGTTGCTGTTGTTGTTGCATATCATTATTATTATCTGAATAATTATTAATTAAATTTGTTGATTGATTTTCATCAATCATATTTTCATCAGTTATTGATGATGGTATTGTTATTTGATGTTGTTGTTGTTGTTGTGGTGTCCTTGTTATTGAATATAATTTATCTATTGATGAATTTTCTGTATTTTTTGATATTGTTGTTGGTGTTGTTGTTGTTGTTGTTGTGGTTGTTGGAAAATTTGAAATAAATTGTTGTTGATGAGTTGACATTAAATTTGCTGTTGTTGTTGTTGTTGTTGTTGTTGTTGTTTCAATTGAAAATTTATTTGAATCAATTTGTTCAGTTGATAAAGATAATGTTAATATATCAGCATTATTAGGTGATGATGATTGTGATGATTGTGATGATGATGATGATGAAGCTGTTGATGATGATGAAGTTGTTGATGAATTGGCTATTGATGCTACAGTTGCAACAGTCATTTTTGTTGACATATGATTTTTAATTATTTTATTATTATTATTATTTTTTAATATATCATTATTATCTTCTGATGATGGCACTGATGTCACTGTTGTTGTTGTTGTTGTTGTTGTTGGTGTTGTTGTAATATTTCCATTTAAATTATGCCAATATTCTTGTGATTCTAATGATAATGATCTTTTATTATTATGCCTTAATATCATTGGCGTATTTATATTTGTATTATTAATATCAATATCATCAGATGGTGGCATTAATATTGTTTTTGTATCAGCTGTTGTTATTTTTGTTTTTACAGTTATTATAGGAAATTCTTTATCATCAATACAATTATTATCATTTAAATTAATAATATTATCATTTTTCTTTAATTTATCACTATGATTTTCTTCTATATTATTATTATTATTATTTCTATTATTATAATTGTTATTATTATTATTATTATTATTATTATTAATTAAATGATCACTATTTTTTTTATTAGTAATGTTGTTACAATTTTTAGAACGTTTAAATGGCGGTATCAAATTATTCTGATCATTTAAATAAATAGAATATTGATTTTTTGTTTTTTTATTTTTATTATTTAATAAATTATTATTATTATTATTTAAATTTTTTAAACATTCATTATCTATTGTATTGTTAGATGTGATCTTATCTTTATGTAAATTATTTGATAATTGCATTATGTTATCAAAATCGGATTTTGTCTGAAATTTAATTAAAAAAAAAAAAAAAAAATTACATAATTATACCATATACATATATAATTCATCATACTATATATATATATGATGAGGGAGGGGATGAAATAAATTCGAAAACAATAATATAAACCAATTTGAACTAATCATTATAAAGACTAATAACTCCTGTCTCCCTCTTAATTACAAAATTTTGTATAAATATTCTGTAGACAAAATGTAATATCCCGATTTTAAGTTCAACTTTAAAATACTTGCTTATTCTACCGAAATATCCTTCAAGGATAATCCCAAAATTCGTCAATATTCCCAATCCCTGATGTAACCGAACTGTACATTTGTATCATAGGTTCCATCCTAAAGTTTGGTTCAAAGATTGTGATTTTGGTGTGCCAAAGTCGCACACTAACCAAAGGAACACGGCACAGTTTCAATGGTTGACTTTCGAGCTTTCTATTCTCTCTTAAAAAAAAAAAAACCAAAAATAGTTGTATTGTACACAAAATTTTTGAACTAGACGAGTTATAAAATTAGCGTAACTGCCTTTCCCGGAATATTTACAAATTCATATTCGCAAAATTGTTAATATTATATAAGATTTTAATTGAAAAAAGCTGGTTTTAAATAATTTGCTTCTTCGTAGAAGTTTCGGGACCACTGTTATTTTAAATTTTTTGTTTTTTAAATATAGTATGTTTCATAGGAGTCAGTATAGAAGAGAAGTTTTGGACAATTGTCATTATTTTGGATATGCGTTCTTATGCATATATATATATAAGACATAAGTATGAAGAAAACTATAAGGAAGGGATTTAAGACTGTTTTAAAAATCAGTATATAACCATTTTTTTTTTTTTTGGAATACCTATGTTCATATTTTTTTGTTTACGCGTAATAGTGAATTTATAAAAATATAGTTTTTTTTTTATTGAAGAATTTCACTTTGTTTTTTAGTAATAAAACCGAATAGACTTTATTTCACCCCCATGCAAGTATATAATCTATATAATATAAACATAAATATTATATTATAAGAATATAAAAACTTACCCTTAATAATGAGTCTTCATTCTCCTCATGAATATTATCAAAAACATTTTCATTACTCTTAAAATATTTAAAACTTAAATTATTATTAGCGATATCACAGCCTTCATTATCGCCTCTAATATTACTTATATTTATATATTTATTTTCACAGTTACTGTTAATAAAATCTTTACATAAATAATTTTCTTTTTCGTATTGTACTGATTCTTGTTCAATATCGTTATATTCGTTTATTTTTTCAATATTATTATTTATAATTAATAATTTATTACAATCGATATCCGTTTTATCTAAATACTTTTCTTTTTCTAATTTTTTATTAATTTTTTTTGTAATTTTTTTATTATTATTTTCATAATTTTCTTCTTCTATAACACTTTTAACACTATCATATTTTATATTATTAAAATTATTTTGATTTAAATCTTTTTCATTATTATTTTTATTTTTAATACAATTATTATTATTATTATTATTATTATTTTTTAAATTAATATTACAGTTATTATCTTCTTGTTCTTGATTTTGATCTTGATTTTCAGTTATTATATCATATCTACTATTATTATTATCATTATTATTATTATTATTATATTTTAGTGTTATTGAATTTATATTATTTTCTGATGTTGTATTATTTTTATCAATTTTAATATTTGTATTTTTATCATCACCATTATTATTATTATTATTATTATTATTTTTAGTATTATTATTTGTTAATATATTTTTATAATTTTTTTGATTATTTTTATCATTTTTTTCAATATTATTAATATCAATTTCAATATCATTTATATGTGATGAATTAATAATTGAATTATTATTATAATAGTTATTAAAAATAATATTTTTATTATTATTATTATTATATAATTTTATATCATAATTATTATTTTCACTATTATAATTATCTTGCTGTATTATATTATCATCATTTATATTCTGTGACATAGTATGTTTAAAATTTTTTTTAATTAATTTAATTATTGGAAATATTGTATTTGTTGTTTCAGTATTTTGTGTAATTTTTGTACTTATTATATCAGTATTAACATTTGTTAATTTTTCTATTTCATTATTTATTGCAATTTGTTGTTGTTGATGATTTTCTTCTTTTAAATTATTTTTATTTGGAATATTTTCAAAAATATTTTGTTGTATTGACTTTTTAAAATATTTATTTTTTGGATATTTAATTTCTTTTGTATTTTGTTCCCCTTTATTAGTTAATGTTGAATTTATAGATGATTTTGGAATTGTATTTCCAACCCCATCAATTTTATTTGGAGGAGATTTACGTTTTGAAGACATACTGTGCGTGTGCGTGTATAAATCAGAAAAAAAGAAAAAGTAAATTATTAATAAATTTTTTTTTTTTTTTTAAATATTCAAAATTTAATTAATTTTAAGTTTTAAATTGAGACAAAACAATTATATAAAATATAAGAAATAATAGAGATCGGTTCGATACCAGAAACTCGAAAGTCAAAATTTTGAAATTTAGAAAAAAAAATATCATGTACGGAACATAATCCAATTTTTCTAAATCCCGCTTTTTTAAAATATCGTTTTTTCGCTATTTATGAATTTCCCGTGTTTTTGGAATATATCCCTTTTCCAGAATATTTAATTTAAATGAGGGTATATTTGCGCTTTTCAGAATATTTAATTTGATTTATTGTATAATTAATCGTTGAAAAGCGGGCTTTTGGAAAAATGGTGAGTAAATGACGAGTGCATTTTAGAAAACCAGATCTCGTGCTAGATCCAAATTTTTTATTCTTAGTTGGAAAAAAATAATATTCAATGTAAATATCTAAAGAGGATAATTATTATGATATTTTTGAAATTCCAAAATTTTGATATTTCGAGCGATATATTTTGATATTTTTTATTTTTGAGACTTTAATATTTCCGAGTTTTGATTTCTTCGAGATTTGTAATTTAGAGATTTTGATTTTTTCGCGATATTGATTTTCGAGCTTTTGATACCAACCCATTCAAATCATCAATAAAAATCAATTTTTTTGATAAGTGTCATTTTTATTTGAACATGTCAAAACTAAGTTTAATTTCTTCCCCTTCTTTAGTGAATCCGAATCTTTGATTTATAATAACAAAAAGAATCATTAACCACAATCCGTAATCAGTATATCTATAGTGTCAGTATTAGTATTCCGTACTATTATATGGAGTACCTTTTGTGTATTACATGTTTGTATATGAAGTGATTTCACGTTTGAAAAAACTTCATAGCGGCCTCATATCCAAACGAGTTAACCGAACTCAAAATTAGTATTTGAACTCTTTTGAACTACAAAAAAACCTTGTAAAATTGAACACAAATCGAAAACTTAAAAAAAAATTTTGCTATCCCGCCGGGCTGAAATGGGTTAGTGGGTATTCCAACCAAACTTTATACAAACAAGTTCATTTCCAAGTTTTTCGGCTCGACATAAAAAAAATTAAAAAGCTTAAAACGGCTGTGGAGTCGAGACCAAATAAAACTTGGGCTCCCAGAATTATTCTTATAAAATTTTGTACATAGCAATCGAGCCAGTGGTTTTCACGTAAATCCTGGACAAACAAACAAACAAATTTTCTATTTTATATATGAGATATATAAAAAATGAAACAAATTGATATTATTGCTTTATATATTAGAAAATTTTAATTCTTATTCATAAATATAAATACATAAATTACTAGAGCAGAAAATTATTTTAAAGTACATTATATAATATGATCTTTCTTAACTTTATAACATAATATTTTTAAAAAAAAATATATATATGAACTCAGTTAATCAAATTTTTTATGGTTCTGGTAGTGTAACTGGTGATGTTGTTACTGGTGCTGTTCCTGGTGATGGTACTGTTGTTATTGATGTTGTTATTGGTTCAGGTGTTGTTGGAGGACGATTAGAGGGACTTCCATTGCAACCAGAATCAAAACCTGGTAATCGAGGTCCGCAATTTTGTGGCCATTTACATGGTGGTGGTCTTGGTTCATATCTTCCTTCAATTTGAATATTAAGACGATCAATCATAGCGACAAATACACCACGTAAATCTTCTAATGTTGTACTCAAAATTGTTTTACTTAAACAACCGCGATTATCATTTGCTGGACAACCTTCATCTAATTCAACTGTTTGATTTTGACAATTTGGATGTACTGGATCTGCCTGAACATCTTTGATATTAGCTCCTGACCAAATGATGGCTTTAAAATGGAAAATTTTACTTTTTAAAAATTTAATTCAATAGAAAACAAAGGAAATCATTTAATACCAATTAAACAGGTCAATAATATATATTTCATCGTCAAAATATATTTTTTTTTTTTATTTGATGAAACCAAGTATACTATTTTGTCAATCAGTTCTTGTCTATACGAACAGACCTGTTCAGCGAACTATGTATTAAAAATTTTGCGTCTTCTTTTATAGGGAAAAATTACTCAATTTGTATTGAAATTTTAAACGAATTTTATGATAATTATTAGTTTTTAAATCGTGATTTGACAATAAGAATTTAATTATTTAACATTAATGTTAATTTTAAAAAAAAATTAATAGCATTTTCGTTTTGTTTTATATCTGATTGTTTAAAATTCTAATTTTGTTACAATTTTATTATTTTATTTTTTTTTAAGCGCTAACTGTTAGCTACATATTGGAACAGAGGGTCATATTGTATGTGTGTTATTAGAATTCATCGTAATCAATTTCACATAAAATTTAAACATGAGATAGTCCTAGGCCTTATACCATGTAGAAACGTCTTAGATTTTCAATGGATACAATTCTATTTTTGTTTATCATGTAATATTTTGTATTGGTTATATGGTATTCTACATCTGTGAGTTATATTATTCACTGTAACCACTCTGCCTCCCAACCGTTTTTTATAAAGAAAAGGTTTTATACTATATAATCCATTATCCAACACAAGTTTTTAATAAATTAAATCCCTTTGCGTTACTAAATGATAATATATTTTATACGATTTCTATATACAGCCTATATTGAATTTCCAATGATTCACAAATGATGTTCTATAGAGAATGAGACATTAAAGAAAATAGGCAGGAAGATACTTGGTTCATGTTTAATATCAATCCTTAAAACTGAGTGACGAAAGCTGATATTATACTAGACGGTCATTTAACGTTCCTGTGATGCTTTGTATTGTCAAAAACGTGAAGCCATCGAGTTTAATATAAAATGATTCTATTTTTTTACGTTATAGCCGCGTTTCGAATATAGTGGGTTGTATATAATATTTGGAAAAAATTATTTGGTTAGTCATTTCTAAACGTTGCAAGAATGTGACTTTTAAGAAGTATTAAAAATGTAATGTCATTTCACTTCAACAAAAATATGTTACATATTTATTTGGACTTATAATATAGAATAGGCGAAAAATTTAAGTCCGTTCACGTCTTAAACCCTAAAAAATAGCAGATCAAACTTAATCTATGATCTCGAAAAATAAATAGTTAAATATTTTAAGTTTTTCTTTAAATTTTTTTTATTTATTTTTTTTATGTTGTACATAATTCAAGAATTAATAGTTTAATATTATTAATTTGAAAAATTCTGGTTTGATTTATAGATTTATAGGAATCATATTTACTTTTCCTTGAAATATGACCTGATCCCAGGTTACAGGTATGGAAAGGATTAATTTCAGATTGAAATATTGAAATTAGAATTGATTATTTCTTAACTTTTATATATGATAAGGAATTTTGAGCACTTCTGTTATAAATAAGTATATTACAATCATAATTCTTCTGTTATCTGTGACATTAATTTTCATTAAAACTCAAAGTTATTCGAAGGATATATATATACCTATATCGATTTATATAATTGGATGGTTTTTAACATAAACTAAAAACACTAATGCTTTGATTAGGTTTTTGCCACAAAATTTTGTAATTGAAATTTTAACTAGTAAACGTACCTATTTGACAGTTTTATAAATGCAAAATATACAATAAATGTATTTCTAAAATATAAATGACAAATTTAGTACTTTTTATATAACAATTTGGTACTTATATTTAAATATCAAAATAATCTGACCGAAAGATCCAGTGGTAAAGTTGCGACTTTTCAATTGAAAAGTCTCGAGTTCAAATCCTGGTCGGATCATATCTAATAAAAAAATATAGTGTATATTAAAATAATTTAATAAGAAGTACTTTCATTACTAGTTTGTCTACAGTATAAATCTTATCAAAATAGTTCCATAAGTTTTTAAGTTATCGTGCCTACGGATGGACGGACGGACATTGCGAAATCGAGGTGAAGCAATCACAACTATATGTACTCTTTACAATATTTATTCCGTCTCCTTTCGGTGGTTATGAACACCATACTAAAGATAATATACCCTTGTACCTATGGATATTGGATATTGGGTATGAAAAATTTATAGTTGTTCCAACATATTGGATCTATATAATGTATCTTATATTGTATAGAAAAGTTTATTAACCACCTAACAATTGGACAGTTGGCATATCTAAAAAATAAATATAAAATAAATTTTATAGTATGGAAGATGATTGAAGGTTATTTTGTGTTTACAATAAACTTAAATTTTGTAATATGTACGGATTTAAAAGTATATTTAAATAGGTGTGATGTATAGAGAATTACTTAAAGTAATAATACCTTAGAAATGTTTAAATAAAATGTAAATGGTTATATATATATATGAAACCAAAAAGGTTATATAGATTAATGTTAACAATATTTAATAACTATTAAGTATATATAATCTTTTTTGTATACATAACACTATTTACATGGTTGACTTTATTACAATATAAGCTGTTACAATATATATTGAAAAAAAGAGAATTGTAATAATTTTATTTATTTTTTTTTTTCAATAAAAATATTTCTTTAAATAAAAGGAATTGATATTGGAAGGATTTGTTAAACAGATATTAAATCTAAAGAAAATCTTTAGATAAATATTTAACTTTTTTTTTTTTTATTTGAAAAAGGACGAAAAAAAAATTCGTCTAGATAAAACGTTTTTTTTTTGGTTTCTTTTATAGATTTTAGCTTTGCAATTGAATCTAACAATAAGTGTATTCTTATCCTATACTATATTTTATTATCTTGGCACTATAGAGCAACTTTAAACAATTCTACAAAAAAACGAGGAAGATTATAGTTGCCCTTGTCAACTTTTAGATCCATTATAATGTATAAAATAAAATAAACCATTTAATTAATTCCTTTACGTTAAAAAAAAATAAATAATAGGATAATAAAAATAAAATTTGACCCACACTAAAAGTTGGTACGAGTAATGTCCAATTTTGTCATGTAATTTTCCCTATTACTTTACTTGCACAGTTTTAATTTTAACCTCGTAGCTTCATTAGTTTCACAGTTAGCGAATTGAGAACTTTGTGTGACAGCTCCCCGAAAATGAAGCCTCAACATTTTTAAACTGATTATAGGGGCTTGTCCTATTAGATAACTAATCGTGTGTAGTTTTCATTCTCTCAATGTTATTAGTTTTGAAGAAATTCATATTGGTTCAAAAAAGTTGTATGGCAGCTCCCCGAAGCCTTGGTCAAATTTTAATCCGAAAACTAAAGGGAAGGGAACCCAGATATTGTCTAAAAATGACTTTGTGTGAATTTCAAAACTCTATACCTTTTAGTTTTTGAGTTATTTTGCGGACAACACACGGACGCACTGTCGCACCACACTCTGCGGAATCAATTTACTTTTCGATGCTGATTCGATACATACAGTTGACACTATATCTAGCATGTTTAGATCGATACGTTACAAACGGATAAGTAATTTTAATATACTTGTGACCGTATTAGAAATATATAAGAAAATAAAATAGATTTTTCTTTTCAAAAGAAAAAGAGTGTTAATAACAACAGGATGTAGAATTTATGGAAAATTTTCAATTCCAATATTTTGCTATACGGATTTATTTTGAATTACAAATTTCTATAATTGTATACTACACTTTCAAATTAAAGAACTGTGAATTTAATTTAAAAAAAAAATATAAAATGTATACACAGTAAAAACCCCTTTAGAGAAACACGCTTAAAAGTAAAAATCACAGTTAAAAAACTGAATAATTAGTAAAATTTTAGTGTTAAGCAGTTCCCATATACTTTATTTCATGTATTAAATGATAATGCAGTGCAAATTCATAAAAATCAACTTTAATTATAATTTTCATTAGTATTAGCAAGACCTATCATTAAATATATATTATTCAATCACATAAGATCAATATACTTTACTTATTTGTTAATTTATGTATTAACAATCCAATGCGATAGCAAGAGGTTCAGTCAGTAATTGCCTTTTCAGGTGGTGACTGTCAAATTTATTTTAAGTTGTGATATAAATTATTTTTTTTTTTGATCTGACTAAAGTTTGAATCGGATAAGCTTCGTTTGACAGGGCGTTGTCTTAAAAACTATACGTTACAGATCAAATATCTTTGACATATGAATAATTGGTATAAATGTACTTCAAAAATAAACAGTTATATATATCTAATATATAAAATTCTCGTGTCACAGTTTTCGTTGCCATACTCCTCCGAAACGGCTTGACCGATTTTGATGAAATTTTTTGTGCTTATCCGGTATCTATGAGAATCGGCCAACATCTATTTTTCATCCCCCTAAATGTTAGGGGTAGTCCACCCCTAAAATTTTTTTTTTTATTTTTTAGACAAAATTTTTAATTTCTATTTTTTTTATGATATAACATACAAAAATACATTGAAAAGGTCTTGCCGAGCTTAACAACTATTGTTTGGGGACCAAGGTTCCAGGACGCCCCACTTGGGTCCAGAAAGCGTTTAAAGCCCTTGATATAAAATCAGCTGTATATGATCATGTGGGGTATCATTGAAAAGGTCTTTGCGAGCTTAACAACTTTTGTTTGGGAACCAAGGTTCCAGGACGCCCCACTTGGGTCCCGAAAGCGTTTAAAGCCCTTGATATAAAATCAGCTGTATATGATCATGTAGGATATCATTGAAAAGATCTTGGCGAATTCATAGGTAGTCATAAATAATTACATATATATATATATATATATATATTCAAACGTGCATATATATATAAATCTATATATATACATATATATATTTATTTTTAGTTGAATTTTGTTTTTTTCAAAATGCCGACTAATTAGATTATAAAAAAAAAGGAAAGAATTTAATTTAAAATTTAAAAAATTTGTTTTTAATTAAAATTAAAAATTAATTATGTGTACAAAAAATTCAACCCCAAGAGATTTCAAAGAATTTTTTTCCTTTATTTAAAATTAAACTCCAGTCATTTGAGCTTTTGCTTTGACTCTATGGAAACATGGACCGGGACCAGCAACAAGGACGGGGGCCAGCAACGCGGACCGGGCACAGCTAGTTTAAAATAAAATTTATATTTTTTTTTTTTTTGTTAAATTGAAACACTAAAAAAATAGCAAAATTACAAAAAATTAGATATACGCTATATATTCAAAATAATAAGAATTTCCTGTATTTTTCTAATATCCTGTATATTTCTATGTATGTATAGTTTAAAAAGAATTGGCATGAATGTATATATATGTATGTTATGACTTTCAAAAAATCAATTCAATAAATAAAAGAAAAAAAAAAAAAATAAATATTTGTAATTGAAAACAGTATTCAATCTACCAAATATATAAGAAGTCCTTCTTAAATTCCTCTTTTTAAAAATATAAGAAAAAAAAAAAAAGAAAAAAAAAAAAAAAAACAGTTCTAGATACATTATACAATATAAAGGATTTTCTACTACATGGATGTTTTGTCGTTTTGTTGGCAAAAATTGAATAGAAACATTAAAATGACAAAAAAAAAAATAATAATATGTGAATGTTTATATATATATACTTATATATTTTAGTTATTGTTATTTATAATAATAGACTAAAAATGGGGAGTTTTTAATAATATGGTGAAATGGATAAGAAATGTAATTGAAACAATGAGTACAAAGAGCGACATTTAAAAAACAATTTGCTTCTAATCCATTGATCTTCTGGTTGGTGTTAAAGCGCATTAAAATAAGTAATTATATATATATATATATATATATATGTATAATCATAAAAATATACAAACGAATGCTATATATAAATTTACAAAATTTGTAAAAAAAAATATATATGTATATATTATACATATAATCTCAAAAATGATATTTTCGAATAAGGAATATAATTGTTTGTTTTATAAATTATAGTCTGTTCATAAATTACGAAAATATGTTATTATAAGTTATAAAATTTAAATTATTGAATATAAGTATTTAAATATATTAGTATTGACAATTAAGTATAAAATAATATTTTTAAGGTTAAGTATTTTTTTTTTTTTAATTTTAATACTTTTTTAAAATATATACAATTATGATCAATAAATTTACCTACTATAATATTTAATTTAATTAAAAAGTTATTCGAGACTTTATTGAAATTTAACTAAGTACTTAAAATTTGCCGCACCAATCCAATTCATCAAATCCATCACAAATTTCTTTGTATCCACCAAGATTAAAATAGATATCTAAAAGAAGTTCTAACTAAAATAGAATAAGGGTAACCTGAATCAAGTAATCTCGCTTATCTAGGCATAGTATTTTGAATTTGTCAGAATAATGAACCTTATTATTTGTACATTAAGTTTGTGTATAAGGATAGACCGTTATTTCAAAGGTCTCAATTTCTTTTTTTTTTTTTTAAGTGCAAAATAACTGTTCATTGTTCACGCCCAAAACTGGGGAGAACCGATTACCACAACTTTCAAAAAGTGCTGCCACAATTTTACGGCTGCTAAAACCCCTAATTTTTGATGTTGTTGTATCTAATCATAATCTATACACATTGCGAGGTTACACAATCCATCAATTGGGGTAATTAGAACTTTCGTTTCGATGAAATAGGTTAATTTAAACAGATATCACAACTAAATTTGTGGTTATGGTAACCGTCATTCGGAAATATTCAGAAATATTCACAATGACTTTCGAAGCTATCATAACCTCTAATTTGATCTTATAATTTCTGGATGAAAGGTCGTAGAACTCCCATATTCAGAGCTGTGGAAACTACAAATTGAAGCTAAAGAGAACATATCATTACCAAATTAGTAATTAAAAATTAAAACAATATAACTTAATTTTTTTTTTCTTTAACTTATAAAATAAATTTATTAAAATTTAAAATTGAAATGATTTATTTTGCTGGAATTTAATTTCCCCATAAAAACAAATCCTTCTCCGACTCCATTTAAGCTTATTATGAGAAGTTTGCTTACAACATAATATATTTACAAACTAATTTGATAGAATCACTTTAAATTTCTTTTCTTTAAGTTCTACTTTGTACTTCTTGAACCTTCTTCTTCCACTTTATTTACTAAACGAGAATGAAAATGCGTGTAAAAATTTTTAAAAAATACTAAGTAAAGAGAATTGACATATACGGTTTACATAACTAAATGGAAGTTATCCTGTGTTGACTTTGCAGTGGGTTGTGATATTAAAATACAAAGTGGTGGTAGCTGAACGAGAAAATTATTACAGCCGATTGAACAAAGTAACAACAACAACTGAATACTTGGAATGAATTTTTCAACAAAAAAAAAAAATTCGGTTGTCACAGCTGTCACATTTTTGGCAGTCACCACCGTAAGAAAGTTCTCTTACCTTACTCTGTTAAAAATAATAATAAACTTTCAGCTTGTGAATACCTCAATGAAGTTTTAAGAACTGTTAATTTGTAGTTACAGCATCTGAAATTAAGTTTATAGCCGACTGCCAAACTCATTATTATTTGGCGTGTTATAGGCTAAAAAGCCTTACAATATATTATGTGCATGTCGGAACAGGGGAAAGAATTAATCAATTGAATTCCCATATACAACTAACATGAGATATAGTACTATACGCCTTATAATATGTAATGTAAAATTTTTTATTTATTTTTTTTTTTTTATAATTAGTACCAGGATCTCTATACTGAAAGGTTGGATTTCAATTTGTTTCAATTTTTATTTTTATTGAATTTTTAATTGAGATGAAAATATTGATTACTTCAAAAATTTTTCATATCACTTTTAAACATTCCGCATGAAAATAGAATATATTTAGTTAACAAAATGCTTTTGCAATTGTTGTTAAGGGTGCTATATTCCAATTAACAACACAACATAAAATATAGTTGTCTATAAACAACATTGTTGTCTTTATATATTCTAATTTACAACACTACATAATTAACTGTTGTTGTGTTGTGTGCAAATATAGCTATTCCAATTCACAACAGTGTTGTCTGTTAACAACACAAACGTTACAACAGGTCAAGACCTGTTGTTTAAAGATAATTGTTAGTATAATGTACATATATATGAGTTATTTTTACGTTAGGTAATAAAAAAAAAGGGATTTTCCCTTAGTTTTTATTTTTAATTAGGAAGCTGAACATGTTCTGTTACGTTGTTGTTGAAAATAAAAATATTTTTTATAAAAAAAATAAATATGGAAAAGGAAAGGTATGTATAATATTTTATTTTTAAGTAGATGGTAAATGTGAAATATTTTCTATGTACAAAACATTTACTTATGTATTTTTTTTTTAAATATTTTGATAAATATTTTGATAAATCCAACACTTGCAAACATTTTAAGTTCTAAATTTTTAAAATTTAACACTTCCTTCGCAATATTTATTTTTATTTCTCAAATAAAAAAACGGTCTTTTTTACAAACAATACTTTTTATTTTCTTTAAAAATACAACTTTTTTATTTGGCGGTACCTATATTACAATAAGTGATTTACAAAATGAATCAAAAATTTAAAGTAGACGAGAATTCTTGATATTAGTCTAAGTCTGAGTAGGTACCTAAAATGTAGGTACAATAAAGAAAATCCATTATAGGTACATAAATATACATTATATGTATTTCTTAAAAATTGTTGTCATCAATTTGATTTTTTGACACTTTCAAATCGATTTGTAGTTTTGTAGTACTAAAATACAATGGCAGTACTACTATGACAGACAACATCTTTACAACACCAAAAAGTCGTTTTCTGTTGTAAATCAGAATAGAGAAATTGTGTTGTGTTGTCTATTGTGTGGTGTTGTCTAATAAACAACACAACAGAAAGGTGTTGTTAATTGGAATAGCACCCTAAATCATTTTTGCGACTCCTAATTTGGTTGCAAAATAAAATTTTAGAAATTTTTTTTGTTAAAAACTCAAATTAAAAAATAAAAAAAAAATAAAATTATATACTTGGAGATAATATAGTCACTTAATTTTATTTTTTGTTTTTTTTTTTTTACAAAGTATTGGCATTGTAAAAAATATAAAAATTGTCTATTGTTAGTTCAAATCTTTAAAAAAAAAGCATACGTTATTAATTTGAGGTGTGTTTTGATTTTTTTTTTTTTTTTTTTCATAAAAAATAAATTAAGTTTGGAATTAAAAAAAAAAAAAAAAAACAAAATATAAAAAAATAGAAATTTAAAGCGCTTTGCAATAAAAGAGTTAATGACTTTTTTACACCTCTCACGCGTAAAAATTTTTTTTCTACAATTGGGATTTTGTTTTATTTTTATGCTTTTTTTTTTTTTTTTTTTTTTTAGATTTAAACACTTTTATCTATATATTTTATTATATAACAACTTGCTAATGAGCTGGAAACTAACAAAACTAACAGGTATATCAGATTGGATGTTTTTGTTTTGTTTCTTATTATTTTTTTAATATACATTAACAATAGTTATAATATCTGTCAGACACATCTTATCTATTTTATTTAGTTTAAATTAATATATATATAAACGTACATATATATACTTTTTAAAAGAGCTATTTCATTCTTTGTTTTATAAATTTTCTCATGATCTTCGCTTATTTTTTTTTTTTAGTTTTGTTTTTGTTATTTTGTCATATAATAAATTTTGAATCTTTCAAAAAACAATACTTTAAAAATAGACCACAATAGTAATTTGAAATAGAAATAAAGGTTAAAAAAAAAAAAAATATAAAATAAAATTGTTTTTAAAAAAAAAAAAAATTGATTTGATGTGGTACAGTACGAATTATACTCGCCTTTTTAAAATAAGTACTTAAAAAACGAGGAAGAGTGTAGTAGAGTAGACTGCGTCAACTCTGGGATACCCATATGACCGTAACCTATATACATTATATCATCTGGTTAATTATTTTTTGGCAAAATTTTCAAACATTCAGCTTTATTAAGTGTATCTAGTGTAATGCTCATATAAAAAAAGGGATTGTATGGCAGCTACTCGAACCCTTTGCAGTAGACCAACCAAATTTTGCAGAAACTTTGGCCCTTAAAACTAAACGACTTTTGGCAAAAATTTCAGACACGCAGCTGTAATAGGTACCCATGGAGCAAAATGGCTGGATTTAAGCAATAGCGATGACGGCTATTGCAACAAAAAAAAAAACGAATTTCCGAAAATTTCAAGACCTTAGCTCATTTAGTTTTTGAGTTAACGTGCGGACGGACGGGCGGACGGACAGACGGACGGACATACATCGCTAAATCGATTTATTTTTCGATTCCGATCCGATCCATACACTTGAGTCTATACCTACCTACCCCCCCCCCCCCCCCTCCTTCTCAAACGTAATGGCAAATTTATTATACCCTTTGACTATATATAGTCATATGGGTATAAAAAATAATTAATTTCTTAGGTTATCCTTCAAAAATCATAAAATAAAAAATTTCGTACAAAACATATAACTGTCAAATAAAAAAAAAAAATTTGAAAAGTCACTTCTTACAAAAAAAAAAAAAAAAACGATGACGTGTTCCTGTCATATATGTATAGTAAAGAAATATTTCACTCAATTTCATGTATTATTAAAATATTACAATTAAAATGTCTAATAAAGAAAAACATCCCCCCCCCCCCCCCTCCCCCCCCCTCGAAACCGCGGTAAGAGGACTTAAATAAAACCTTGGAAAGAAAAAAAAGATAATTAGAGATGGCGATTGTCTTATTTAAAATTGAAGATCGCACATACTCTACAACATATTAAGAATTGAAGACTGGGAGTATTTTTTTTTTTTTTTTTTTTTTTTATTTCAAAGGGAGATTGCACCCAGTTCTTTTACATCCGAAGCCGTTGTTCGGATCTTTTAAACTGAATTTTTTTTTTTATTATTTCGGAAAATTTTGAGGTTTATCTCTACCGCGCATGCTTACCACGTTAATTCCCTTAATAAAGTTTAAATTTAAAGACACCAATAATATACGATCTTCTATAAATGTAAGTAAAATTATTTTGTACTATGGAACCAAAAAAAAAAAAAAAAATGTATTTTTGAATAATAGTAATAACAATAAAAAAAAAAACATAATACTAATGAAATGATAAATTATTATTATATATCAAGACTGTGATCCATTACAAAATAAAAAATAAAAAAAATAAAGTAAAAGAAATAAACTAAAGATTATTTCAAATTAACTACAAACAAAACAAACAAAAGTGAATAAAACAAATAATAAAAAAAAAATTTTCTTTTCTAATACATTACACCTTATAATTTCTAACACTTAACATTGATGAATAAACATTTTTATATATATAATTCATTCTCTATCGAATTTAATTTATATGACCCAGACCATCGTCTTCAATTCTTTTTAAAAATAATATAAAAAAAAAAAAAAAAACTGAAAAGAGTTCAATTTTCAAAATAAAAGAAAAGAAATTACACTTGTTACGAATTTATGAAATCATTACGTTTTTTAGCACATTTTCAAAAGTTTTTTGTAAAAATCTACCTTTATAGTTTCAAATCTGTCAGTCTGTCTGTCTGTATGTCTGTATGTTTACAAAAACTTTTACATCGTTTAAAATGGGTAGGTTTTGCAAAAAAAAAAATTATTTCCCACCCGTTACGTAGCTGCACAGTCCCTCAAAGGCTGAAAAAATCCTAAATATAAATATAGTTCTAAGAAAAGTTGTTTGAGGTTTATATTTAATATATAAAAACGCTAAAATACTGTTTTTTAAGCTTTATAAATTTTTAGAACGCAAATTCATAGGGTTGCCATACATAGTATTAAAATGGTCCGGCCACCTCATATTTTCTGAATGGCTCAAGCTACAAATTTGGAAGAAGTTACATTTTTAAAAAAATTTAGTACGACTCGGTTAAAAAACTTGAATATCTGTCCAAATTTTTGTTTTAAATATTATACAAAATTTAAAGCTCAAACACAATATTTCAAGTAAGTGGGAGGGGCTTGATCCTCCTCGAGAATCACCATAAGCTTGCTTAGTAAAAATTTCAGAAAATTCTCCCCATTGAAGGAGTATTAAGACTTTAAAATTTCCCAGTATTTATATTCCACAAAATTAAACTCAATATGAAAAATTTGAAAATGTGCATTTTTAAAAACCCTTGGGTTTGTTTCATTACTGGTTTTATGCAAAGGTATGTTAATACATAAATTATCATATGAAGTTAAACATATATATATATATATAAATACTAAAATAAAAAAAATTTCAAATGCCCTCGTTTCATCAATTCAATATCATTTTAAAAAATTTCATCTCTTGCGATTCTGCGATTTAAATTAATTTAATATAATTTTAATTAAAAATTTATAATCATACCAGGCTCTTTTAAGATGACCCATATGATAATAAATGAAACAGTTTTTTCCTGTTTAGTGGACACCTTATTTAAGATTACACTATATATAAAGAAATAATGAAGGGTTATGCCTGCACGAACAAAAGGGTCACAACATGTATATTAAACTTGATCCTCCGTTGGATCTAAACACGATATAAACTCATAATTTTTCAATATACAATTGACTTTATATTTATTAAAAAAAAAGGTTAGAGGAAATATTTAAGAGTTGGATACAAAATCAGGGTTCCAATAATTTGGTTTAGCGGGAGCGACCGCCCTCAATATATATTAAAAGTTATAATAGTAATACATAAAAGCATAATTGTTTTATATTTTCTGAAAAAAAAGTGATAGGAGGTATCTTGGTCAATAGATGCTTTGTCAGTAGACCAATTTTACTAATAACTAAACTCGCTATAAAAAAAATTGAAAAGTTCCGCACAACTAACTGCATGAATCTAAAGGACATATATCCTAAAAGAATGTTTTTTCCCCAAAAAAATTAAGGAAAAACGATCCCAAATTTTCCCAAAAAAATTAATAATTTTGGGGACTTTTTTCATTTTTTTAAAAAAATTATTAAAATATTGAAATCATATTATTTGACAGTGCTGTCAATATAAAGTTTTAATTTCATTGATGTGAAACGTTTAAAATAATTTCTAAATTGTTAAATGTCAATTGTTTCATCGCTATTATGTTATTGTGCTGACACAGTTAATACTAAAAATATATATGTATTTTTTTTTAACTTAGAATTTGGTGCTGAAACACTGGTTTATTGTTTTTAACAATACAAAAAATTTCTATATATACACACTACATATTCATATAATTCTATCGATTTCATTTAACGATTGACATTTTTTTATCTATGTGTTGTTCCGAAAAACTAAATTCAAAATATTAGAACAAAAAGCTTTTTCATACACGTTTAGATTTAAAAATTAGTTTTATTTTTTTCTTTTAATAATAATTGCCTATTCTTCGGCTGAATTTAAAAAAAAAATATTCCAGTATACATTTTGCATTTCTTTTAGATACGCGTACAACCCTTAAACTTTTGACACTTGAAATTCAAAAAAACTGTATCTTAAACAAGTAATGAAAATATTCTATATTAAGTTTTGATTAAAAAGAAGTTTATTCGAAAAATAGTTTATACTAATTGAACTTCTATTAGAAAATTATTTTTAAGAAAATAATTTAGAACTCTTAATTATTATTAAGAGTTCTAAATTGAACTTCTATTAGAAATTTATTATATATAAGAAAAAGTTTTAAAATATTAGCAGACATTTTCTTTAATTTTAAGAAAAATCTTTCTAATTATGAAAAACTGTTAACACGTCATGTTAAAATGTAATATTATGTTCTAGTTTTTTTGTATATTATTTCAACAAAACAAATTTAATAAAATGTTTAAAAATTGCAAATTATTAGTTTTTGACTCCTTGAATGACTTCTAACAAAATAGCCATATGAAAACAGTTTGGCAGATATATAATGGGGTCATCAATTTTTTAAAAAAAATGATTTTTCCATAAAAGCAAATTAAAGAATCACAACCGTTATACATTAATTGTATTTCTTTTTTTTTAAGTGCTAACTGTTTAACTGCTTGTCTATATATAGGTGCATATTGGAACAGTGGGTCATATTACATTCGTGTTATTTGAATTGATCTTAATGAATTCCATATACAATTTAAACATAAGATAGTACTAGACCTTATAACATGTATAGAAACGTCTTGAAATACAATTCTATTTTTGTTTATACATATTGTAATGTTTTGTATTAGAGTTGTATGGTATTCTATATAACTGTGAGTTATATTATTCAATTAAATTATTTGTTTATATTGTGTTATATTAATGAATTTTTTTATTAAAGATATATAATTATTAATTATTGATTATGCCATTATTTTAAACGCAATGGCGAATATGGTAGCTAAGTCGAGTCAAAAACCAGAAAAATTTTTTCGCTGGGATTCGAACCCGGATCTTTCACATGAACTTACACATCACTTAACCACTGGGCCACCCAGCTTAATATACATTATTATATATATACATATACTTGTCAAAATTATAAAAACCGACAATAATACCTTATAACAACAATATTTAAATATAAGGATTTTCCGGATTTTGGGAGTCAAAAGTTCCGTAACGGTTGGGACTTGCAAACTTACATGAAGTTTGCAGGTTATGTATCATATACATAATATAGAATAACTTATTAGTACACTTTTTTTAAGAATTTGGAAAACTTTTGGGAATAAATTAGTCAAAGTGACTCGACGATGTGGATATAAAATAGTTTGAAAGATTCTATATGGAGGTTTATATTTATAACACAAACAATAAACTATTAATTCGATCGGTACATCTTGAGAGTTGAGTTGAAATTATTACTTACTTAATTATATATGACTGTGTATAGCTCATCTTATATATATGTATGCTTATAAGTAGTTATTGCCATTAAAAAATTTTTTTTTTTGTTTCTTTTAACAGAATGGAAATTCCTTTTAGATGCAATTTACGTTTACTTTTATTTTAAATATATCATTTTGTTTTATTTTATATAACCTAAATGTTTTTTTGGGTATTAAAGTATGTAAAGCTATATAAACTTATAACTACAAAAATATACTTAGTATACACAAAAAAAAAAAAACCAGTATAATTAAATTTTTATTTGGTTTAAGTATATACATATATAACTACTGAATATGCTTTCATTTTTGATTATCATTAGATCTTGGATTTTTTCCTCGGAATTTGTTTAAAACCGAGGGCTTTCTATGCATTAAAAAAAAGAAGAGTTATAAAATAAAGTATTTAGAGCACAATAAAAAAAAATAATAGTAAAAAAAAATCACAAAACTCCAACATTTATTATTCAATTTCTTGTGTGACGACTACTAAAACAGTCATTTTATGAAATTTTAATTATAATCGTGATAATAAAAGTGCGTTTTTTCTTTTTTGTTTTAATTGTTTGTTTACTCTCGGTTTTAATTTCTTTACTTAGAGATGAATTAAGATCATTAATTAAAAAACAAAATTTCAATTGGAAATAACGGATAGATAATAAAAAAAAAAAAAAAAAATTGTCATCTATGTACAAATTAAATATTAATGATAAAAAAAATAAAATAGATATATTTTATTTATACACTATTCCTCAAGGTGTATAATATTACAAATTTTATTAAAAAGCATTGTTCAAAATACATATTGCAAAACAAACAATTCTATTTTTAGCACATTTTCAAAAGATTTTGTAAAAATGTGCCTATATTTCACACTGTAAAAAAAATATTTCATAGAAGAATTTTTTTCTGTAGTCCCACCCGTTAGGGAGCTACAACCCCCTAAAGTCGGAAAAAGCCTTATATTTTAAATGTTATAGCAACAGTTCTGTTAAGTCTATTTTCCATTTAAAAACGGTTAGGCCCAGCTGTCTTTATAAGTTTTTTAAATTTTTAATAGGCAAAAATATAAGGTTGCCATACGGCACTAAAATTTACAATTATACAAAACTCAGTTTTTGTTAATTTTTTGGTACCACATATCTTCTGAACGGTTTGAGCTAGAGACAAATTTTGGGAGAAGTTAGAACCTTAGAAATTAATAGGAGTCGGTTAACAAATTTTTTTAGTCTTGCCTTTAGTCTAGGATGGGCAGATCTTCCAGAACCATCATAAGTTTACTTAGCAAAAATTTGGGAGCTTTCCCCATTTAAGGGCTATTAGGACTTAAAAATTAAAACTTTTATGTTTTTATAAAACAGCAAGTTATTCACCATAGTGTATGTTTTTCCAAAATTAAACGTTAACATTGAAACTCCAACATTATATTTCGCACATTTTGGCAAAAATAGTTTAGTGTAATGTCCAAAGTTACTGCAAAATTAGGTTGGTCTACTGCAGAGGGTTCAAGTAGCTGCCATACAACTCCTTCTTTTATATAAGCATTATATTTCACCTAATAAAGCTGGTATGTTTGAAGTTTTGCCAAAAGTAATTAATGTTAATAATAATAATGATATAATGTTTATAATAATAATGATGTAATGTTTATATAACGGTCATACGGGTATCCCAGAGTTGACACAGTCTTATGAAATTATATGAATTTTGTTTTTTTGTTTTTTTGTTTTTTTTTTTTTTTTGTAGATAACGATTTCGAGTTAGAATTTCATATTATTTAAATGATGCGTAGTTTATTTAAGATAAGCAAAAAAGAACACAAAGATTTTTTTTAAGTAAATGGCTTATTGATATTGATAGATATAATGATTATGAATATGATGATTAATATCTATCATGATGATTATTATATGAATATGATCATATCATATGAAGCTTATTTTGCTTAAGATTAATATATTCGTGAACTAAAAATTAATTAAAAGAGATAGAATTGAAAAATTAGAGCTAGAGTTTTGAAATTCACACAAAACATTTTTTGGACATTTTTGAGGTTCCCTATTCTTTTTGGTTAAGATCAGAGCAAGGTTTCGGGGAGCTGCCACACAACTTATTTAAACCAATATGAATTTCTTCAAAAGTAATTATACAAGGAAGACGAAAATTACACACGGTTAGTTATATAATGAATCGAGCACTTATATGAAATTTAAAAATGTTACGGCTCCATTTTCGGGGGGCTGCCATACAACTTCTTTGCATCAATATCAATTTCTTGGAAACTGATTATACTACGAGGATGAAAATTACACACTGTTAGTTATATAAAGAATCGAGCAATTATATGAAGTTTCAAAATGTCACGGCTCCATTTTCGGGGGGCTGTTGTAATACAACTTCTTTGCACCAATATAAATTTCTTTAAAACTAATTACACTACGAGTATGAAAATTATACACGATTTGTTATATAATGAATCGAGCACTTATATGGAATTTCATAATGTTACGGCCCCATTTTCGGGGAGCTGCCATGCCAAGTTGTCGATTCGATAACTGTGAATCTAATGAAGCTACGAGATTAAAATTAAAACTGGGCAGGTAAAGTAATAGGGCAAGTTAGTTGGCAAAGTTGGACATCATCCAGATCAACTTTTAGGGTTTTTTTTTTGTTTTTAAGCAATAATGATGGTACCTATGGTAATTATGGT
Organism: Dolichopus griseipennis; assembly: GCA_963082915.1. NCBI lineage: Eukaryota > Metazoa > Arthropoda > Insecta > Diptera > Dolichopodidae > Dolichopus > Dolichopus griseipennis. The sequence continues at coordinate 5,661,898 of OY720446.1, read as the reverse complement.
ATGAATTAAAAATTATATATATATTAATTAATTATATTTTTTTTTTTGTAATATTTATAATAGCATAGGGGAAATAAATAACGGTTAGTGGGTATGCACGGGTATCTAAAAGTTGACAAGGGCAACTATAATCTTCCTCGTTTTTAAATATCTTTGATCTAATAAAATCCCACAAGGACAAATGACAGATAAAAGATTTTTACCTAACATACTTCAAGCGGTTTCGTTCGTTTAAGACGTCTAAAGACAATTTTTGATTTTGATCCAATTTTTTTTCAATATAATTTTTTTTTATTGAATGAAAAACAAAATGTTTCCACCCCTCTGTACCATCCAAATATCTTGCATATAGAAATTTTTAAAATCACATTTTTATAACTGTTCAACAGGTTCTTTTATTTTTTCATCCGTGGCACTTTTACCATATCCTATAAGAAAATTATTACATTACATTATAATTTTTTTGAGGGGGGTAAAGATCCGACAACTTAAAAAAAAACTTAATATAATAATAAAAAAATAAATAAAATATATAAAATTTGAATAACAGGAAAAATAAAATAAAAAAAAAAAGAACAAAAAAAAAAAAAAAAGGAATAAACAAATTAAATAACAATAATATTAAAAAATAAAATAAAGAAAATATGCAAAAACAAGGAAGAATAAATAAATATAATAAATAAAATGTAAATTAAATTATCTCAATTCAGAAGTGAAACAAATTTCCTTTATTTTTCTTCCTTTCGTTTTATTTCGTATTTTTTGAATACCGACAATGCTACAAAAACAATAATGAAAACAAATTTAAAAAATAAAATTCCCTTATCTTTTTGAAATAAATAAAATATGAAAAAAACAAATCCAGGAAGAAAAAGAGGAAACATAACAGAAAAAAATACTTTTAAGAAAATTATATTTAAAAAAAAAAAAAAAAAAAAAAAAAAAAACTTAAAAAAAAAATTTCGAACAATTCAATAAAATATAAAAACAATTATATTATATTTTATTTAATATTAATGTATACAGTGGTTCACTGCCTTACATTTCTTTACAGTTTCAAACTAAAACTCTAAAATCAATTTATTACATTAAATGTAAAATAATTGTAGATTATAATGAAGCTATCTAATTCTACAGCCGAAGTAATCCAACCGGCTTAGTGAAAATATTGATTAACGGAACTGAAGCTAAACCAAATAACTTAGTGAATGATATATGGATATTCCCCCCTTTATAGGGAGGTGGGAAAGGAACAGAAAAACTATGGTAAATTGGGAACGTATAATTTTACAGCAGTTGGATGCAACACAGAGGTTAGAGTACCGATCTTTCATTCGAGAAGCTCTAGTAAAATTAATAGAAAAAATTAAAAAGTATTTATCTATTGATTACAACTGATGGTTTTTTTAGTACATTTTCAAAAAATTTTAAAAAAATATGCCCATATATTTTCACTTTGTTCGTCCTTCTGTATGTTTACAAAATTTTTACACCATTTGAAATAAAAAAAAGAAGTTTTTACTATACGGGAAGGTATTATAAAAAAAAAAAGTTTATTTCATGAAAGAACTTTTTTCTGTAGCCTTATCCATTTATATGTAACACAATTTTCGATAAGATTGGCAAACGGTACTTTAATTAACTGTATAACGAAAATCAATTACATATTTTAAAATTTCTGACCCCCTTTTATATCTTTCAAATTGGTTAGATCTTAAGAAATAAGAAGGAAAAATTTTAAGTATAGCCCTTCCTTTAAAACCAGTGCGGGAGTTCAAAAATTTGCAAATTTTTAAAACACCTGTCCAAATGTTTTTGAAGCAATACACAAAATATCCAACATTGTATTTTGGCATTTGTTAATAGTTATTTAGAAGTAAAAAAAAAAAAAGGGTTTTCTTAAAATAGAAGAAAGTTTATAAAAGGAAATAGTTTTGAAAAGTTTTTCTTCATCCAAAAATTTATTATTAAGTAAAGTTTAATTTTGAAAAAGTGGTTTTACACTTTCCAACAAAATTTCTTTAGAAGAGTTCAAATAAATTTCTATATTGATGAATGTGTATATATATAAGTTATGTTCCAGTAAAACAAAACCCTTAATGTTTCAAACAAAACTAAGGAACTTCGAAGATTGTCAAAAATGAAAATGAATTGATTCGACTTAAGTCATTCGTCACTGTATACAAAAAATAACAATATAATTATAAAAAAAAATATATATATATATATATATATAAACAAATGCAATAATTTAAATTAATTTTCTGAAAGAAAACTTTCAAATAAAATTAAATATACAAAAAAAAAAAAAAAAAAACAAAAATAAACATTATGAAAATAAAAAAATAATGTAATCTTGAAAAAAAATCTAACCTTAACGTTTATTATGTCACTTCTTAATTTTTTCTGAATTTCATTTATAAAAATGCATTTTATAAAAGGACAAAATAAATGTCGGTAAGAAACTGTATCTCTGTTTATAAATACTTCTCTCTACTACAGAAATACTAATATTAAGGAGAAACTAAAAATATTATGCCAAAAATCCAAATCTTCTGACTAACTACTCTACGTTTGACAGTTCAATCTCAATTACATACTGCCTTTTCAAAAACTATAAAACTTTGAAATGTATACAAAAGTATATCTATTGTTAAGAAGTAAAGTTCACACTTCTACTAAACTTTTACTAAACCTAATACATCACTGTGTATAGGAAAAACATTTATGAAAAAAAAAATAG
>OY720446.1:5314155-5654155 GCA_963082915.1 Dolichopus griseipennis | reverse complement strand
CGTTAATAACGGGTTCTTTAAGATAATAAATTACCATTTATTTTAAAAAAACCAATTAAAAATATCAATATTTTTCGGATTTTTCGGAAACCTTGTAACAATTCAACTTTCATAAATAATAATAAAAAAAAAAAAAAAAAAAAAAAATGGAATATTATTATGAAAGCCCATATCTTCTTCAGTTAGCTGCGCTTATACTTAAACGATCTTGAACAAGGACGAAAATATTTTTACTTCTTTAAACAATTAAAAAAAAAATATTTTGAAGATAGTTATCTCGCAAACCGTTAGAAATATAGAATTTTGCTCTGGAAGGAATATTTTTTTTTCATTTGAAAAATGCATTCTGTAAAATCATCCCTGATAACCTGAGTTCAGCAGTTACACGACCGCATAGAATTGTTTTTTTTACACTTTTATAGGTTAAAAAAAAATTGTCTTTTTATAGGTAATTTTAAATATTGATTATTTTAGTACTAAAGAAGTATGTATTGAAAATAACTACTTCTATTCACCACTGAAAAAGTACTGAAAAACTACTACAATATTCAACCACTGAAACAGTACTGAAAAAGTGCTGAATGAAGTAAAAGAACTTTCAATTAGTGCAAAACTGATGAATATTTTTTTGAATCATTCATATTAAATTCAATAGAAAAGAAGTGCTTACATTCAGTACTTCTGCACTACTTCTGGATTATCAGGGATATTATTTAAAAAATTTAGTAATTGGTTGTTTTTTAAGAGAGAGGAAATTGTAACTAAGTATATTGAAGAGGCAATCAAATGAACGGACATAAAAGAAATTTCTTTTAATACTATATACATATATATATATATATATATAATACATAATACCTAAAAAATATATTGACCTATATTATGCATTATATGTGCATATATGCAAATTTTATGTGGCAGGATGTATGAGAAATAATAACACAGTAGAATGATGTAAAACTTTTTGTTAAATTTTTATTTAACTGTTAAAATAAAAATTTGTTTTTTTTTTTTTTTTTTTTTTACTGTAAAACAAGTAAAAGAGAAGAAAATAATTTATTTCCAATTCTTTTAAAATAATTTTCCAAATTTTTTTTTTTTCTTTTTAAGTTTCAAATTAAAAATAATATCGGGGAAAATTACAGTATAGTAGACAGTGTCAACTCTGGGATACGCGTTTGACAATATTTAAAATACACTTTCTTTCATTTATGCACAAAAGAAAGTATAAAATGAAAGGCAGCTCTTATTATTATTCAAACGTTGAATATTAAAGTTAGCAGCTATTTACATATTTTCAGATGTCCAGCTTTATTAAGTATACGTATACAGTAATGTTCACATCAAAAATTAAGTTGTATGGTAACTACTCGAACCTAATGCCACAGCTAAATTTTGCACAAACTTTGTGCCATAAAACTAAATTACTTTTGACAAAATTTCAAATATCCAGCTTTACCAAGTATAAAGTTATTTTTATATAAAAAAAAAAGTTATATGGCAGCTACTCAACCCATTAGAGCAAACTGACTGGATTTCAAAAGCGAAGACAGCTATTGCATAAAAAAGAATTTTTGAAAATTTCATAAATCCATTTTTTCGAGTTATCGTATAGATTTTCTTTTCGATTCTGATCCGATCCATAGATTTAAGTCTATATTTAACCCCCTACTTCTCTTCCTAACAAACGTAATGGCAAACTTTGGTATACCCTTATGAACTATAGTCTTACGGGTATAATGAACAATGTTGAACAATGCACAAACTACGATAGTATAGATTTAATTTAAAAGAATTTGGTAAATACATATATATATATAAATATATTATTATAATTTCCATTATATTAAAAATGTCCTTTACTTAAGTGCTCTGCAGTAAAAGAAAAAATAAAATAATAATAAACAAAACAAAAGGACATTTTAATATTATTTTTTCTTAAGTTTAAGTTAACGAATTTCTTTTCTCTCCTTAATAATTATTTTTGAATTTTTTTAATTTAAAAATATTTTAAATTAATTTTTTTTTTTTTTAATTAAATTGTAAATTTTAGAAAATACAGTCAGAGTTTTATATTAAATTCGACATCTCGGCATTGGGCAAAGCTAAATTGAAAATGATGTGGCATTAGGATATTTTGGATCTTGGGAGTGATGAAAATTAAAATTCCTAAGAAACTAATTTTAGTCAAGATTGATGGATACTCAATTTCAAAACTTTAGTACTTTAAATTCGAGCGACAAATATATTCTGGAATATAAATTAATTTTTGGATCAGACGATTTTCATACTTCTGTGCTGATACCTTAGGCCCTTACCTAAATGACGACGTACGGCGTATATTTTCTGTCAAAATAATTTTAAATACATATAATTATATGGGAGCTCCCGAAATACGCGATGTACCATACGTCGGGTTTTTAAAATTTAAAAATTGACAAAGCGTATACAATTTTATTATTGTTTTTTGTTATGTTGTTATGGTGACGTTTTGTTGATATTTAGTAAATAAAACGTTTTTAAATTTAAATCTTCTAAAACTTCAATATCATCGAAATCCATTTTACAAAATTTAAAGAAAAAATATATTAAAAATAATGATTCCATGACATGTTCTCGAAAAACATTATCTCGAAAAACATTTGCTCGAACAACAATTACTTGAACAACAATTACTCGACCGTCATTTTCTGGTAAAATTAATAACTCGCGCGATTTTTTGAGGAATTTTTTCGGTTATTAATTTTACCAGAAAATGATTTTTGAAAATTATTTAAAATGTTATTTATATTATTATATAATAATAATAAATTTTTGTTCAATGACATTTCACCTTTTTGATTGAAAGCATACACTACTTATTCGTTGAAAATATTAAAATACTACTCTGTTAAGTTAAAAAAAAGTTATAAATATGAATTTTTGTCAAATTGTTTTACGAGAAAATGTTTTTGGAGTAAATGCTTTTCGATCAAATGTAGTTTTATACATTTTCGAGAAAATGTTCTTCGACTAAATGTTTTTCGAGCAAATAATTTTGGAGTAAATGTTTTTCTAGAATATTTTTTTCGAGTAAATGTTTTTCTAGAATATTTTTTTCGAGTAAGTGTCGGGACACCAAAAATAATACCAAAATTAAAAATGGTATTTTTTATATGAAATCAATATTCAAAATAGATTTTTTTTTCAAATTAAAAATGGTACGCGCGTATCGATTTCAGGATACGTCGACGTATCGAAGTACGATGTATTGTACGTCATACGTCGTAGGCTTTTGATTAGGTAAAGGCCTTAATTCGACTGATGATTGCGTTTGAATATAAAATATATAATATTATAAAAAAACTTTAAAAATTACTGAAAATTTTAAGTTAATACAAGCAGTTTCGATATATTCGAAGTTTTAATAGTCTGGATGCTTGCAGAATGCAGTGCATATAATTGTAATGTCAACGTAATGCCGAAGATATTTAAAATTTAAATTAAATCTATATATTGTTTCACAAAGCATTTAAATCGGGTTAATCCAGTACTAGCTATGAAAAAGTCTGCATGTCGTAAAAGAAATACTGGTATTATATTTAAATTTTATTTTAACAGTTATTTAAATATAACTGCTGCATTATTCGATGTTATGTAAGTGTTCTTTGACCTTACAAAACCGGTTTAACGTTACTTTTTTTTTCTGTTTTTTTTGTTGTTTTTGTTTTGCGAGGGAATAGAACGCTCGAAAGCCACCCGTTGAAACTGTGCGGTATTTCGTTGGGTAGTGTGCGACTTTAACGCACCAAAACCACACCCTTTTTGAACCAAACTTTAGGAAGAAGCCTGTGATACAAATGTACAGTTTGGTTACAGGGATGGGATATGAAAGGATATTATGATTGCGGGAGATTATTTTGGAATTTAGAATTATAATGGATGGGGAAAATTTGGAGGGAAATTTAGTAGAAAGATATTTATATTCTTCTTAAATTTAATTAAGTCGTACACATACGAATTACCAACTTTAGAAAACACATTGGACGGAATGTGATTCTATAATCTCGACATGCGCATAATAAATGAATTTGCATAAGCTGTGTTTCACCATCTTAACAATTCGACGCAGTAGGGATGAACATCTGTTGCACTCCTTGTTTCACGTTGGAAAACTTTGAGTGGAGGCTTTAATTGTTTTAGTTCCTTAGAACAGGTGTTCGTCCCCACTAGGTATCTATAAAACAGGGTAAGTGACCAGAATGTGCGCCGATGGCTAAGTGGAATGATCGCTGAGGTAACACTGGTATCATTTATAAGACGAATAGCTCTGTTTTGCACTTTATCGAGATATCTTATTTATCGCCGATTGGGATGCACCAGCCCAAATATGTGCATTATACTCCATTTTTGATCTTATATATGGTTTATAGATATTGAGCAGATCTAATGGAGAAAAATAAGTTTTCTTTCTTTGTGTTGAAATGAACACGATTATTTTCCCCCCATTTATGAATTTTTGCTAAATCATTATTTAGCTCACTGTCAGTGAAATTTTTTCCTGTTGTATTAACCTGATGATAAATGTTACAGCGGTTATGAAATTCATAGGAAGCTACAAGGGTCCTGTCATCTGCGAAACTGTAAATTGGATTGGAAATTAAAGATAGAAGATCATTGATGAATATTAAGAAGAGGGTGGGAGAATGAACAGATTCCTGAGGGACACCAGCAATGTACAGAGTCTTGTACGAATGTGGCATATTGTGTCAGGAATTAAATTTGTTTAAGAGCCACTTTTATAATCGTAAATAATATGCTGTGATATCAAAAGTTAAATTGAAAATATTTGATTATGGAGTTATTCAAGGCAGTCCCTTAAACTATATTTTAGTTATGTTTGGGATTGAAAAAAAAATGAATGAAAGAATGAAACGATTTCATTAAATCATTCAGAAGGCTTCAAGTACTTATATCTAACCAAATTTCTAAGAGGCTGCAAAACTGGTTCTGAAATCTTATTTTGTTAAGAAAAAAAAAAAAAAAATTTAATTGTATAACGGCAAAGATAAATGGATTATTATGAAACAATGCTACAATCAGCTTTGAGTTATTTAAGTATAAAAATTGTATATAGATTGATAAAATGCGTAGAATTTTCCATGATGAAAAAGAAGAATTAGAGGAAGAAAATAATTCAAAAATAACATTGAAGATCCTTTATTTTGCTCGTTAAACATATGCATGTGAATTTTTTAAACAAATTAAGTGTATGCATATGTCATTTTAACTTTATAATATGCGCTGACATATATTTAAATGAAATAGTTACAATCATTGTTATACATTTAATAAGTAATACATATGCCCATATATGTAAGTATATAGTAAATATCCTATGACAAGATATTAAATTACACTTTTTCAATGGAAAAACTACTTAAATTTATCGTTTTTTTGTTTTTTAATATTAGAAATTCTTTAATTGTGCATCTTGTATTGTATTGTGTTTGTACTTGATGAATTTGGAATTTGTAAAAATTTAAAGTAAAAGTTAAATCTGATCATATTACAAATACACAGAATAAACATATGTGTAAACACAGTTTGAGTTAAAAATTAAGAAAAGATCTTTCTTTTTATGAATCTTTATTATACCCATATGACTATATAGTCCAAGGGTATAATAAATTTGCCATTACGTTTGTGACGCAGAGAAGGAGGGGGGGGTAAATATAGACTCAAGTGTATTAATCGGATCAGAATCGAAAAATAAATCGATTTAGCTATGTATGTCCGTCCGTCATCACGATAACTCAAAAAGTAAAGGAGCTAGGATTATGAAATTTTCACAAATTCGTTAAATTCAGCCATTTTGGTCCACGGGTTCGAGTACCTGCCATACAACTTCTAATTTTATATGAGCATTACTCTATACCTATTGAAGCTGCGTGTCTGAAATTTTGCCAAAAGTAGTTTAGTGTAATGGCCAAAGTTACTGCAAAATTTGGTTGGTCTACTGCAAAGGGTTCGAGTAGCTGCCATACAACTCCTTCTTTTATATGAGCATTACTCTACACCTAATAAAGCTGAATGTTTGAAATTTTGCCAAAAGTAATTAACCGGATGATATAATGTATATGTTACGGTCATACGGGTATCCCAGAGTTGATACAGTCTATTCTACTACACTCTTCCTCGTTTTTTTTTTTATTTTTTTCCGAAGTATGTAAAGCAAGAACTATTAGACATTATTTTTCTAGACTATATTTCCCTCTGACATTTGATTAATATAATCGGAGAGAGTGCCTGTTTAAAAGACAACGTATTCTTCTCCATCAAATTTAAATCGGAGTTTTCTATTTACTTTGAACGAATGATACTTAGAACAGCGATATATTTTTTTTCTTTTCCATCGGAACAAAAGTCTAAATCGCGAATTTTTTAAAAGTTTTGCTTCATTAGCGTTTTGAATGCGCATTATTTTACTTTCACTATTTTTGAAATTTCAATCAAAGCTAATATTCCATAATTACAGTTTTTTTCTGATCTATGTTTCTTTTTTTACAAACACAGTGGAAAACCACGACTAATTGAATTATATAATAATGATAATATTAATGAATTTGTATTTGCATTTTTGTTCAATACTATATTTGTAGTATACATCTCAGGTTGAAATTTAAAACCTAGACCTTTTTTGTTATATCTTGACTTTACAATTTTATTTGTTTTTTTTTTCAATAATTTATTTTTGAAAAACATTTTTCTTTTTTTTTGTCATTTTAGGGATGTTCGAATATTTGTGAATATGTTAAACTATTTAAACATTTAAATTATCAATTTTGAAAATTTTTAAATTTTTATTAAAATATTTAAAAAAAAAAAATCATAAAACTTATAGAAATAAAACGCATTATTTAAAAAAAGAAAACTGTTTGAAAAAAATTTGACATTTGTAATTTACTTAGTATTTATCGCATAAACACCTGAATTGTGGAAGGCGTAGCATACGATTAGTATCGCAAAAATAACGATTAGCTATTCTGATAAGCTCAAAAGTGATAAATGACGTGATGTTGTTAAATTGACGTGATGTCAGTTTGCAGATATGTCAGAGAGCAATTTAGTATCACTTCTAAAATTTGCCTAAAAAGAGGTATAACGTCTTGTTATACCCGTATGACTATATAGTCAAAGGGTATAATAAATTTGCCATTACGTTTGTGACGCAGAGAAGGAGGAGGGGTAGATATAGACTCAAGTGTATGGATCGGATCAGAATCGAAAAATAAATCGATTTAGCGATGTATGTCCGTCCGTCCGTCCGTCCGTCATCACGATAACTCAAAAAATAAAGGAGCTAGGATTATGAAATTTTCAAAAATTCGTTTTTATGCAAAAACCGGAATCGCTATTTAAATCCAGCCATTTTGGTCCATGGATTCGGGTAGCTGCCATACAACTTCTTTTTATATATGAGTATTTCTCTGTACCTATTGCAGCTGCGTGTCTGAAATTTTGCCCAAAGTAGTTTAATTTTATGGCAAAAGTTTCTGCAAAATTTGGTTGGTCTACTACAGAGGGTTCGAGTAGCTGCCATACAACTCCTTCTTTTATATAAGCATTACTCTATACACCTAATAAAGCTGAATATTTTAAATTTTGCCAAAAGTAAATAACCGCATTATATAATGTATATGTTACGGTCATGCGGGTATCCCAGAATTGACACAGTCTACTCTACCACACTCTTCCTCGTTTTTTCTTTAAAATTTTTAATGTTAATAAACAAAAATTAAAAAAACTAGAAATTAATTTAAATGCATTAAATTAAATCTAATATTTAGCATTAAATTGTTTTCTTCATCTTCAGAAGAATCGCACAAAAAAAAAAAGAATTCATTAACTTAATTAACTAAATTTTTAAATTCTTTATTATTTATTTTGAAAACTATTCACAACCATTAAAACACAAAAGTTGCAAAAGAAATTACAACTAATTTTACAAAAATTGCATAACCTTAAAAAAAAAAAATGTTTCCAGAATAGAGTAGATGTGATAATGATGTTTTTTTATAGTATGCAAGTGAGCAAGTGATAGAAGCACATCAGATTTTCAATAATTTTTTTTTCAATTAAAAATTTATGACCCGTACGATAATCGAACCCAAACACCCTCGGTTAATAAGCCAAATGCTTACTCACTAACCCACCGAAGCCCCATTTAAAAAGTTAAAAATTTAATATAAAACATTTGAACTTTTGAAAACAATTGTAAATTCTTAAAACTTAAAATTTACCGTAAGCTAAAATAATTAAAATAAATCGAAACAATAAATTGTACAACCACTTTGAAAATGGGAAATTTCGTTAGTTGAATATTACAGAAAAAAATTTGATTTTTATTATATGAGTCTTTGGTTTGCGCCAGTTATTCAAACTTCGCAAACCAATTACATGAATATTAAAAAAAAAAAACATTGAAAAGGAACAGGGTAACATCTTCAAAAAAAAAATGTTTGAACCATCAAATTATCTATCCAATACAGTTTCAAATAGAGGTGAAAAGCAATGATATTTTAAGAGTTAGTATAGTTGATTTTTATAAAATTGTACAACGTATATAAAAGGTTCGATTATTTTGATCAACTTCCAAATGATATATACGTATAAAGAATAAAACATAGTTGTACCAGTCAGGAAGAAATGTTGTCAATACCTTCTTCCATTTAAATTTATTGGAACAGGGATGGGCATATTTTATTTGTATTTTTATTTAATTTAGAACATGAGATTATGCTATAGATCTAATAACGTGCAGAAATCGAATTTTGAATATAAGTTATTAGGTTATTTTTGTATCTCTGAGTAATATTATTCATTTAAATCATTTGTTTATATTATGTTAATTTGCTTTTTTTTTGCTGCCGGCAACTCTACGTGCTAACTGTTCACTGTTATAGGCCAAACAGTCTGACTATGTATGTGCATGTCAGAACATGAGATAGTACTACACCTTATAACGTGTAGTTAGATTTTAAGTAGATACAGTTGTAATAATTTTGTATTTGAATTATATGGTATTCATTATATGTGAGTTATATTATTTAATTGAATTATTTGTTTTCATTTTGTATTTTTTTTTCATTTTGTATTTTTTTTTCATTTTGTATTTGTTTATATTGTTATATTTATGAATTTTTTATTAAAGATATAGTATTAATTATTATTGATTAAGCCATTAATTTGAACCCAATAATGGCAAATGGTAGCTGAGTCGAGTCGAAAACCAGAAACGTATTTTCACTTTCACTGGGGATTCGAACCCGGTCCTTTTGCATGAAAGATCGGCAATCTAACCACTATGCGCCACCCAGCCATTATTATATATATATATATTTTATATAATATTATAAAATTATATTTGTTTTATATACAGGGTTTTTTTCAAAATTGAGTATTGAAAAGTAAATAATTAGAAAAGACAATAGAATTAGAATTGAAACTGAAGTTCAATGTTTGCCATATTTTATACTCTGAAAATAATATCTCCCATGTGATCAACTCTTGTGGCTCTCTACAGTACCTGATTTTTTTTATCAAAATTTTTGATCACATTCTGAAATAGTTGCGGCTTTAACACACTAATAACTTGAATAATTTCTGCTTTCGATTTTTCAACTTTTCGAGAATTATCCTTGTTGACCTGTCCTTTCGCATATAGTCTCAGAAAAGTCGAAGTCTAACGGTTTTAAATCGCTGAATCGTGAGTACTCCAACCACTGTGCCAATCCACCCCAGTTAAAAAAATAAATAAAACTCGCAAAGAACCCAAAAGTTTATTCAGAATACCAAAAACTAAATATTTGGTTTTTAATTCCTCAAAATACCACTTGTGGCCTTTGCGTACAAATCAAAATTAATGTTCAAAAATAATTTAGAGATTACTAGGGTTGGACCTATTTTAAATTGTTATTGCTATAAGAATAGAAAAATATCCTTATTATTGTAGCTATTTCTATTATTCCTTTTATTTGTTAAATTATTTGTATATAGCCAATAAATCAATCAAAATCAATTCATTCATTATTCAATGAGTGTAAAGTAAAAGCATAAAATACAAGCAATATTGATGAGGAAAATTATATATTAAATGTCAAAAAAAAAAAAAAAACCAACACAACATTAACCAATACTTTTTTTTACCTTAAATATTATATATATATATACATTTTCTTTTTTAATAAATTGTATTTCTAAAGTGCTGAAATTTTAAAAAGACTTAAAAAACTTCCCCTTACACAAAAGCAAATAAAAAAAAAAAAACTTTTATTGTTTAGTTATTCAATTGTTTTTATAAAAGCGTGTAATATCAAAAAAAACGAGGAAAAATGTAGTAGAGTAGACTGTGTCAACTCTGGGATACCCGTATGACCATAACATATACATTATATCATCCGGTTAATTACTTTTGGCAAAATTTCAAACATTCAGCTTTATTAGGTGTAGAATAATGCTCATATAAAAGAAGGAGTTGTATGGCAGCTACTTGAACCCTTTGCAGTAGACTAACCAAATTTTGCAGTAACCTTGGCCATTAAACTAAACTATTTTTGGCAAAATTTCAGACACTCAGCTTCATTTGGTGTAGAGTAATCCTCATATAAAAGAAGGAGTTGTATGGCAGCTACTCGAACCCTCTGCAGTAGACCAACTAAATTTTGCAGTAACTTTGGCCATTACACTAAACTATTTTTTGCAAAATTTCAGACACCCAGCTTCATCAGGTGTAGTGTAAAACTCATTTAAAAGAAGGAGTTGTATGGCAGCTACTCGAACTCACTGCAACAGACCAACCAAATTTTGCAGAAACTTTGGTCATAAAACTAAACTACTTTTGCCAAAATTTCAGACACGTAGCTGTAATAGGTACAGAGAAATACTCATATAAAATAAGAAGTTGTATGGCAGCCACCCGAACCCATGGACCAAAATGGCTGGATTTAAATAGCGATGACGGCTATTGCAAAAAAACGAATTTGCGAAAATTTCAAGATCCTAGCTCCTTTAGTTTTTGAGTTATCGTGCGGACGGACGGACGGACGGACAGACGGACAGACGGACAGACGGACAGACGGACAGACGGACAGACGGACAGACGGACAGACGGACAGACGGACAGACGGACGGACGGACGGACGGACATACATAGCTAAATCGATTTATTTTTCGATTCTGATCCGATCCATACACTTGAGTCTATATCTACCCCCCTTCCTTCTCTGCGTCACAAACGTAATGGCAAATTTATTATACACTTGGACTATATAGTCATACGGGTATAAACTAAAGAATGATTTGAAATATACAAATTAAAGTCAGTCCACTTTGTATTAGTTTTATGTTTCGCATTTACTCTTCAGCCCATTATAATGCCGCCAGCAGGTTTTGTTCATCTCTTTATTTTAGATCTAGTAGGAAGTTTTTTTTAAGTGAGTATAGTAATGCAGGTGCCTTTTGAAGGTATTTTCCTCCCTTACAAAAAACAAAAAAAAAAAAAATAACACATAATTGCTAGAATCGAGCACTGAAGAAGTCTGCATTTCGTAGACAAAATACTGATACTTGTATAAATAAATAATTTTTGGTGAAATTAAAAGTAAACTACTCGTTTTTTATTTCTTGAATAATTGAAATTAAACATCCGTTATAAAATATTTAGAAAACCACAATGTATACACTTAAAAAAAAAACGAATTTGTGAAAATTTCAAGATCCTAGCTCCTTTATTTTTTGAGTTATCGTGCGAACGGACGGACGAACGGACATATATAGCCAAATCGATTTATTTTTCGATTCTGATCCGATCCATACACCTTAGTCTATATCTACCCCCACCCCCCCCCCCCCCCCCCCTCCTTCTTTGCATCACAAACATAATGCCAAATTTAATATACCCTTTTGACTAACAGTCATACGACGGGTACAAAAATAATTAGATTCGTATATATTTTCGAATTCGACGGATGGAAGAATTTGTGTTTTTAACGCACGCACACAACTATTAGATTCATAAAGAGAAACAAATTTAAATGCGTGTGATTTTAAACAATTAATCGAAATAAAAATCGTGGGTTCTATTTGTTCATAAAGAGCAGTGTATGCATCAGTACATCAGTAAATTAAAAACTTTCTTTGAATAACCAGGTTTAGCTTAGGCGACAAGAGAGTTTTAGGCGATTATTAGAAGTTCTAACGCAGCGGTTGACGATAGTTGATTGTATTTGTCTTTGCTTCCATTATTCGTTTCTACATAAAAAGTGAAAGATTTGTTATACAAATTTGATTAACGTATATATACTATTTGTATAATGGATTTACAATATCTTAAGATTTAGTTTTTCAAAACATATTGTCTCTCTCTCTCTATTGAAAGAAAATAAAAATTATAATAGGAAATAAAAATTTTTTAAAATTAAAAAAAAAATTACATATATAATTGTACTCTGTTGTTCAATTTTACGTTATTAATGCCTTTGGGGTGTCAAGGTCACGTTCCACAAAAAAAAAAAAATAATAATAAAAAAGGTTTTTTTTCTTATAGTTTTTTTGGGATGTTCAAACCTCCCTTTTTTATATAAAATTCCCATGTATTCAAATTAAATGTATGTACAAATAAATAATATAAATTTTAGGAAAATTTATGGAAAAAATCACTTAAATAAATGTGATCAATCATATTATATTTTTTTTAAATCAAATTTTTTTTTTCATAAAAAATATAAAAAAATCAATATTATGTAAATAGAAAAATCTGAAAATCTACTGAAATGAAAGCTAAAACATTAAAATATTATAACTATGGTGTTCAAAACTGTTTGTGCTATGGTTTTTTTTTTTTTATAAAAAATCGAAAAAGATTCACAAGAAATGATACTATATATACATAGATTACACCAAAGAACTTTTAGGATAACTAATTTTTTGAGTCCTGCGGGAAATTCAGTTTTCAGTTATTGTGAAAAAATTTTTAAAAATTTATATAAAAACTTTGTACCATATATACATTTGTTCAGGTCAGACTTGAGGGCTTACGCATTGCAATAACAATTTATCACCCATCAAATATTCAAAATTATCGCATTTCATTGGAAAATTTTAATTAAAAACGGGGAAGAGTGTAGTAGTGGAGATTGTGTCAACTCTGGGATACGCGTATGACCTTAATATAAACAATATATAATCCGGTTTAATTACTTTTGGCAAAATTTCAAACATCCAGCTTTATTAGGTGTATGCTCATATAAAAGAAGAAGTTGTATGGCAGGTACTCGAACCCGTGGTTAAAAATGGTAGGATTTAAATAGTGATGACGGCTATTGCATAAAAACTAATTTGTAAAAATTTCAAAACCCTAGCTCCTTTATTTTTTGAGTTATCATGCGGACGGACGGAGATACATTTGCTAAATCGATTTATTTTTCGATTCTGATCCGATCCATACACTTGAGTCTACATATATATATATTTTTTAATAAACTTCTAAATTTCATTTTCTTTTTAATTTTTATATCAGACATTCAGTTGAATTATTTTTATAAATAGATAATTCTATAACATCGATTTCAATGCCTCCTCTCTTAAACAATTCCAACGTATAACACCAGAGGAGCAGTAAGTGCTCATTTCTACACTGTGGAAATCCCAAGATGGTTCAAAACTGGTTATGGAAAAACTCATTTGTTGTGAGGACTGCTAAGATGTGGAACATGCTTCCATCTAATGTGTTCCCCTCTGTTAATAACGTTCCATACTACAACTTGCAAAAATTCAAAACGAATCTTTTTAGATTCATTTCCAACCTACCACCTAATTCCCCTTTAATATCCTCTATTTTCCTCCCCTTTCAAACTAAACCTACATATATGTATACAGGAATCCTAGCGTTCCTAGCGTTTAGTTAGCGTGTAAAAAAAAAAAAAAAAAAAAAAAAAAAAAAAATATATGCTATAACATCGATTTAAATATCCGTTTTTCTTACAAATATTACAATCATAATTATAATACATATTATATGTATAATCAACTAATTGTGTATGAACTTAAATTCTTTTTAATGCCAACTTTAAATTTCAAAGTATATTAGTGTCACAGATAACATATGAAGTCTCACGTCTTATATTTTTATGATAAGAGATGTTGAGCGCTCCTGTTATCAATAAGTATTACAATCATAATTATAATATATGTATGTATAATTATGTAATTGTGCACGATACGTAAATTGTGTTCACTGCCTATTAAGGATACTTGTTGCCTATATATGTAAAATTTATTTTGATATTTAAATGAGCAATATAAAAGTACTTTAATTAATTTGTCATTGTATTTTAGAAATACATTTATTGCATGTTTTGCATTTATATGTCTTAATAATAGGTACATATATACTAAGGATTTAAATTTTTTTTAATATTAAAAATTTTAACTACTAAATTATATGAGAAAAACCTAACCAAAGCATTAATTTTTATAGTTTAAATCTGAACAGAATAAAATTTTTTTTTTTCGAATAACGTTGAGTTGTAATGAAAATTAGTGCCATCGATAATATAGGAGAATTATGATTTAAATAATTATTTATAACATAAGTGCTCGAAATTCCTTATCATAAATATATAAAAGATGATAATTGATAACTAACCAGTTCTAATCTCAATAATTTAATCTGCAATACTTAATCTCTGCCATTTCTGTAACCTGCATCAGGTCATATTTAAAGGAAAAGTAAATATAGATTCTTATAAATCTAAAAATTAAATCAAATCGAAATTTTTCAAATTAAAAGTTTTACACAACAAAAAAAAAAAAAACGTAAATTAAGAGGATAAATTTAAAAATTATATAAAATTGAATTAATTAATCAAAGGTACTAAATCATTTTACAATAGCTGCGCAGTACACAGGAAATTAAATAATCATGAAGAAAAATAATTGCTGCTTGTGTGTAAAATTTGACTAAATTGTATAAAAAGTTCTAAATTTGTAATTTTGTAATTGCATTTAATAAATACATTTATTTCATTTTCTTTTGTTTTTTGAAATATTTTCATATATACTTATACAAATTAATATATTAATATACAAATCAATTTAAATTAATCACAGAAAAATCGCGTAAAATAGGCTTAAATATAAATATAGCTAAAACTAAATACCTAAAAATGTCAAGAAATGAAGAAAGAAGACTTCCACAAAATATAAAAATCGAACAAGATGAAATTGAAGGTGTTAATAGCTACAAATATCTTGGCATAATATTAACAAACAATAACAGTAGCCAAGCCTGCGTACAAGACCGAATACAGGCAGCAAACAAATGTTACTACTCTCATAAGAAGCTGATGACATCCAAGCTAATAATAAGAAGAGCAAAGTTGCAAATATACAAAACCATCATACGCCCAGTAGCAACTTATGGAAGTGAAACATGGACCATGAATAGAAATGAAGAAGAATTGTTAAGAATATTTGAAAGAAAGATATTTAGAACTATTTATGGTCCAATACGAAATGAAAACGGCGAATACCGTAGAAGGCACAATTCGGAATTATATGCGCTAGCAGAGAACGAGGACATTGTAAAACATATAAAGTCCAGTAGATTAAGTTGGGCGGGGCATGTCATCAGAATGGCGGAAAATAGAGCACAGTACAAAATTTACAATGCTAGACCATTGCTTAACAGAGCAAGAGGTAGGCCTAGAAGCAGATGGGAAAATAACATTGAAGACGATACCAGAAAACTAGGGGAAATAAACTGGAAAACCACCGCGAGAAACAGAGATGAATGGAGGAAGATAGTGAAGAAGGCTAAAACTCACCAGGAGTTGTAACGCTAAAAGATGATGATGATACAAATTAATAAGAACTTTTAATATTTTTGAATAGATAAATTAAATAAAAGAATTTTTTGTATTATAAAAATAATTTCATTAATTATGGTCTTGCGATAGAACCTAACAAAAGCTTTTATGATTTTAAAATGACTTGTGGATTTTTAATTTTAGTTTCAAGGAATCAGGTTGTAAGGAATTATTTGCGAAAAGTTGCGCACCGACTTACTATTAAGTGTTAATAATTTCCGGTGTTGTGATTGTGTGTATGAATTTATTTATTTAATATGAAATTATATTTAATTTCGTATTGTTAATAAATTTATAAGCTAATTATAAAGAAATCATATATGCATTAAGAAACTAGTGTCATTTAAAATTTGTCCGTACTACGGATATATATCTGATTTAACACAGTCAACTATACACTCTTAATCATTTCAGTTAAGGTAACAATATAACATATTATATGAGTCAACACAATTGAAAGCTTTCTTAAGATCCAGCAAAACACTGTTTTTGTAGTTATGGACAATTTACAATACAGCAGTATAGTATTGAACATATTAGTTATTGGATATTTCATAATTTAGTAAGAGGATCTACCATACAGATTATAGCAGTTTAAATAATAATATATATGATTTAAGAAACACATAATACATAAAAATACATAAATGTATCAAAAATTATTTCACTTGTTTGTTTTTTTTTTTAATTACAAAAATTATTATTACAATAAATATAGGAAAAAAACTATTTAGAAATAAAGACCCAATACTATATTGTTGCAATTAAAATGAATTCATGAAACTTGAACTTATCACAGTTTACAGTATTATGTACTGTAAACCATATCATTTTATATTATAAATATAAATGTTCGTTTTCAATTATACCTAAAGTATATTATATAAATTATAAATGTTGATTTCATATACGTATACGTACATACATATATATTTTTTATAAAAATATATGCTTATAATATAGGATGTATACCTCAATTATTTAATTTTTAAAAAAAAATATATTTGTAAAATAATTTGACATTTTTTAACTTCCTCATGTGTACATAAATATATAAGTCGCCATGTAGGCTAGGCTAAAAAGTGTGCCGAACAACCTCTGTTATAAATAAAACAATTTATTTCCTTTTTTAGATGCATTTATATTAGAGTTAAAATAGTTAAGTAGTTAAGTCATAACCGTTTTCTGTGTATACAAATTCTTTAGATGCTTTGAAAGGTGTCAATACTGTACTGCAGAGCTTTAGTGCTGCTAAAAACCGATCAACTTTTTTTTTTTTTTTTTTTTTTTAAGATTTCCTTGCATACAATATGTCCATCAGAAAGAAATAATACACGGGCCTGTATACAATTTTCTTTCATAACTTTTCATACCAAATTAATTCTCGAGGTTGTGTGTAGATAGGGCTTTCAATTTTTTGAATAACCCATTTTATTAGACATCTTTTTTTTGATAGATCTATTTTATGATTTATTTTTTGTTTTTTTTTTTTTTCCAATAAAAAAATTTTTGTAATTTTAAATTTGAGCATAGATCTGAGCCCGCTCTGAACAAAATGAGCACGCTTTGAGCAGAGCCTGAAACAGAGTACACGCTCAGAGCGTACAAATTTAATAAAAAAAAAAACACAATTTGACTGCTGATATTTTTATTTTAGTGACGTTTTAAAATTGTCAAAAAAATTAAATGAAATTATTAAAAGTATACATTAAGACTTTTATTTTATAACAGTCTAATCTTAAACAATTGCGTCAAAATGTCTTTGTATTTTTATTTTGTTCAGCAGTGTACTCGATATATTTGACCTGAGTACGTAGAACACGATCTGAACGCGCTATGATTTAAATAAAAAACACGAATCACAATTACGAATAAAAAAAAACGAATTATTTTTTGACAGTAGATGATGCTCTGCTCAAATTGAAAAAAAAATAAATTAAAAAAAAAAAAAAAACGGCTTAGAATTTAATTTTAAATTTTTTGCTGTCAAAATTGAACTGTTGGTAGTTGTTGTATATTGTATGAAAACTGTTTCTTAAAACAAGTTTTTTTTTTTTAAAAATTGTAAAGTGTATATTTAAAAAATATCAATTGTAATTTAGATTAATCAATTTTAATTCAGAAAGCGTAAACGGTTGTTCAGAAAAATGTCAATCGCCAATATTTAAAAACGACCAATATTTATTAAGTTTATATTATAATTTTATTAATGTTTAAAATAGGGGGTTTTTCTCCAGTGGATTTGTATTTAAATCAAGCTATATGCCATAGTTTAGAATTGAAATTTTGGTTTGGGTAATAATATTGTTAAATTGTGAAATTAACCGTTACAATGCGACAACTACTTACTGCAATTCATGATAACCCTATATATGTAGATTAAATTGAAAGGCATTAATTTGTTTTTAAATTTCATTGTTTCCTTGCTATTATATTCACCCTGTATTTAAGGCCAGTTTTAAATATGTATATAAATAAATGAGGTTTTTTTTTCATATTGTTTTTTTTTTTTTTTTTTTTTTTTTTGTGTTTAAAACAAAACTTTTGAGAACAATTAAATCTTTTATTTTCAAGAAATTTATACAATAATCTTTAAGTATGTAAGTATATTAATCCTCATACATTGTGGCCTATTGTGCATCATTTATTTTTTTTTTTTTTTAAGTTCATTTTTTATCTCTTTATACCCGTATGACTATATAGTCCAAGGGTATAATAAATTTGCCATTACGTTTGTAACGCAGAGAAGGAGGGGGGGGTAGATATAGACTCAAGTGTATGGATCGGATCAGAATCGAAAAATAAATCGATTTAGCCATGCATGTCCGTCCGTCCGTCCGTCATCACGATAACTCAAAAAATAAAGGAGCTAGGATTATGAAATTTTCACAATTTCTTTTTAATGAAAAAAAAAGCGGAATCGAGTTTTAAATTGAGCCATTTTGGTCCACGGGTTCGAGTACCTGCCATACATACTCTATACCTATGGAAGCTGCGTGTCTGAAATTTTGCCAAAAGTAGTTTAGTATAATGGCCAAAGTTACTGCAACATTTAGTTGTTCTACTGCAGAGGGTTCGAGTAGCTGCCATACAACTCCTTCTTTTATATGATAATTACACTACACCAAATGAAGCTGGGTGTCTGAAATTTTGCCAAAAATAGTTTAGTGTAATGACCAAAGTTACTGCAAAATTTAGTTGGTCTACTGCTGAGGGTTCGAGTAGCTGCCATACAACTCCTTCTTTTATATGAGGATTACTCTACACCAAATAAAGCTGAATGTTTGAAATTTTGCCAAAAGTAATTAACCGGATGATATAATGTATATGTTACGGTCATACGGGTATCCCAGAGTTGACACAGTCTACTCTACTACACTCTTCCTCGTTTTAGTTGTTTTTATTTTCTAATATAAATGGGTACATACATGTTTATGTTACATTGTAAATAGGGTTTATTCATTCAAATATTATATAAATTACAAAGTGAAAAGAAAAACTTCATAAATTTCTTAAAAACAAGAAAAAAAAAAAAAAAAAAAAAAAAAAACTAATGTAAATGAAATAAAACAAAACATTATGTGATATTTTTTGTTCGTGAAAATGAGTAAGTGAAGAAGAAGAAGAAGAAGAAGAAGAAGAAATAATAAAAAAAAAAATAAAAAACCAACCTAAGTACAATAAAAAGAATTTATTATTTTTATAATAGCTATATATGAGTATATTTCATTCTTATTGTTTAGTGTTTATTTAATAGCAAGAAAAGAAAATCAAGAAAAAAATAACAAAAATGAAAAAGAATCAATTCCAGATGAAAGTGCATGAAATATACTTAAAATAACAAACAACAAAAATAACCAAAAACAATATTTTATGACACTGGAACCCCGATTTCATCATCTGTCTTCCTCTGTTTTAAATTTAAAAAAAAAAAAAAAAAAAAAAAAAAAATTTTTTTTGATCTTGGAAACATATAAAATAAATAATATAATTTTTTACATACTGAAATTATCTTTTAAAAAATTTCATTTTAGGTTCAGTTCATTTCGAACAAGTTCAATTTGGTAATACTAATAAACTGAGAGTCATACAACTGCGGCTGAGCTTGTGAAGGCATACCTAAAAAGATTTTTGTTCGTTTGATGTCTTATTTAACAAAACTAATATAAAGCTGTAAACCTATAAATCAAATACATACATACATATTTTTAAAAGTATAGGTTGGAAATTTTATTTTTGAATTGTGCGTTTCGCAAAACTAGTGTTGACAAATTCAAAAATTTAATTGCTGCAACATAAACACGTCCTGTACATAATCGCAGTTATTACAACAATAAAAAAAAAATTTCATTATTTGATACCCGTTTTTGATACACTCTGGGATACCCGTATGACCGTTATATAAACATTTATCATTATTATTATAAACATTGATTACTTTTGGCAAAATTTCAAACATCCCAGCTGTAATAGGAACAGAGTAATGCTCATATAAAAAAAGAAGTTGTATAGCAGCAACCCGATCCTAGCTCATTTAGTTTTTGAGTTGTCGTGCGGCGGACGGACGAACGGACGGACATACAAAGCTAAATCGATTTTTTTTTTTTTCGATTCTGATCCGATTCATACTTGAACTTGAGTCTATATCCACCCTCCCTCCCTCCTTCTCTGCGTCACAAACGTAATAGCAAATTTATTATACCCTTTGACCTATAGTCATACGGGTACGTATATAAAATATAAAAATATGCGAAAATAAAAAAAAAAATTTTACCCACCGTACCCCATAATTTTTACTTGAAAAAAAAACCATAAAAACAAAATATGTAAAATTAAAAGAAAAACTTCAAAACTCCAAAATGACTCTTTTAGTTTTTAAGTTATCTTACTGATATACGGACAGACACACTCTGGCGGAATTGATTTACTTTTCGATGCTGATCCAATTTGATACAATATTTATCATTTCATTTTAGATCGATGCGCTACAAACGGAGGAGTAAGTAATTTCAATAATATCCGTAGCCTTATTAGCATGGAAGTAAGCCTAATGTATAGTTAGAAAAACCAGTTAACACGTTTCGAAATACATAATATCATGTTAGAGTGAATGTTTTAGGATGTAATGTTAATGTAACGTTTAATTTGGAAATACATATACATATATATATAGGTGCCTAGGTTAATATGGTTTTTAAAAATATAGGAAATATGTAACTTTAAGTCTGTATTATCCTATACGTCTTACACTTGAAATGAACCAACTCGGGCCTAAACCGTTTAGTTAAGATGAGAGTTATCCAATATTCTCTAACAAGTTTAGTTTAGCGTATCGGTAAATTAAAGTATCCCTTTCACATTCATTTTACATATATTTATACCTGTACAGCTATAAGCAAAAAAAGTTGCCGTTTTCCGTTTTTGAATTGAAAATAAGTATATTTTATATAACAACACATAGAAGGCTGTTTGGAGTTAGGAAGGCTGTAGCTACGTAACGGGTTGGGCTACAAAAAAACATGTTGTTCCATTGTTGGTTTAATTATTATTTCATTATTTCTAACGGTTTAGAAGTTTTGTCAATATTCGGTCAGACGGGTGGAACGACGAACGGAGTGCAATTAAATAGGTAAATTTTTAAAAAAATTGTTTTTTTTTTTCTAAAATTACCTTAAATTTTTTTTAAGGTAAATAGGTAAATAACATAATTCAAAATTAATTATTTATGTACGGTGTTCTTAAAAATAAAATCACTTAAGACAAACATAACATATGTATAAATGTATCGAAAACAAAAAAAATCTAAAATTAAACACCAACGTCCTACACTCAGTATATAAAAATTAATATACACCTATGGAATAGAGCGGAATTAAACCAAATAATTCTGTACTCGTATCATATAAATGACATTAACAAACTTTCACACAAAACTTAATTTTGTTTCAAAAAATAGAGGTAGAGGGTAGGAGGTAGAGGGTAGTCAACGGGTAGGAGGTAGAGAAGTGCATCAAGTGCATTACTTGGCGTAGTTCTGAACGCACCTGTAATGCTTATGCATGCGCCTCTCTGTACCCTAGCAAGCTTTGTTCGGATGTACATTCTTGGTTTTAGTTCCCATTTTTTACCTAACATTTTCTTACACGAGTACAGGGCTACACAGGCCTTTTTACCTCTTTTTCGGTACTGAGCCTCTATTTCAGTTTCGGGTCAAGTGTCTCTCCGAGGTATTTAACACTGGAGACTAAATTCATATATACACCATCCAGTCTAGTTATGTGAATTCCGAGATCTTTGTCCTGTTTGTGAACATCATTAGTTCTGTTTTCCCCGGGTTGACACACAGACCAGACCCATTGGCCCTTCTACTAACCCTTCTTAAAGCTCTTTCCATAATTACGCTATTTATGTCTAGAAACTTTCCAGACACTAATTATGCTAGAAAATCCGCGTATGCATATGGCTTTCATTCCCTCGTCTGGTAACATATTATTTTAACTCTTTGACTAATGTTTTTTTTTGTAAAATTGTTTTTTAGAAGCCATAAAGGCTTTATTATCTTTTAAAATTGTATATTTAGTGTAATCGATGTAATTCAGGTTACGACGTAACTGAACCCCAAAGTTTTTTACTATTGGCTAAGGGGCTATTATCTGGAGATTTTATTTTTCTAATATTCGTATTGGTTTTGTCAACTGTTAATCTTATTAATTAAAACCATATAGGTACTTAAAGTGTATAGACTTATTTAGAGAGTTCCATACTTCTCCCGATGCACGCCTCTTATCTTGATAACAGCCTTGAATAAACCTACCCCCTTCAATACAACTTGTGTTGTGTTGGTCTTTAATCCCCTTCAATAAGTTGTATTGAAGGGGGTTAAAGACCAACACAATCGAGATGCACACCGTACATGGACGGCTTTCGATGCTTTCATCTAGTCACTTGTATTTCTATGATCCATAACTAGAAATGAAAAATCTAACAACTATTTTATAAGTAATGAATAATATAAATAAACAAAATGCGTAAACAATTTCATAAATACCCTTTTAATATTATAATCCCTATGGCTTATTTTTATTATATTTTAAAAAGGGGGATAAAGAGGGTAAAAAGAAAAAAAAAAAATAATAGTTGTAAAACATTATATAAAGTAGTAATAAATAGCAGTAGCTGCTCAATTTTATAATTTGCCTTTAATACCGGTTAAGATTTATTACCCAAAAATTGTTTTTGTATTTTTTTTTTCAATAAACATTAATATTATATTAAAAATGTATGATTTGTTTACATAAGTTTTACTGTTAATCATTTAAGAGTTAATATTTGATGACATTATAATTATATATGTTTACCCTTTTATAATTTTTTGTATATATACCTATTAATGTTTAAAAATATTCTAATGTAAACCAGTTCCATTCAATTTTATTTGAAATGTATAAAAACATACTTGCACAACATTAAAGTTTAAGTACATATCTTATTCATATGTACATATACATATATACATGTAATTTACATATTTTATATACAAGATATATGTATAATTGTAGCATTTTTCTACTGCACATTTATGAAATAAATTGTTTTTTATTCAAATTTAACCTGAAGATTGCAACAAAAAGAGTTACACATTTTACAAGCAGATTTATTATAACAGTAATATTTTCCATATCGTAATATACGAAAAACAGAACGTATACAGAGGAAACGGCATCGGCCTTTACATTTTTATCCTGAATACTCAACACTAGTACTGAACGACTTCTTTCAGTACTGAATAATCATCATTTAAGATTACCTATACAAAGACAAAATTTTTATACTATTAAAGTGTAAAAAATTAATTTGTTATGATCAACTGCTGAACTCAGGTTATTAGGGTTAATACTTAATTTATATGTGTTTTGCTTTATTTATCAAATGAACTATAAACTTCATTAATTTAAACTAACTGTTTAACAACAAAGATAAAAGCAAACAATAATTTTTTTAATTAAAATGTAAGTAATTAATGTGGGAGAAATATTAATGAGAAAGTTGATATGGAATTCATTAGGATCAATTAAGATAAGAATATAATATGTCCCACCTGTTCCAACATTTAACAATGGTACTTACAGGCTTATTAGCCAAACAGTTGAACAGTTAGCAATTAAAAATATATGTATATATATATATATATATAATATATATTACTCATCATTTAAATTCAATAATAAATTTTTCAATTATTAATAATTATATACTTCAATCAAAAATACGTTAATATAACAATATAAACTGAAATAATTTAATTGAACAATATAACTCACAGATATATTAGAATACTATATAACTCAAATATAAAATTATTACACTATAAAAAAAACATATAATTATATCTATTGGAAATCTAAGACGTTTCTACATGTTATAAGGAGTGGTACTAAGTTTAAATTTTATATGTGGAATCCATTAAGATTAATTCTAATAACACGAATACAATAAGATCTCCTGTTTCCCTATGGTACAGACAGGCTTATAACAGTTAGCACCAAAAAAAAATACTGAGAATGAGAATGCTTAAATTTAATTATAAATTAATTTTTAAGTTCATTAATTTGCTGTGTTACTTATAGCTTTTGGTTTAAATTAAAAAGGTGAATTCTTTTCCACTTAAAAACTCTACTATAGTCATTATTTACAATGGAAAAAGCGTACATTGTAGGTTACGATACTACAATCAAATATATGTGAATATATTATAACAGTATTATAACCAATATCTCGAGTGAAGTCATTCACTCAATTAAAATTATTTATAAGATTCCATGTTACTATTGCGAAAGAGCGTATATACAAAATTTTAATTTTAGCTTATTTTTTTTGAATAAAGAGGAAGGGTGTATAGTAGATTGTGTCAACTTTAGGATAACGGCATGAAGGTAAAATAAACAAATTATGAAATTCAACTACTTTTCGGAAAACTGTTTTAGTTTTTGTGTTATCGTGCGGACAGACGAACTTATAGTCATACTCTTGAGGCTATATCTACCAGTTTCTTCCTTATAGTGATACCCTTTAATACTATATTCATACAAGTAGAACAAACTTGTTTTTTTGCGTAACACTTCATAAACAATTAATAAAATTTAACAGCGCAATTTCAAACTAAATATTAGGTCGTTTCGAATACTAGGTCGTTTGGTGTTAAGTACTTATGTTCTGAAATGCAGTGGGCCTTAATACATGTGGGATGGATTTGTGGTTTTAGCATTGAATTGATAAGAGCAAGATTTAAATTTTAATTACTTTATTATAACGTAAAATAAATTAGTAATGGTAAGTTGAAATACAAATTGGTATGTTAATTAATATAATATTTATTGTGATACTTCGATTTAGTATGATGATCGGTCGCTTCTTTCTACGCCAACGGTTGATTCTAAAAAAAAAAAGGTGCGTCTTCTGCTCGTTTTACTTTTAAATAGTACCTAATTTCGAAAATGGCCTAATCTCGAAATTGGGTACCACATTACAATTGACAATCCAGAAATTTTGAATTAGGGGTGCGATTTGTATTTTCCTAATTTCCACATACATATCAATTTTATCTTAGTAAAAAACGAGGAAGAGTGTAGTAGAGTAGACTGTGTCAACTCTGGGATACCCGTATGACCGTTATATAAACATTATATCATTATTATTATAAACATTAATTACTTTTGGCAAAATTTCAAACATATCAGATTTATTAGGTGTAGTGTAACGCTCTTATAAAAGAAGGAGTTGTATGGCAGCTACTCGAACTCTTGGCAGTAGAGCTAAACTATTTTTGGCAAAATTTCAGACACCCAACTTCAATAGGTATAGAGTAATGCTCATATAAAATAAGAAGTTGTATGGCAGCTACTCGAACCCTTTGCACTAGACCAACCAAATTTTGCAGAAACTTTGGCCATAAAACTAAACTACTTTTGCCAAAATTTCAGACACGTAGCTGTAATAGGTACAGAGAAATACTTATATAAAAAAGAAAGTTGTATGGCAGCTACCCGAACCCATGGACCAAAATGGCTAGATTTAAATAGCGATGACGGCTATTGCAAAAAAACGAATTTTCGAAAATTTCAAGATCATAGCTCCTTTAGTTTTTGAGGTATCGTGCGGACAGACGGACAGACGGACGGACGGACATACGTAGCTAAATCGATTTTTTTTTCGATTCTGATCCGATCCATACACTTGAGTCTATATCTACCCCCCCTCCTTCTCTGCGTCACAAACGTAATGACAAATTTATTATACCCTTTGACTATATAGTCATACGGGTATAATGAAATGTGTTATGTTTTTGGGTCTATTTATTAAATATTATATCATATCGCACACTGCAGATAATTTAACATGAAGTTCTAAATCATGTCCCCTAAAGGGTTAATTTAGTTAGGCAATGCGGAAAAAGTAAAAGAATTTTTCAAAATAAATAACACCGCGTCTTATTTTATCGCACAAATGCGAAATTATTGTAGTTATATCATATTTCATTTTAATTTATAAATTTTTTCAAAACAATTATGACAGTTAATTGTTTGTAATATAAAAATTGATTTATTTTTAAATTAATATTTATTAATATAGGTATTTATATATGTATATATAATTAAAAATAATATTTAAAAATAGGTACTTACGAAATTTACAAGATGAATGCTGTAAATAAATTTGAATTTGATTAATAAATAATATTCATCAACATTTTTATAATACCTTATTTATGTTATAAGGCAAAGTATATAAATATACATAATTATGTATAGGTACTTTATGTAAAAAATATTATTCTTATATACATATGTATATATATACATATATGAATATTTAACACCTCTTAGGTTAATTTTTTTTTTAAATTAATATTTTGAATTTGCTAATAAAAAACAAGGATTTTAAGATATGAGAATTAAGAAGGCTTCCAATTTATAATGTGTTTAGAAAATGTTTGTAAGCAGACAGACGGACAGACAATAAAAGAAAACTCCTGTAAAAAGTACTGGCCATTGACCATCAAGACATTTAGACTATCCATTTTTTATCTTATAAAAGAGTTATTTATATTATATATTTTTATATAATCTTGTTTTATATTTTTACAATAATTTTACAATATTTTCTTTATTAAATAAAATTTTGACCAGGGGTTTGGATCCGATACCTTACACTTTAAAGTTAAGGTTAAGGCGTTAAGGTTAACCACTAAGCTATTGGTCAAATGGCAAAGTTTTTTACAAATTTTAATTTTTTTTTTTGAATGAAATTTATTGATAGAATGTTATTTTTTTTTTATAGGTACCCTTGTTAATTTAGTATACCCTTATAGATCAATAGGGTATACTGAATTTGCTGTTACAGTTGTGACGCAGCGCAAAGAAGGGAGATTAGATATAAGTAGACTAAAAGGTATGGATTATGGATTGGATTTACGAAAAGTAAATCGCTCTAAATTTGTATATCCGTTCGTACGATAACTTAAAAAAATATAGCAACTAGAATTATGAAATTTTTACAAAATAGTTTTTATGGAATAGCCATCATCGCTAACTGAAATCTAGCCAATTTACGATACTTCTTTTTTTTTAAATGAAAATAACTCTATACCTACATACATAGTTAACCTGGATATTTGAAATTTGCCACAAGTAACTTAAGCAGTTTTATGGTCAAAAGTTTGTGCAGAATTTAGTAGGGGTAGTGCAATGGATTCGACGAGGAGTTGCCATATTACTTCGTTTTTTATATGACCATTACTCTATTATACCTAATATAAAGCTGGATGTCTAAAATTTTGTAAATATGTATAATTGTTAAACTTAAAAGCCAACGCCTGAATAAAATATATAAATAAAATATAGGTAGTCGGGGGGGTTTGAAGAGCTGCCTTTCAATTTATATTCTTATTTATATAAACTAAAAGTCTAATAAATTTTGTATTATCATACGAGCATCCCAGAATTGACACACAACAACACTCTTCCTCGTTCTACTACTTAAATATAAAATTAAAAATAAGAATAAGAATGGCAAGATTTTTAAATTTTCTTACCGTTATTTGGTAAATCATTTTTTTTTTTTTTTTTTTTGTTTTTGTAAGTTGATTGTATCTTATATAACTTTATTGTACCTATAAGTAATAACAAGTGGTATCTCGGTACTTTGTACTTGCTTTATAAATTACTTATAGAAAGTTCAATCTAGATTTTAGAATTCAAAAATAATAATCCTCATACACATAATATAATATATGTACAAACATTCAAACATACATATATATAATATATATCTCATAATATTTATATTCATAGTACTGTTCCCTCTCTTCCTTACTAATATAAAATTTATTTTAAAGTTCTTTATTTATTTATATTTTTTTTTTTACATAAAAAGGTCAAAAGAACAAAAATTCATTGAAGCGACACTATATTGAGTATTGACGACAAACGCTGATAAGTTACCAAAAATAACATTATTTTAAGGAACAAAAAACAGAAAAAAAAAAAATAAGTAAAACACTAAAACAAACAGAGACACAAAATAAAATAGAAAAAAAAAAAAAAACGTAATCGAAAAAGCGAAAACGTAAAAAGTTATAAAAGATAGAAATAACTGTTAAACATAGGATATTTTGTACATAGTTAATAATTTATTTAAGCAATATTCGAAATTTAAATTCATTTAAAAGTTGGTTTATATTAGGTACATTCCTTGTTTCTTAACCGACACAAAACATACCAAATATGACTTAGACTTACAACTAGGCTTTTTAGTCTACAGTTAAACAGTTGGCACTGGTATAAATCTACATATCGAACTGCACTGCATATATATGGGCTGGCACCCAACACCAAAATTTCATTCAGTTAAAAATTAATCATGATAAAAACCACAACTTACTTTATGCACTTAATTGACAATCCCGCCGTTCAAGTAATTTTCACTACGAAATTTTAGATTACATAGATTTTTCCCCACATTTATCCTACATGGTCTATTATCCATAATTTCGTTTGCATAATGTTCCCTTCCCAATTCCGATAATTCCATCCTTTAGATCAAACTGTATACATATTTGTATCAAAGGTTCCAACTTAGATTTTACAAGAGTGTGATAAAAACTAACTGACTAAAAGTCATGCACTAACCAAAGGAACTGGATACGGTTTTAATGGGTGGCTTTCCATTGTCCCTCGTAAAAAAAAAAAAAAAAAAAAAAAAAAAAAAAAAAAAAAAGTTTGTTCTATTAATTTAAAATCAATAATACCTCCCTTAGTATAATAACAGAGCGTTACACCAAGAAGGCATAAAGGGGTCTAATTTCTACAATGTATTAGAATTCTTAGGTTGTTTGAATTTTGGTAATGTGGAACTCCTATATCGTGAGAACTGCTAAAGGAAATGAAACATTCTTCCATCCAATGTGTTCCCCCCCCTTTAATAGAAATCTATCAATTTATATTTTTTTGAAAATTTTCCAGTGACGAGTGTTCTACAAAATAAAACCCAGTCGATAAAACTAAAAACCCAGCCTAATAAATAGTATTAACAATTTTATAACACCAAATCAAAAAAAAAAGGAAAAAAAAAAAAAAACCAAGAAAATAAAAATGATAATATTATTTTCTAATGCGAATTAAAAAATTATTCAAAATAAAAAAAAAAAAAAAAACACATAAATAAATAAAGGGTTGGTTTCGACTTTGTTCCGTTTCGGCTCTCTCTTTTTATCACTTCAGCATCAAAAGAGATGAAAAAGATCTGTTTATTTGAAGAAAAAAAAAAAAAAAAAAAAAAAAAAAAAACAAACAAATAAATATAAGCATACCCTAAAAAAAAGAAGACCCTTTATTCGCACATGGAATACAATGAAAAAAATATATCAAATATTTTTTTTTTTAAGGGTGAAGTAGAACATAATTTTTTTTTAAGACAGTGGCAAATTTAAATAAAAAAAAAAAATAATCTTTTAAAGTTAAAAAAAAATATAATATGCATAGGTTATAACATCATTACATAATACCAATTCGGAAGCTAAAATATACACACAATAATACTTTCAGCATCCTTTATACGGGGGGGTATTAAGTCCATAGGTTTTAAGTCCATAAATTGAAATTATGGACTTATTTCCATTTGAAATGGAAATAAGTCCATAAAATGAAATATGGATTTATTTCTCTTTTACATTGAGAATTAAGTCCAGAATTTATTGAGTATTAACACCATAATTTATTTTTAATTTGAAAATATAGGCGCTATGAATTAAGTTACATTTTGAATCCAACTTTAAAATCCCTCCTAATTCAGAATCCCACATATACACGTATATAAATATTCTGGAAAAAGCGTAAAACCCTGCTTTTGAATCAAACTCTAAAATCCCTCCTAATTCAGAATCCCACATATACACATATATAATAAATATTCTGGAAAAAGCGTGAAACCCTGCTTTTGAATCCAACTCTAAATTCCCTCCATTTAAAGATTTTAGGGATTCCTTTTGAGGGATTTTAGAGTTGGATTCAAAATCAGGATTTCCGCTTTTTCCAGAATATTTTCGCCAATTTTGTGCCCAGTTTGCAGGCAAATTGTAACCAATTCTATTGAAGTTTTTAATTAGTTATGTATATTTGTAAAAATACTTAATTAATTATGTATTATAATAATGCACATATATTTATGTAAAAAGAAATTTGTATTATAATTTTATTTATAATGAATATAAAATTTATTTTCTAACAAAAAATTTATTTTTTACAATATTAAAGAAAATTCTCAAAGTGAAATAATACCATATGGACTTAATTCCCAATGTAAAAGAGAAATAAGTCCATAATTCAATTTATGGACTTATTTCCATTTCAAATGGAAATAAGTCCATATTTTTGTATTCTGGACTTAATACCTATGGACTTAATGCACCCCCCCCCCCCCCTTTATACATTAAATTTATTTGAGCAATGGTTTTTTGTACTTTATTTGAAAACTATATGTTATAATTAATAATTGTTTTTAAGTCATAACTTTAAGTGTAAGTTTTTAGAAAAGGTTTTTATATCCAACAACCGCAACATAATTGCAAAGAACATCTAGGTAGAATTGATTTATGCAGCAGAAGAGATATCCTTCTAATAAGTTTAATAAGTCGTATTTTCACTTCGTTTTTTCTCTTTTGATTGCTAATTGTTTTACTGTTAGATTAATAAATCTGTCTATACCATAGGAACAAGTTAGAACTCGGTGGCACACGATGGAACATATTATATATATGTATTTAGAATTGATTTTAATAAATTCCACATACAATATAAACATAAGATAGTACTACCTACACCTTATAATATATAAAAACGTCTTAGATTTTCAATAGCTAGTATTTGAGTTATACAATGGTATTATATCTGTGAGTTATATTATTCAATTAAAAAATGTATTCATAAAAAATAAACAAAAAAACGGAGAATTTAATTTATTTTTTTTCAAAATAGTTCGTTCTGTATCAAAATTAACGATTACACATTATTTATATTTGCAAGGTGTAAGGGCGTAAGTACTAAGGGTATATTTATCGTATACTAAGGATATACTAAAATAGCCCATTACGTTTTGCTTAAGATGTAAATAAGATAAGATATAGATTTAAATGTAGGTGTATTGGACCAGAATCAGAAAATTAGTTCAGTTAGCTATAGGTGTATATTATGTCAATTTATGCCCATTCGGATGATAAATCAATTTACTAAAAGATCTAGTATTTTGAAATTTAAAAATTGATCATCAAGTTGAAGTATACTTAACTGTAATAAAACTTCATTATGGTAGTGTCAAATTTACGGTATGTTTAAAGGTTAATGTACTATCAATCGATATGGTTAGACAAATTATTGATATCTTTTACAAAAAAAAATATATTTAAAGTACATAGTTACCACGAATTTTATCAAATTCCATATCATTTATAGTAAGGTAGTAATTAAAGCTATAGAAGGCAAAAAGTATTTTGGAAATAAACAAATATTTTACAACTGTATATATTGGATTCGTGTACATCAAATTGGAATTGCGTTCTTCAATTGCAGTTGTAAAATTATAATTGCAATCCGGTGGGTAAGTTATAAAAACATTATTAGTCAACACGATCAAGTTTTTAAATTCGTATCAACGTATAGTTCAAAAGGTATTCTTAATTTGCCTTTACGTTTGTGAAGCTGTAAACGAGAGGATAGATATAGATTGTTGAAGTATAGGGATCGAAAAGTAAATAACTTTAACTAAATTTGTGTGTCCATCTGCACAATAACTCAAAAACTAAAGGAATATAGAATATAAAAAAAATACAAGAGCCAGCTAGGATGTTAGCGCATTTTTGAAAGACAATTGGAGGAATATCGTCAGAATCAGTATAGATGTGTGTACATTAATTAAACCCCTTTATAACTTTAACAGCAACACGTTTTGAGTTTTGAATTTACCGGTGCAGGAGAGAAGGTTTGTTAAAGAAGAAAAGAAGTTTTTCCAATGATTTGGGAAATGTATTAAACAATCATGATTAAAATTTTGCTGTCTTCAAAATAGTTGGATGACTTATCACTTTCTAACATACCTACTTGGTATAAAAAGATTTATGACCAAGAGTACAGTGTTTGTCAAAACATTAGCAGCTAAATCCACATTTCTCTTGGTAAAAAAATAAATCCAGTTAAAGTTTTTGAAAAAAATGTTTAAATCACCCCATAGTTGGATTTATTGTAAATCCAGATCTTGCGTTTAGGAGCAACTCTTTGGTTAGGTACATTTTGAATTTGAACTTGAAAATTTATATGTGCAGTAGTCAGACCGTATTGGGTCGTATGAGAAGTTAGAAATAAATTCAGAATATAAGCGCTATGGCTTGAAAAATCTAGGATACGAATAGACTCTTTCACCGAAAGAAATGAATTCTATGGATAGAAGATCTTTTTATAATATGTTAAAAGTGTTGACCTTTAGGAAGAGCGGGGAGAGAATAAATATAAAATTTTATTTGTCAATTTTTGACTTGCTACATTAATTCATATAAATGTATTAAAAGAGTAGTTATAGGTACGAAGTATATATTTTATTTGGAACAAATTTAAACAGTTTACAATTTCAATAAAAAAATTAACTTTTATATAATAATTTATAAATTTAAATATACATTTATTATAATCTCAATTACCGGCATTTTAATTGATTTATTTAAATCTGATATTCAACAAAATAACAAATTTATTTAATGAAATTTATTTATTTATGAATCTACAATAGTAAATATGAGTACGATTGAAAACTAAAGAGCTAAAATAGAGTTAAATAGAGTATAGATCATCATTGTCAATATTCATTCATAATTTATTTTACGTTATTGTGCCTTATCTAATTTTAAAAATTTATGTTTATTCTTTCTCCCCTCTTTCTTAAAGCATTGAGTAGAGTATATATATGTATATATATATTGTATTATGTACTCATTGTTTAAAGTTTATTAATGTGTTTGCATCTACATCTCTTTTTTTTTTTTTTTTTTTTTTTTAGTATACGCAAATTACGAATGAATACGATTATTTTTTTATGTTTTTCTTGTTTTTAATCTGGACTAAGCGAAGGATAAAATAACCTTTAACACTCTTTGTATATTATATGTACTCATTGGTCTCCTAACGTTAAGGGGTCCTAACACCATATAAATTGAAAATTTTATTAATTTCACGATCATGTATATGAGATCAGTACCTTTTTCAGTTCAGCTCACTTATCAAAGAGTTTTTATTTACAAACTTACTTATGTATTTATTTACTTACAAATTTATAAACATATTTTACTCTCTATTTTACATTATTTGTGTTTACATTTTATTCCACTAATTTTTACTAATTATATGTGTAGGTACCTTACCTATATAAAATTAATAATTTGTTGGAAATCACTCGTTTTGTAAACTCAATAATATTAATTTATATTGAAAAGAAACTTTTACGCAGCCCTAGTAGTAAGTTTGTAATAGAGATAGTAAAAAATGACATTATTGTGTATAAAATTTGAGTCGAAACTCTTATTGTAATAGCCTATCTGCAATGAACACACTCATTTCCGCTCTCTACACGTAGCTATCTGTCAAACTAAGTTAAATGTATTGAATTAAATGAAAATGTCTACAATAGACGCGACATGGCTGCCATGAAAAAAGTTGTTTAACTTTTAACTTTTTCCCTTTCTTTACATAATATGTTGAAATGTCAAAAAATTGATGGAAAAATCAAAAAAAAAAAAATATATTAGGATAAAAAATTTATAAAATTATTAATTCTTTTTTTATCTTGGGTTAAATAATATCAAACCATTTTTTCAAAATAGCTATACAATAAACTTTAAACTATTGAATATTTTTTAATTCATGAAATTTGTAAACAAAAAATAGTCAAAAAACGCTGTCATGTACATTTCATTGTGGACACTCCTTTGTTGACTACGTAATGAGAGCAACATGAGAGCGTCCATTGTAGATAATAGGCCATAAAGGCTAATATTCATTACGGCAATTTACTGGGCAAAAGTTAGAGCATAGGCACAGAAGATACAAAAATACTATTTGTGCGACAAAGAAAAAACGATAAATTACTGGGAGAAACATCCATAATCCTTGGAGAGTCATCGATAATCCTTAGACAAGTATTGAGAGAGTGCCATAATCCTTGGCAAAAATATGTTCTTTAAGGTCTTTTTCCTATAAAGTTGCTACTACATACAAAAAAAAAAAGTGTATTCTACACAAAAATTTTTTGCATACTATTACATATTTTTATGGATACTGCATGACATTTGAATTTTGTAAACAAACAAGAGAATGTAAACAAAGAAAAAAAAACATTTTATATTATGGTTTGATGAACGAATTTTTATTTAAAATTATTTGAAATTGATTAAAAAATTTTATCATTAATTTTAAATTATTAAAATTTCAACTTTGAATTGAAAAATTCGCGAAATATAAATTTAAAAATTAAAAAATAAGGTTATGTAATTTTTTTTTTGTCAAAAGATATAAAAAAATTTTTAATATAAATTTAAACATTTTACTCTTTCTCTCCTGTTGAGAGTATACTATATACCTCTCTTTCTAAAGTCAAGAATACTGGGCCAAAATTTTCTCATGAAAACCTGCCTTAATGGATATTCTCTTTGATTAAAGTTATCTACCTACAAAATTTAAATAAAAAATAAAAATCTCTTATATACCTTCAAATTAAATTTTTATTTGTATATATAACTACTCATTGGAGATACCTAGGTATTTTTTTTTGTTTTTATTCAGAATTTTTTAACGCATAAATTTAATAATAACCAACTTCCGTCATTTACGTTTTAACTCCCAATTAAATTTAATTACCAAAGGATGGAAATAAGGTAACATTCTATTAGATATATGTAAAAAGAGAGCGAAATAGATGGTAACTTTACTATTCTGGTGTTTCATTCATTTTGCGGACTTCATTCCGTGATTCACTACTTCTTCAGTACTGAATAATAATCAGCATTTACAATTTACCCATACAAAGACAATATTTTATTGTATAAAATTGTTAAAATTCATTTGAATGGGGCCGCAACCGCTGCTGCACTCAGATTATCAGGGTTGTGTTCAAACAACATTCATTTACTCCGTTACATTTCGTAAATTAAGTGATACTGCGCCATTGCGTTTGGATACTCTCTATTGTTATTTTGTATTTTATGTACCTACCTACATATATAATTTGTCTTGTTGTGATGAACACAAATTCTAATCTACCTACAAATTTTCTTTGAGGATTCAACATATAAGTAGGTATACATAATAATGTACGTATAGATATAATTAAAAGAGGATAAACAAAATTAAAGGATGTAATTTTTTTTTTTTGTTTTCAATCATCCGTTATATTTTGAAAAATTAAAAAAAAAAAATTAAAACAATTGTATGAACGTACGTTTTATTTAGCCATACATAATAATAAATTTTGTATTTGTAGATACATTTCAACATATGTAATTATGTTTATTTTCATTCAGATCTATTTATCAGTTAAATATAAATTTATTTTGATTTTGTTTTTATTTTTCACACTGCTCGATATATGTATGTAAATATATAATACAAATAATTTAATATACATATGTACTGATGTACATAATAATTATGTTATCGTAATTCAAAACTTATAAATCTATGTTTATATTATTTATAAGTACATATTACATAAATTGAACATGTGCCATATTATGAGAGATAGTGAAATATTTTATATATGCACACACATGCATACATATTTAAAACAATAAAAAAAAAAGAAAAAATTTATTTTACGCATTTTTTTTTTTTTTTTTTTTTTTTTTTTTTTTTAATCGTTTTTATTTTCATAGCTTTGAAAAATGATGATAACGAGATGGCCAGGGGGGGGGAAGGGATAAGCAAATATTTGTTAATTTCAAATTGGGGAGAAAAAAATAAAAATAAATTTAAAAAAGAATTGAAATAATTTTTATTGTTTGTTATGATCTCAAAAAAAAAAAAAGAAAGAAAAAAAAAAAAAAAAAAAAAAAATTTAACATCTTAAGGAATGAATTATAACAAATCGATTGTTGTGTTCTGTATTGTTTCCATATTTCTTTTTATTTTATTAGTTTATTGTTGTTTTTTCCGTGCTTTTTTTTTTTTTTTTTTTTTTTCTTTCTTTTGTTAATCACTTTTTTTTGAGAGCATATACATACATATGTGAAAATAATGTGTTAAGAAAAAAACAGAACAAAACTCGCAATTAAATATAGCAATACTTAATAAAAAAAAAAAAAAAAAAAAAAAAAAAAAAAAGTATTAATGTAGCAACATACTCGTATTTATTTTTTTGTTTTGTTGCTTTTTTTTTTTATCTTCCAGAAATTTTATTTCATACCTATTATAAAATATATTTTGTTTCTTTTAGTGTCTATCTGGTCTATCTGTTATAATTAAATAGTATTATAACAGGGTTACCAACTACGAGTATTTTTATCCAGTGATTCCGACCAGTGATGAAATCTTCGATACAATTGTACTTTTTTCAATACAATTGACTCCAGAAAATACAGTAGTACACTCGAGTCTAAATTCAATATACACTTCACTACGCATTTTTTTCGAAAATATAAAATATAGTAATATATAAAACTTGGACCAAAGTTTCTCTAATAAAAAATGAACTGGCATCAATAAACTTTAAACATAAATATGTTTAGAAATATATATCGCTTAGCTCAACCACATTCCTCTGCAAATATTGAGAGAATATTTTTTTAAATCAAAATTTAGCGAAAACAAAATGCAGAAATAGACTGCAAATAAGTATTTGTTCCACATTAATTCAAAGCAGGATAAATGACCAGTTGCCATAGCTTTACGGTGGAGAAAGACTTAATTAAAAAAAGTTTACAAAATGCTGTTAGAGTGGCAGACGAAATATTAGTTTAAGGTTTAAAGATAAGAATTATGTGATTTTTGTTTTTTAATAAACTTTAATTTTATTTCTGTTTTATTAATGTTTAATTTTTTTTTATTAAAACTAGTCCTTTATAATGTAGTTTTATTGTGGTATTATGCAGATACATAATATAAACAAATTTCAGTACAATTATTCCCAATTTAGTACAATTTTGATTATACTTTTAATACAGTTCATTTTACTCATTTTTCATCCCTGATTCCGACTCTTTTATACTCTTCTTTGGTTTCGCGGATTTTTGTTGTTGTATACGTTTTAAAGTACATTTTTGTTGTTTTGAATATTCGCAAAACGTTAAAAGCCGGAATCCGCAATAGGACAAACTCATTTTCCATAATACATTTTAAATTTTGTTAAAGCTAAATTCTAATATTGCGTTTAAGTAGTTTAATGAAATGTGTGTAAATATGTAAAACAGAACAATTTGGTATAGGTATTTAATATATAAAATTTATTTAATTTTGACCTTATGTTTTATTTTAAGAAATTTTCAAAACTCCCTTATTTTAAGAAATTGACAATATGATCTGACCAGGATTTGAACCCAAAACATTTCGATTGCAAAGCCGCTACTCTCAACCTGAGCTGTTGATCAGATTATATAAAGATGTGTCTAATGCGAGTCTCTATGTTAGAAAATCAATTGAAGTTTGGTTACAAAATCAAAGTTGTAGGTACTTTTTTCTCCTTTTTTCCCGTATATATGATTTTTATTTTGAAAAAAAAAAGTAATTTTTAAATTGGTAACAAAAATTGAATTTTAAAAAAAAGATTATATTCTTGATTTTCAATATAGGTAAGGAACTTAATTTAAAATACAAGTATTATTTTTATTAATTCTTATATTTTTAAAAATTTTTAAAAATAGTCAACTGTTTTAAATACTGAATTTTTAAATATTTAAATTGAGGAAGTCATAAGTTCCCGGGTGATTTTCGGCCCTGTTTACGCAAATCAAAATTCCTCGAAAACCTTTGATACTTTTCTTCCTATAGTCATCGAAAGTTCATCGAATAATTTTGACTCTGGGACATTTGTGGAAAAAAATTAACTGCACAACAATATACAATTCAACTTGCGACAGTTATTTAGCTTACTTAATAAGCTTTATATTTCTTAACACATGGTACTAAATACAATATAAAATTTTTAAAATTTAAATCGTTTTTAAGAAAGTATATATTTATCGTAAAAAAAATTTTCTAACTGACCCATAGTATTTTGATTTGAAAACTTCCGACCTCTTTTAAATAAAGGAAATCAAGGGAAAAAAATATTTCATAAGTAATTAATTAATTTAAATTAGTTAGGATGTTGATTATTTATAAAAGTAAACTTTTGCTTAACACTTGGGATTGTACAAAAAAGTCAACAGCAAAGCAATTCTCAAATTTTTTTTTTTTTTTTTTTTTTTTTTTTTTATTGTCTTTTAAAGAATCACTCATATCATTTTTTGTTAATCTTTGGGCCCTGAACTTTTTTTCAAAAGAGTCAAAAACATACATTTGAATAAAATACTAAAATATGTACTTTAAAATAGAAAATGAAACAACTATATGTAAGTATTTATTAATATGTTATTTCTGTCTAATTTTGATATTTAAGATTTCTTTTCGCGGTTATAATCAACTCAGCAATGAAATTTTTCAATTTACATTGATGAATCATATGTTTATTTAATTTGTTCTATTTCCTTTATTCTATCCATTCTATTTTTTTTTTTTTTTGAATATTTACCTTAAATGGAGAATATTGCCTTTTAATAATGAAAAATATATCAATTAAAATTCGAAAATTAGATCTTTATTATATTTTCGATCTGTGAATTCCTGTAGATGATTTTAGAAAATTCTAATACTTAAAACAACTAAAATATGTACTTGTATGATTTCTATAGTAACTAAGTGGCACAGTAAAAAATAATTCTGATAAAATAATTAATAAATTCTAATTACACGTTCAAAATACAATCCAAAACGGAAAAGGAGGAAGCAGGAGAAGGTATATTTCATTAAACGTTACGTTTAAACTTTTTCGTAGTACGTTTCATCGTTTACTGGAATAGCCATAAATATTAAATGTTCCTATAGTTATCATTACAAATAAAAAAAAAAAAAAAAAGAAGCTCCATTCAGGATGTTCAAAAGCAAACATTAAATAAAAATTTTGATCGTCATTTAAATTATGTATTTATATATGTATAATGTATAATACAATAAACTTGTATAACACAAAATAGTAAATTTACGATAATTTCAAATGATTACACTAATTTAATTTATAATAATTAAAAGAATATGTAGTTGAATTCCAACTTATAATATATATGTATGTATAAAATAATTTTATAACTTTAATAATATTAATAAAAAAAAAAGAACATAAAATACAAATTGATTAATTGTTTAGGACAACAATTAATTTTTCACATTTGAATTCTTAAAGATATCAAATTAAATAATGTATTTTATAAAAATATATTTGAGTTTTGAGTGCTAGTTTTAGTTAACATACTAACCAGTTCAATAACTGATTTATTAATTTTCATGAAGGAATGGTTCGAATCGAGCTGCAAAACAATTTTTTTTTTTTTTTTTTTTTTTTTTTTAAGCGGAACAGAGGGTCATATTATATTCGTTTTATTAGAATTAATCTTAATGAATTCCAGATACAATTTATACATGAGATAATACTAGATAGTACATATTTGAGTTACATAATGGTACTCTATTTCTGTGAATATTATATTATTCTATTAAATTATTTGTTTTTCGTAGTCAAAAGGGTGTAAGTAACTAAATTTGCAATTACGTGTGTGATGCAGAGAAGGAGAGGGGCGGGGGGGATTTGTAGATATAGATTCAAAGGTATGGATCGGATCAGAATTAAAAATCAACCGATTTAGCTAGGTATGTCCCTCCGTCTGTTTGTCAGCACGATAATTCAAAAAATAAAGTAACAAGGATTTTGAATTTTCACAAATTCGTTTTTATGCCGTTATCAACGTTCGAATTTATTTGGAATATTCCAATCTTTAAACATAACTAATTAATTATTTAAAAAAAAAAATTATTTATAATATTTTAATATTTAACTTTACATTAATCATATTAAATTTTGTATTAATATTTTATGTGACAGAATCTAATTACATATATTATACATAATATATATACATATAGGTATACAACTGTAATGCTATTGTAAATATAAAAACTATTAAGAACATAATCTTATATGATGCCATTAAGTCATTTACTCTTTATATGTATAGGATCGGTTACAAAAGTTCGAAAATCAAAATTGCGAAAATCAAACCTCGAAATATCAAAAAATCTCGAAAATCAAAATCTTGAAATTTCAAAAAAATCAAATAAGTACATAAAATAATAATTGAATATTATTTTTAAAATTTTGCGTCTGATACGAGATCCGGCTTTCTAAAATTTAATAGTTTTTAACCCTCTTTTTTTCAAAAGTCCGCTTTTCAACGATTAATTTATACAATAATTCAAATTAAATATTCTGGAAAAGGTATAGATATTTCTCTTCTGTTCGTGACCGACAGCGGTACACATACAATTAATTATGTTAAATATTCTGGAAAATGGAGTTACTCCATTTTATTTTTGTCCAACGTATACAACTAGATTTAAATAGAAATTCTAAATTAAAATAAAATTCCCTTATTGATAAATACTAAATTTGGAGATTTTAACTTTCGGGATTTTGATTTTTAAGGTTTTGGCCCACCCCCTTATGCATATTATGATTAATAAGTAGTATAACTTTATATATATATTCGTTATGTTTTATACATATATCGTTATGTTTTTTAAACCCTTGCATAAATGTACATACATATATATACGAGTAGTTAAATATAAAAATAATATTTTTAATTAAAAAAGTTTTCTTATAAAAATTTATTTATTTAAAATATCAAATATTGTAATTTTTTTTTTTGGTTTTGTTTTTTGATTTTCCTTCATTGAAATGTAATTTAAATTTTTTAAGAAATTCAAAATAAAATTTACCTTAGACATTTCTTTTTGATTTTTAACAAATTTTCAAAATTTTTGAAAAAACCCTAACGTATAGTATTGATCTGTCCATCTGGCCGACTGTCTATCCGGGTGTTAATAAAACTTCTACCTT
The DNA here is from genome assembly GCA_963082915.1 of Dolichopus griseipennis. Taxonomy (NCBI): domain Eukaryota; kingdom Metazoa; phylum Arthropoda; class Insecta; order Diptera; family Dolichopodidae; genus Dolichopus; species Dolichopus griseipennis. Next base: position 5,612,510 of record OY720446.1, on the reverse strand, counting down.
TTGTAATAAAGCAATATAATAATACCGGAAAAAATTATTAATGTTAGTCCCATCTGTTACGGAGTTACGGGTCCCTTAACTTAAAAAAAATGTCTTATATTTTAATTGATTTAAGCAATAGAGACTTGAAATTTAGGATGGAGTTTGGAAAGAGTAATTTAAGAAAAATTTTTTACCTATATAAATTTATTTTTCATATTACAACTTGATAATGGAAAATATTATGTAATTTTCAAAATGTGATTTTTTAAAATCCTTAATTTTTTAAATTACTTGTTTTAATTAAGAAAAATCATACTAAAGAAAACCTTAGGAAAAGAAAATATATTAAAAGATATTTTGTATAACTTTACCTTCTTATTTTCAATTTTATCTTATTTGGCCTTTGTCAAGCATATAATATGTAAATGTTTACTTGTATACATACATATATGAATCTAAATCCATGCAAAGTAATATCAATTAATATTAAAAAAATATTTCAGGAAATTTAATTTTTAATTAAATATTTTTTCTTTTTATGAAAATAATAATAGTTTTTTGTTTGGATTTAGATTTAATATAAGAAAACACAATTTAAAAACACTTTGAAAAAAATGTCCCTATCTAGTTTCACTCCTGTCCGTTCGTCTGTCTGTCTGTCCGTTTGACCGTGTTTTTTTCAAAATTTTCTACGCCTCTTGAAATAAAGAAAAGAAATTTTAATCAATAAATTAATTTCATACTTTTTGTAGCCCACACACATTACCACATTACGGATTAACTTATATCCAATATATCCAATATCCAATATCATTTTTTGACATGTGTTAAATAAAGGTTTACCTAAATTTTTAAAAGGCTTCTTTAAAATTTTCAATTTTTAAAAATAAGGAATTGTGTTTTACTTGTGTATTTCAAAAGTTAAACATTAACATTGAAACCCAGAATATTTCAAAATATCTTAACACATATTTTTCTTGTATCACATTTGGGGGCTAATATTCTAGGTATGAATTTCATTATTATATACATAATTTATAATGAATTAATGTAATAAATAAATTATAATGTTATATCAATTTATTTTAATATATAATTTTTTATCCAAAATTCAGGATTTTTGGAAATATCCATTTAAAAACTCTTTCTTTTTTCATAACGTGTTTTGTTTTTAGCAAGGTATGACAAACATAAATATAATACATACTTTATAATATACTTGAATATGTTATATTATAAATATTCATAATTTGCAGGCAGACATATTTATTGTATAACAAAAAAAAAAATTTTTTTTAAATTGTTTCTGATAGAAATAAGGAAATTTACTTTTAATTTCCTTAAAGATGAATATGTAAGATTTTTTCTTTTTTATACAGAGGCGCTTAAAAATTAATATAAATGTGAGATATGGGCGGATATTTAATTATCTATCAAAATACTGTTTTATAAACATATGTTATATGTATTTGAAAATATTTGAATTAAATGTTCTAACTCTGTTTTTTGTTATTTTTATATGGTTTTTTTGTAATTTTCAAATGTCACTCATTCCCGTCGTGCGGAGTGAAATGAAGTCTATGCCATGAAAATGTTAGCGAATTAAAGAAAAAATTTAAGTATCTTTTGCGAGCTATAAGCTGTTTTTTTTTAGTAAAGTAGAAATTTACGCAATAGCATAAACAAAATAAATATAAAGATGCCGAATTTCATTGTTCCAGAATTTCAAAGGCCATTAAAGTTAACTACTATTGACAAAATTTCAGACACCCAGCTTCGATATAGGTATATAGAAATGCTCTTATAAAAAAAAAGAAGTTGTATGGCAAATCTACTTGAACTTGTGGATCAAAATGGCTGTATTTTAATAGCGATAACGGCATAAAAACGAATTTGTGTAGCTGTATAATTTCTTTTTTGTTTTTCCCTGCTTAATGTTTTTGGTTCGATTTTAAACATAAAAATTAGCAAACCATTTTTTCATGTACTTATGAAACTTTATTATACGAACACTTTTCCCGTTGCATTTAGGTTTCTGATAATTACAACAATATAAAAACTATATCTAAAGAAAAAATTCCAATTCTCGAACTGCTTGTCTACTTTCCAAAAGTATATGGCAGTTACTTAAAAATTACTTATTTCAAAATACAACAACATCCTGAACCATATCCATTTGTAAAGAAAATATTATAGTTTCTTCTTTCTGATATGTTTTTTAATAAACCTTAAAATTCAGTATTGTAAAGTAGTCTTCTGCTTGGTTTAATAGTCATTTAATAAGTATACATATATAATTTCAAATTTCTTTATTCTTTCAGATTAAATCAGATTTTGAAATAATCTTTGAAATCATTAGGTCACAAAGAGGACTCTATAATAATCCTAATATGTACTAAGGTTTAAAATATAGATTGCCGAAATAATTTTTGGAGAAAAATGAAGTGATCATATCTAAGGAAATGAACATCAAAGCAGAGAAACAAAATACAAGCTTTCAACTAGCAAACAATTCGGAACCATAATTGGGTAAAGGATCAGTCATTATATCAGAATCATATGAGTTTTTGGCAGAACACACAGTCTTCTAATGATTTTAATACAGATACCGATTTACAAGAAATAACCGACCTGCATTTATAATGCTTTGGAAATCGATTTAGAAATAAATATCCCTGATATAGTAGCGTCTTTAACCAGATAGATTTACGTGGACTTACAATTTTTGCGGAAGGAATATTAGAAAATAGCGAATGTAAGTTTTGTTAATAATATATTTTTAATAATTTTAACACAGATAATGGATTACAAATTTTTAAGAATAATATTAAAGATTTGTTAGATTTATCTGCTTCTTAGCAGCTGGGTCACATAGATTCGCACAACTGGGTAGCACAGTGGTTGAGTGCCGACCTTTCATGCGGAATGGTCCGGGTTCGAATTCTAGTGAAAGTAAAAAACTTTTCTGGTTTTCGACTCGACTCAGCTACTACCATTCGCCATTGAGTTCAAATTAATGGCATAATCAATAATTAATAATTATATATCTTTAATAAAAAATATATTAATATAACAATATAAAAAAATGCAAAATATAAACAAATAATTTAATTGAATAATATAACTCTCATATTTAGAATACCATATAAACCAAATACAGAATATTACAATATAAACAAAAAAATAGAATTGTAAATATTGAAAATCTAAGACGTTTCTACATGTTATAAGGCCTAGTACTATCTCATGTTTAAATTGTATGTGGAATTTAATAAGGCCAATTCTAATAACACGAATATAATATGACTCACTGTTCCAATATGTATCTATGGTATAGACATGCTTATTAACCTAACAGTTGAACAGTTAGCGCTTTAAAAACAAAAATTTAGAAATAAAAAAAAAACTTTTAAGTTTAACTTTTTTACTTTAGCTTAAGCTTCAAGCTAAAGTAAATTAAATAAAACTATTAATTAGTTAATTTTTTGTAACATTGTTTTTAGTTAAATATTTGCAAAGTTATGTAAAATTTGTAAAAAAATTTACCCATATCAATTATAAAATTTGATTCTAGGCTCGTTTATCGTAAGCATTTCATCGCGATGGAATTCATCGCAAGCAATTCATCGTAAGCAATTTATTATTATTTAATTATTTAACTCTGGTAGCCAGAACAATCGCGCGATTGTTATGGCTACCAGAGTTAAATAATTAAATAATAATAAATTGAGTTAAATATTCAAATAATGATAAATTAAACATAACGAAATTTATTGTGTACACAAAAATAAAAAATGAAAAAACAAAAACAATATTACATTAGGTATCGGATATTCATCGCAATAAACTTCGCAAATGAATATTTCCTTGTGATTAATTGCTTGCGATGAATTGGCTTACGATGAATTGCTTGCGATGAATTGCTTGCGATGAACTTTGCTGTGAATTTATTATTGCGATAAACTAGCCGGATACCAAAAATTTATGATTTTAAATAAAATAATTTTTACTTTATTTGAAACTCTTTTTATCGTTAAACTTCATAGGTATTTTTAATAAACTGAAGAAGAGTTCCAGATTTGCATTAATTCAGACTTCAAACTAAAATTAAGGATATTCTTCCGCATAGGAAACAAAAAATAACGAGATGACATCATAACGTAACGGTACTTTATATCTTCAAGTTTTCGAATATATATGTCATTAGTACCGATGGCGCCATCTAGTGCTCAAAATATACAATACCAAATTTTCTTAATTTTCTTTTTTGTAGTATTTTAGATAAAAAATCGGTATCCGGCTAGTTTATCGCAATAATAAATTCACAGCAAAGTTCATCGCAAGGAAATATTCATCGCGAAGTGTTTATTGCGATGAATATCCAAAACCTAATGTAATATTGGATTTTAGAATTGAATTCTAAATCAGGATTACCGCTTTTTCCAGAATATTTATATGTGTGTTTGTATATACAATGTTAGAAAAAAAAAAAAAACCCCCCGATTGTTCTGGCTACCAGAGTTAAATAATTAAATAATAATAAATTGCTTACGATGAATTGCTTGCGATGAATTCCATCGCGATGAATTGCTTGCGATAAACGAGCCTAGAATCAAAAAATCATATAATGATAATCTTCTTTTTTGCGGAAGAACACCCCAAATTAATGCTTAATAATAAAAAGAATATCTTATTTATAGAAATAACAAATTTTATTACATGTACATATTACCTGTTTTATATATGTACTTAAAAAGTATTTACCAAATGTATACATTTAATAATTTTCATTTTACTCTGGCCAATAAACTTATTTTCATAGATTACCATAAATTAAAAATTTTTAACATTTGAATTTTTTGAATTTATTTTCAAAAATATTAAATCTTAAAAAAAATTTTTAAATTTTATACCTATTTTCTATTATTTACTTTTATTAGTAATATTGAAAATAATTCAAATTTAAAACGCGTTCAAAGTCACCTTTATCCCATATTCATCCACATGTCTACCACCCTTTTTTCACATTAAAAAAAAAAAAAAAAAAAAAAAAAAAAAAAAAAAAAACAAATAACATAAATATATCTGGAAAAGTAACAATCTAAGCAATAAGAAGTAGTTTTATAAGTATAATTAACAAAATACTGGTTTTAAATGCGTCTCTCTTTGATTGCGTAAAAAGTTATTATTATTATTTTTATTTTTACGTAAAATTTAAAATTTTTTTTTTATATTTTTATGTGCATAAAAATATTTTGTTTTATATATATATATGTACAAACATTGCAATATATATACGTATATGTACATATTTTGATTTTCGCATTTTTTTGATTTTTTGTCTTCATTCGCATGTTTTTGATTTTTTTTTTGTCTTTTTAAATAAAAATATTTTTATTCTTATTTTTTAAACTTTATTTAAAATGTTATTTAATATCTACTTTAATTCATATTAGGTTAATAATACCAAAATTGTATATATACATAATTGCTTAATTATTATTCTACGTCTATAATGAACGGACTCGTGACGCTCTCTACATGAAAAAGTACTTCGGGCAAATAAAGCCTAGCTAACGTAATTTTGATAAAATAATTAAAACTATACTGGATAAATTTAATAATATTAATTTCATTTGAGTTAAACAAAATTTTATATATTAAAAAAAAAGCATAACAATCAATTCCTGAGTTGGAAATATAAAATTATCAACAATTAATATATTTTTCATATATATTTAATAGGCCTTAAGTATTTTGTCATAAAAAAACAAAAAAAAAAAAATCAACTTAATACATGTTTACATGTATAAAATTTTTTTACTTGAAAAATAAACTTTCTTAATAGGCCTAAATTAAACCTCTAATAACTATTTTTTTCCTAATAACTATTTTTTTCAAAATCTCAAAAACTGTAATATAATAAAATATGTACATTTTTTTTAAAGAAAGTAATCACAAAATAAATATAGTTTAACATAAAATAAGTATTCAATGAACATAGGGAAAACATAGGAATCCTCATGACATATACTTATATAGCAATTTTTTGAATTTTTTGAATTGTCAAATTTAAATTTGACAATTTAGTACAATTATCAATGGATGTGTAAAACCAATCAAATGAATTTTAAAAGCTTAAAAGCTAGGCCTTGTTTGTTTGATGTATGTATACCTTATTCAAAAAAGTAGAAGAGACGTTTTTGGGCATTGTCTTGTTTATAAATATTAATAAATTAAAAAAAAAAAATTGTAAACAACAGAGTTAAAGATTTAATATTAAAAGTTTAGAATTTAATTTTGCTTTTTTCTTTTATAATTTATTATTTATAATTAGTATTTTGTTTTAATTAATTTTTTTTTTTTGTTTTTAATTATATTTTTTAAGTGTATATGTATTCAACACATACATATACCTACTTTACAAATGACTACTCATTTGATCTGACTTTCTTTCTTTATATTTGACATCTGAGTGCGTTTAGAAAGCGAAAAATGTAAAAGTTTTTAACTTTTTAAATAGCTGCGCGTAATACGAATATTGTAGATATATATTTTCATATAATTTCAGTACATTTAACTTTATTTTGATAGCTAACTCCGTGTAGAGAACGGCTAGGTAAGTGTTCATTGTAGATGGGGTTTTATAGAAAAAATTATTAACAATTTTAAATTTCAAATAACAAATCTATATTTGTATAATATAAAGTGTGAAATTTTTTTTTTATGAAATGAGCTCTTAAAGTGTATATTAAATAAACGAATTATAAAACTATTTTCCTGTTCAAAATAACAATAAATCAGGTTGAAAACAAATCGCTAACCTGCTAAGCACAATAAGCACCACAGCCAACAACGTTTATTATTTCAAAAGATAAATACATATATATATGAAAAACATTATAAATGCACATGTAGATGCCAAAAACAACAAAGTTTCAATGTAGCTTTAACGCAAAAGTTTGCTATATTGCACTACACTTTGACAATTAATAATTTATATTATTAAGTATATTGTATTTTTATTTAGTTATTTTTTTATTATTATTCCATTTATATTTTTCATTACTTATTAACTTGAAATTGCATTATATGGAATTACATATAAAAAATAAAATTTAATTATTACATAAAATAATAATAATATTAAAAAAAAACTAAAATGAAATAAAATTTTTCAATCTCAGTTCACTGATTATAAAATTAATTATATATTTATTTACTTAATTTGTTTACATTAGATGTCAAATTCGATGCCTTGTCATATAGTTACGCTCATTGTACTGAAGGCATAATACTTATTAATTATTGGTCTAGAGAACCGAACTCAAATATATAGTACACCGTAGGTACATGTTAGAGCAGAAATTGTATTCATATTATTATAAATACGGGGGCGTTTTTTGAAAGAAAGCCCAAATAGATTAAAAAAGATAATTTGATCTAATTTGATAAAATGGAAAATGCACGTGAAAAGAGTTTTATTTTTTTCTATGAAGTTAATTAAAATTAAATAACTTTGTTTTTTTTTTAATTCAAATTTCCGATAAATAATATAAATGAAAACTTTTGAATATAAATTAATTAATTTTATTCAAATATTTGAACAATGACATAGTCGTAGTGGTTAAGACACCGACCTTTCACGTAGAAGATCTCGTCTTTAAATCCCATTCAGATTATTCTATATAATAAAATAAAATGTTGTAAAGGTTGTATACTTAATCATATCGTAATAGTTAATATCGTAAAATAAAATAAGATGACATAATTATAAAATAACTCTTGTAAGATAATTTTTTTTTTTGCACTAAATTTAACATTTGCGTATTCATAATCTTATAGGTAAAATAAATGCAGCTCAACCGGCTTTTTATTAAATTATAATGATAATGAAATTGAAACACTTAGCTTAAATAAGTCGGTATATGCCTTATACTTCTTTTAGGAGTTCCTTGTACCTACTTTCTTATAGTTGGATAGCTATAAAATTAATTAAATCGTATTTTTGTACCTTAAATAATGGTTGAGTTGAAATACAAGGAGGCAATGTAAATGGTGTGTTCATTTGTTTAATATTACATAAGTTCTTTTTCTTTATACTTATTATCAGTGTTGCCACTTCAAAATTTTCAATCCGGTCAAATTTGACAGTTTGACTGGAAAACTTTTTAAAAAATTCAGTCAAAAAATCCAGTCAAAAGTTTTTAGAGTAAAATACTGTCAAAAAATCGGTCAAAATAAAAATTTTAAGAAAGACTTAAAATTAAGTATGTATAATGAAACATGTACATAATTTCTTTGTTTCGATTGATTTATGGAGCGTTGCTTTTTATAAATTCGCAATACCATAAAGTAACTATCACCATAGAGTATTCACGTATACCTACTAAAAAAATATAATTAAAAATTTTTGTTAATCTTATTGAAAATTTGTTTTATTATTTTATTATTTAATTTAGAATTGTAAAATTTTCCCTTTTTATATTTTACCGCCGGGTAAAACTTATTATGGGAAAGTATATAAATAAGTTTCAAAATTCATATTCCATTCGGCATAAAAAAAACTCTTTAAGTATGTAAATACACATTCTAAAATATACATATGTATGTACTTTGCGATGTCTTTTAGTCTGCCGGAACCATAATCAGAAAAACCACTAATTTCATCCAGTGCACTATTATAGTATAGCCTTCTAATGGCTATTTCATCGAATACCAATACAGCCAACCTTTCAATTAAATCTTTATCTGAGAATATAATGTCCAACTCATTTATATTTTTGTCGTTAAGACCTATATTTAAATGTTTGATGGGAATCCATCTATTAAGGGAACTAAAATGGGGCAAATTAAGATTTACTCCATTTCTCAAAAATTTATATCCCTTTTGGTGAATTAAAATGTTCAGCGTTAACGAAAATTTTTAAAAATATTTTAAATTTTTCCGAAACGAAATTATGTCAAAAGCGGTCAAATAAAAAAATAAATCAGTCAAAAATCCAGTCAAAAAATTTCGAATAGAATATTTTCAGTCAAATTGACCGGAATACTGTCAAAATGGCAACACTGCGTTATTATATACGTCGAATTAAAAACAAAAAAGTTGATCGCATTTAACATTCTCTTCTTCCTTTATTATTTTATTTTTTCATATTTTTCTCTTGCACAGTCTTGTCTTTTAGTTATCTCCGCACTCTCTTTTTGTCTTTTTCTTCGTTATCCCTCTCTATTCTATCACTATATTTTTTTTGCTATTTATGCCTCTTTATTTTTATTTTATTATTTTGCAATACGCCAACAAAAAAAAGAAAAAAAAAAAAAAAAAAAACCGATCGTATCCGAACCTGTGCAATAACAAAAATATAATAATTTCACCTGTTTTGATTCCATTGCTTTAGACTTGCATAACTACATATATACATAGATTTATATTGGCAAATTCAGGTACCTATTTGATTATATGTAAAATAAAATATGTTTTTACATTTACAGTTGCGAACAAAAGTTTTGAAGTTAATTTTTAATTCTCTTGTTTAAAAGAAATTATTAACTTTTAAAAATTAAATGTAATAATTGTTACTACTTTTGACATTATATGCCCTATTGTTACTTTTTAACCATTATATTTCGAAAAAAATTTTCCTGGCTTATCCTATTATTATATCTACGGGAAAGTTTATTTTCAGGAGTAGTTAAGGATTTAGTATTTCAGGTGCGCCTCTTAAAGGTTTTCCCTTATACCTTAAAATTTTCAATAGTTATATTTAATACCATGCTTCTTACATTTTTACTTTTTTTTTTTTTTTAATTCTTACAATGTAATAACTACAATCTACAACTCCAAAATCTAGAACACGCTTTAAGGAAACTTATTACTCCATATTCCATATAGCAGAAATATTTGAATATGCAGAAATATTTTTGAGCTCTCTAAAACTGTTACTCTTTTATAAAAAAAATAACATTTTTTTAAGTGCTAACTGATCAACTGTTAGGCTAATAAGCCTGTCTATACTATAGGTACATATTGGAACAGGGGGTCATATTATATTCATGTTATTAGAATTGGTCCTATTGAATTCCACATACAATTTAAAAATGATATAGTACTAGGCCTTACAACATACGTACAAACGTCTTAGATTTTCAATATTTACAATTCTATTTTTTTGTTTATATTGTAAATTTTTGTATTTGGGTTATATGGTATTCTATATCTGTGAGTTATATTATTCAATTAAATTATTTGATTATATTCTGCATTTGCTTATATTGGTTATATTAATGTATTTTTTTATTAAAGATATATAATTATTAATTTATAATTATGCCATTAATTTGAGCCCAATGGCGAATGGTAGCTGGGTCGGGTCGAAAATCAGAAAAGTTTTTTTTCAATTTCACTAGAATTCGAAACCGGGCCTTTCCATATGAAAGGTCGGCACTCAACCACTGTGTCACCCAGCAACCGTTGAGTGATAAACTTTCGTTATTTTATTACTCTTGACGTCTTCAATTGTTATAAATAATTTCTTAAACTTTAGATTATTTGGATTTTTATTAATTTAAGAAAGGAAATATTATTAAATTTCGAAAATTTGTTGCTTACACAAATTTTATACATAAATGGAGTTGTCAATTTTCTTGGTCGTACTTTTCAATTACAATTCCACAACTGTACATTGTTTGTATAATGTTTGTTTTAAATTTATCAATATAGTTGAAATTGTAAAAAAAAAAAATTAGTTTTAGTTAAATTGCCTGCAACAGTAGCATCAGCAAAGTCTAATATATAGTGTATATAAACCTATAGTACATAATAATATAAAATATATTATACCTATCCATTAGTTTAAAGAAATATAATATATATGTATATATATATATATATGCTATTCATATAGTGTAAAATATATCGATTGATTTTCTTGCGTGCAACAGGCAAGTATATTAATATGCGTATGTACATATACATATATGTATATATACAAAATGTACGTAATGCAAAAAAAAATATTAAGTCCATATAAAAATCTATTTCGAAATAGTTTAACTTTTTAGTATTATATATACTTTTTTGATATTTATTATATTTTTTTACATTTTTTTTTTTTTTTTTTAGTTTTTTTGTTTAAATTAAAATGTGCCCCGAAGTACTCGGAAATTGAAATATTGTAAAGTAAATTTACCGTTATATGACATATTAGAGTTAATCAAAATAATGCTTTTGGTTTTTTTTTTTTTCTTTCTTTTTACGAATGGACTTTTGTGTTCGTATCTATTCGTATAAAAATTTTTTTTTTTTATTATTTTGTATTTATTTTTAGGGGGGCAAAAGCTTTTGGTGCAAACCGAAAAGGGCGCCAAAATTTAAATACACAAATCAACATTTGGTTTTTAATATATTTTGACACATATAAAAAAACAAAACAACAAAAATAAATGATGAGGACGAGTTAAAAATGCCCAGATATTGAAAAATCTTTCTTATAAAGGTGATCAAAAGGACATATTATGCAGATCTGCTTGATATGAGTTTTTGATAGAGTCAACTTTTTTATGTGATCAACTAAATGTTGTTCCTGATAATCCACTACATAATTGTATGCGTTTCTTTTAGCAAAAAGAGTAGATGAAGAGAAGATAGGAGTAGTTTATTAATGGTAAATGAAACGCTTTGTTTCAGAAGTAGATAATTGTCATACATTTATTTGACATTTTAAAACTCTCTCTGTCATTTGGAGAAATTTATTATTTTCAACATACTTATGTATTTAGAAATTAAAAAAAAAAAACTAGGAAAAAATTGATATATATATAAATAATAATTATTCAAATGGGTAAGGGCTTATTGATTATCTAATAAAAAACATATGATTTTTAGGTGAAAATCCATCTTTTATGAAAAATTTAAGTTGAAGCCATCTGTCGGAAATTTTTTTTTGATTATTTACTCCTCTCATCTACTTTTTTACAAGAGCTGGTGTAGCTGGGAAGGAGAGTTGAGTGAGAATAGAAAAGAATAGTTTTTTTAAAAAATTTTTAAGTTTGTTTTTTTTTTTAATAAGTATTAAAACCATATATTCATTCAAAACTGATTAATGTAATTACAAAAAGTTTACCTAATACAGAATTCAAATAAACAGCATTACATTCATAAATCGATTAAATAAATCTGCATATAGAAACTTAACATAAGAATGCAGTACAAAGTTTTGTGAGTATGTATTTAAAAAAGAATTTTAGAGATTTACTTTCCGTATTATTATATAGTTTAAACGAAAGCATTAATATTTTACCCTAAGGATAGCAGGGTATTGTAATATATATATATATACTAGCTAATACCCGGTGCGCGTTACTGCGCCTCTCAATGGAGGTTTAATTAAAGTTACATGGGTTAACAAATTCCAAAATTCTTAATAGTGTCTACTCAATTTTCAAAGAGCATCACGTACTTATACAAAATTTGAAGTCAATCGGTCAAACCGTTTTCATTTTAGAACAAAGAAGTTTAAATACTTGCAACACAGCCCCAACTTGGCGGTCCGTTAGAGCAAAATTTTTGGGCCACGATTTCCTTCCGAACCCAAAAACCTCTATATACAAATTTTCAGGAAAATCGGCTGGGCAGTTTAGAAGCCAACTCGTTACATACAAACAAACAAACAAACAAACAAACAAACAAACAAATAAACAAACTTTCGCTTTTATATATATAGATATATATATATACATTTGTAAACTCATTAAAAATAAAAATGTTTTCACTTAAAGTAAAAAATGTTCAACTCAAAAACAATTAATTTATTTAAAATAAAAAATTATTAATTTAATTAAAATAGTTTTTTTGTTAAAGTAAAAAGTTATCAATTTTAAATATCTATAAATACATGCATGCTTATAGGTACAGGGTGGCCGCAAAACGACCAATATGGTTTGAATGTTTAAAAACTTTTTAAATTTATTTATATTTTTTTATTTTTATTTCAGAATTTGTTGAATAAAACCACCTGGGGAATTTGAAATGGAACAGTACACAACAGAACAGCGATCAAAAATTACGAAAAGTTATGGAAAATGTGTACTGGAAAGAGCACGAATGTGCAAAATCGAAAATTGTCACCACTTGCAGGATATAATTTTTCTACTTAAGCTAAAAATATTCCCCATTAATATACTGTATAACAAAAATAAAAAATAATAATAATAACTAAACATTAAATCAAAAAGTTATTAAACATTTAAAACATATCAGCTGTCGTTTTGCGCCACCCTGTATATGCAACATAGATCTTTTGTTAATTTTTTTAGTTTCAAATAATTCATTTTTGGCGCATGGTCTGCAATAGATATAACTCCGTAATTATTATTTTATATTAATATAAAAATCTACTAAAATTCATACATATTTTATATATCTATACAAAATATATATGTATGTATATCTCACTGTCTATTCTGAACAATCAAATTTTTCATTGAACTAAATTTAAAAATTTTTATTTAAATCAATTGAAGTCTTGTATAAAAAAACCAAACCAAATCAGACCAAAATAACTTGAAACATATATACACATTCGTACCTTTAGAGATGTTTCAATATTTTGCAAAAATACAATAGCAACTTAATTTAACTTAATTATAATTTCAATTTATTTTTATAATACCCATTACACAATTAACAATAGATAAAATCAAAATCAAAATTAGAAATAAAAAAAACAAACAAAAAAAAAAAAAACATTGTATGAAAACTGCTTTCATTCATAAAAATAATAACAAAGCTATTGAAAATTAGTGAAAATTAGTGTTGAATAAAAATTATAACGAATTCCAAAAAAAAAAAAAAAAAAAAAAAAACTTATATCCGGTAGACATTGACATACATATATGTATATATAATATATACATTATTGTTCATGTAAACACATTTGACTTATAAAGATTTATAAAATAGAAAAAGATTTTGACGTTCCTTTATATAAATTTAATTATTATTTTAATAAAATATATATATTATTGTTAATCTAATATTAATTAAATACAATACAAATTCATTAAGATCTTTCAAACTGTAAAATCTTTATAATATTGAATGAATCAATGTCACAAAATTAAAATTTAAGATGCGTAACAACTTTGGTTTTTTTTTACTATAAATTTTGTAATTTTTGAATTACATAAATTTGTACAATGCTTAAAATGTAGATGAATAAGAGGAGAGTACTATATAATATAATATACTAAAAAAAGTCGATAAAAACTACACTAAAGTGTACTAAAGAGAAGCCCACAAATCCTGATAGCCCAAAAGGAGTGCAAAAGTATGTACTTCTTTTCTATACTGAATTTAATATGAATGGTGGGGAAAAAAAATCATCAGCTATGCACTATTACATTAAAAGTTTTTCTACTTCCTTTCAGAACTTTTTCAGTACTTTTTCAGTGGTGAATGGAAGTAATTTTTCAGTAGTGAATGAAAGTAGTGTTGCAGCAATTTTTCAGTTGTGAATATAAGTAGTTTTCTCCAGTTTCGCTTCAGTATTAAACTAATATGCATTAATTATACTATTTGCTAAAGATTATTAGAATAAATTAAACAAACTAGATACCAGGCATAATAACTTCCACCATCAATTACGTTTTAACTCTCAATTAATTTTAATGAGCGATATAAAGAGTTTTTTTTTTTTATTCCTTTTCCACTCCTTTAAGCACTGTATAGGGCATTCACCAAGTTTATTTTAAACTATATGCTTCAGTTTCTTTAATCATAATATTCACCAAGTCGTTGATTACTCCTGCTGTAGCTATATTGTATAAGATTATGAAATATGAATGCACAAATGTTAACTTTCTGCGCCATCTATATAATCTTACACAAGAATTATTTATATATTTTTATTAAATCTTATTTTATATTACGATATAGTTATACAATTTTACGATATTTTTATACAATTTTACGATATTTTTTTTGTTAGATATGATCTGACCGGGGGTTTGAATCCGAGAGCTTGAAACCACATGAAAGGCGGCGTCTATACCACAACGCCATTATAGTCAGATGAGAGTATAGAGAGTAACTGTACTATATGGTTGTTTCATTTATTTCGCGGAACTTTAGTAGTGATTCACTAACTGAATAATCGCACCATTTAAAATTACCTACACAAAGAAAATTTTTTTTTATTCTATAAAAGTGAAAAACTTCATTTGTATGGGTTCGTAACTGCTGAACTCAGGTTATCATTGGGAAATCTTATTGGGAAATTTATTTTATCTGCGGTGTTTAGAAAATAAAATATATACATAAAATTAGAAAAAAAATTTTAATGGCTCATATTTTCAAAACAATCAGGCCCTATCTCCAAAATATTTTGTTTGTGTTGAACACTAAAAAAAAAAAAAAAAAGTCTATTTTTGTGGAAATATAAGTTTGAAATTGATTTATTTATTGCTTATTTTATATTTATACATGAATGGATCAAGTATAGTTGGTAACTAGTGTTTTCAATATGAAATCTCGGCTGCTATAAATTTCGAATTATATTTGACAAGGGTTTGGAATCCGAGACCCTAAATGCATTTTATATTTTCAAAAAGCCACTGAAGTTTAGTTTATATTTACATTTACCTGAGTTATCCACTGGTCACTATCGCTAGTTCTAAAACGTCAATTTACTGCTTCAAAACAAAATATTTTAAATATAATATTGGATCTGGACCAGTCAATTTAAAAAAAATGACAGAGAAAGAAAGAAATTGAAGCTATTTTTTAAGGTTTGCATTGTTCAGACAGTGCTGTGTTACATTTTTTTTTTGGCCAGCGGTGACAGTGGTGACAGTGTTTGTACTATAGTAACACAAACATCAAACGCTAGCTAGAGATTAGAAACAAAAAATTGCAACAATATTTAAAAAAATATTACATTACGCGCAATATATCAATGTTCAATACACCACCTTTCAAAGAGACTGAAAAAAGCTAAATTATTCTTAACAACTATTAGTCCTCAAAAATAATAAACGTAGATACTGACCATATCATAGCGATAGTACCTATACTCTTTTACTTTATTACTTTTGCATAAAAAAACAAAAACAAAAAAAAAAATAAACAAAAAACCAAAATGAAAAACCAAAAGAAAATAACATAGAAAACACCATAAGAAAACAAAAGACAAAAATACCATCATCATGCCAGTTTATCATGACAATATATAATGTATATATACATATGTATATATTTTTGCGTATAATTTGCAGATACAAAATTTAGCAACAGGTATAATATGTGAATGAACTTTTCGCAAAAAAAAAAAAAAAAAAAACTAAACCAAGTTTTTTTTTTTATTTTTTTTTTTTTTTTTATTTTTTTTCCTTTTGCATTGAAGCCTGAAATACCTACATACATACTTACATAAGTAAGTACAAAACAAAATATTTCAAAGCAGTAATAATTACAACTGCATTACACTTTAAGAGGTTAATGGTTATTTTTTATCACAAAATAAAAAACAAACAAAATAAAAAAAAAAAAAAATTATTATTATTTTACACACTTAATCTCTTATGAAAGTATCTAATTTTTTCTTAAATTTATTTTTTCGAATCTTTTTGAACTATGCACATAACATATATGTAGGTACAAATATATAACACCAGAGCTTTTAAAATTTTTTTTTTTTTTGTAATTCAATTCAACCTGTTCAGGAAAAATGGTTTTAGAAGAGTGGAGGTTTTACAGAGATTGGAGGGAGGACACATTCCCTTATATATGAAAACACAATTTCAGAATTAAGATGTGTCAAACAATAATAAGTTGTTGGCTAAGAAAATAAATATAAGATAGTCAATGAAAATAACAATGTATACTTTATAATAGCCTATCTACCTACAATGAAAGCTCTCGTTCCGCTCTCTATACGCAGCTATCTGTCAAACTACGTTAATTGTATATTGATTTATATGAAAGTGGCCACTATAGACGCAGCCATTAAAAAATTTGTTTAACTTTTTTAACTTTTTCGCTTTGTTTACTTATATTCAAATGTCAAATAATTGAACTTTGATAAAAATTTTTTATTGAAAATACAAAAAAAAAAAAAAAATTTATCAGAATAAAAAATTAATAAAATTATTATATTTTTTTTTTATCTTGCATTAAATAATAACAAACCATTATTCAAAATAGCTGTGTACCTACAATAAACTTTAAATTATTGAATATTTTTAAAATTCATTAAATTTGTAATAAAAAACAATGTCAAAAAGCGCTGTCAAGTGTCATGTACATTTCATTGTGGACACTGCTTAATACGACTACGTAATGAGAGTGGAATGAGAGCGAAACGAGAGCGTCATTGCAGATAGGTATTAGGTCATAAGAACTAAAGAAGTAGTTAATAAATAATATTTTATGATAAAGTTATTTTTTATTATATTTAAACAATTTCAATTCATTCAAGAATATACAATATATTATGATTATCAAATATTGATGCCGTTATATCGCTTATTGGATCAGAGAATATTTCTACCAGATTCTAGGAATTATAGTTTTTCTATAATTCCCCGTTTTCTATTCCACTTTAAAACTCCACTTTTTTAATTCAAAACCTTACTTACAAACTATAAGGTTTTACCAAATAATATACGTACATACACATTCAATATAATATTCTGTCAAATAAAATACATATACAGTCAAATTATAATTTAGACATCTTGTAAAAAAAATTCAGTCAAACAACGGGCACTACAATTAATAATTTTCTGTATAGTATTCTGTTGCAATCTGACTAGGATAGGTCAGTGGTTGGAGTGGTGGCTTTTTAATTGAAAAGTCTCGGTTTCAAATTCCGCTCAAATCATATCAAATTAAAAAATATAATTTATAACTGATATCGTAATATAGTTTATATCATAATATAAAATAAATTTAACTGTCACACTCTGAAAAGGAAAGGCAGATTCAATCACTTATCACTTATTGACTCTAGTCAGGGGACTGTACATAAATAAATAAATATTAGGTACGTAGGAAAATGCAAACGTAAAAGAAATACAAATAAAATTTCAAAATCGTCAAAAAAGTCTAAAAATTATTTGATTTCGTCATCTTAAACAAAAAAAAAAAAAAAAAAAAAAAAAGGTTGAGAATCACTGCATTAAATACAAAAATTAAAAAAACAACAACATAGTCGCTGTCAGTTAGTCAGTCAGTCAGTTACTTCTTTCTCTAGCTAAAATAATGCAAAATAAAAATCAAAAAAATATATACGTATATATATATATGTATGTATTTTCATGTGATAAGTGTTAAGTTTTGAAAAAGGAGGAGAGAGTATATTAAATCCTTATCGCAACACTGGCAGAAGACAATTATCTAATTCTTGTTATTATTTCATATTCGAATGTTTATTTAAACTTATCTTTTCAAATTTTAACCTGTTAACTTTTACTTGTATTTATTTTATTTATTAATTTTTTTGTTATTTTTTTTTTTTATTATTATTATTATTATTATTAATATTTTGTTTTTGTTATATAGTTTTTAGTTACTGCTGTAAAATTGTGAATATGTTATATACTTATATGTACATATATGCATATATTTTGTGTAATATGCGTAAATATATATTCTATATACATATATATAAGTCCATAATATTTATAACAATTCGAAATATCAAATTTAATTTTAATTTTTAGCACATTTTCAAAAAAAAAAATAAATTTTAAAAAAATGTGCCTATAAGCTTCATTCTGTTCGTTCGTGTGTTTAAAAAAAAATTCCAGAAAAGCCCTATATTGAAACATAGGTTCACAGAGTTGTATGTGATCAAAAGGCAATGTGAAACATTGTGTGGCTTTAGAAAATGTGTTGTTTTTTTTTTTTTTTTTTGATGTAATTAAAAATATTAATTTAAGATAAGCTTTTAAATTTAGCACAAAATGCTAAAATAACAAAATTTACCACTTTGTTTAAGTTAACACACACAGACTTCTTTGATTTGATTGAATATTGGAAGCCAGGATAAGTTTTGTATGTCTCAAAATCTTGTACCTTTTTTAGTTATATATTTTTATATTATGATTTAAAAAAAAAAAAAATAGGTTTTATTTTTTTTGAAACGAACCAGCATAACACTTCATTCCCCCAAGTTTTAAGCTAACCATCTGTTTATACGATAAAGGCACATGCTTGACCAATGCATGGAAAGTACTGAACGGATGATATTGTGATAAGTATAGAATTGATCTTCATACACTAAATACATAGATATAGTACTTACTAAAACCTTATACAGTTTTTTTTTTTTTTTAACGTATATGACTTTCTCGGTATTTCTATATCATCATCTGTGAGTTATATATTATTAATTCAAAATTAGTTTTTTTTTTGTTTTTTTGTATTATTTTGTATGCGTTCATATTTAATATCAAGAATCAAAAACCAGATTAAAAAAATTTTTCTTTCTTATACTATGGAAGATTGAAAAACGAGTGCCCCTTGAATTAAAGGTCGGTACTCTAACCACTGTTGCCAACACTAGCTGTTGTCTGGCAAAAAAAATTAATATTTAAAATTTCCTACAAAAAAAAAAAAAAAAAATACAACAAAGAATTTAGATTATATTAATTATTCACACTGGCAGGTTAACGATTCGCAATCAAGTTATCTAATACACTACTTTTAAGATAAGTGAATATAAAAGACAAAAGCATTTTGTTGTTCCTAAGAATAGTTTTACAATGCACAAAATATATGTGTGTAATGTGAATTAAAGCCAAAAAGTTACCTTGATTATAAAGTCTAAATTTAGCATTTTTTTTTTTTATTTTATTTTATTTTGTTATTTATTATAGAATGGCAATATTATATGTGATTATTTTTATATTCCTTTCATTGTATAATAATAAATTTAACCGTATATAATATATTTGTATATAGGTACATACATTTTTTTTTTTTTTTGTTTTATTATTTTTTCATATATGTAGTAGGTACGTATTATATATTGTGTAAGCGCAGTGATGAAATCTTCGATACAATTGTACTTTTTTCAATATCAATTGACTCCAGAAAATACAGTAGTACCACTCGAGTCTAAATTCAATATACACTTCACTACGCATTTTTTTCGAAAATATAAAATATAGTAATATTGTAAAACTTGGACAAAAGTTTCTCTAATAAAAAATGAACTGGAATCAATAAAGTTTAAACATAAATATGTTTAGAAATATGTATATATCGCTTAGCTCAACCACATTCCTCTGCAAATATATTGAGAGAATATTTTTTTTAAATCAAAATTTAGTGCAGAACAAAATGCAGAAATATACTGCAAATAAGTACTTGTTCCACATTAAATTCAAAGCAGGTGATTTAATTATAAATGACCAGTTGCCATAGCTTTACGGTGGAGAGAGACTTAATTAAAAAAAAAGTTTATAAAATGCTGCTAGAGTGACAGACGAAATATTAGGTTTAAGGTTTAAAGATAAGAATTATGTGATTTTTGTTTTTTAATAAACTTATATGTATTTATTTCTGTTTTATTAATGTTTAATTTTTTTTTTATTAAAACTAGTCCTAGTTTAATGTAGTTTTATTGTGGTATTATGCAGATACATAATATAAACAAATTTCAGTACAATTATTCCCAATTTAGTACAATTTTTATTATTCTTTTAATACAAGTTCATTTTACTCATTTTTCATCCCTGAATTTGTAAGTATATTTTTATTGAACTTTTTTAGCAAGTTGGTTTGGTTGGTTTTGTTACTTTGGTTTCGTTTTGTTTTAATATTATGTTTGGTTTTGATAATATTTCAATCTTGTATTGTGTGTATATGATGTACCAAAAAGCACAGGTAAATTAAACGCACTAATATTTTTTCCGGTTTTCTTTTTTTTTTTTGCATGACATATATATATATATATATATATATATGTGTATATATATAATTATATTTTATTCTGTTTATACTGTGTTGTTTTACTTGTATTTTGCAACTATTTGTTTAAATAATTTTGTTATATATATATATTTATTATTTATATATATATAAACATAATGTCAAGAAAATTAAAAAAAATATAATAAAATACTATATAAAGGAAATATCTTGATTTTAAGGAAAAAGTGCAAAAAGAAATTGAAAATTAGAAACGCATTTGAAAACTAAAAAAAAAAAAAAAAAAAAAAACAAAAAAAAAAAATTATATGCAGTTATTGTTTGTTAGGTTAGGTTGGTGCGCAATCAATAAAATAACAAAAAAAAAAAAAAATTATATTAAGATTTATTTTTTATTATATGAAGTTGAGAAAGAGAAAGGTAGAGTTAGATAATAAATTTATTTAAATTTTTTTTTTTTTTTTTTTTTTTTTTTTTTTTTTTTATAAAATGATTAAACAGTTAGAAACTGAATATAAAAATAATTTCAAACAAAAAAGGGAAACGTGTTTGGTATCCTTTTGTCCTTTCATCTCTAGACCCTTTTAATTTTTCTCTTTGACTCACATTTTTTTTTTTTGCCAGAGTTTTTGGACATTTATTAATAAGGTTCACTAAGGGCTAAGGTTCAATTTTTTAAAAATCCTATGTATAGAGTTGCGATGTATAGAGTTATGAATATATACGAATGTCAAATTTTTATGCGCCATTTTACATAAGGGTATTTTCATCATTATATATTACGATATATTTTTCCAATTTTTACTATATACATTTTTTTTTTTTTAGACAATTTAATGTGGTGATCGGAGTTTCAACCTGTGATGTTGCAGTACGCCATTGACTCACTAATTGTTTGTATATTATATTTTTATGAATGAGTCATTCAACTCACCATGCTTTTAAATCATATTTCTTTCTTTTTTTTTATCACTGTTAAATTGCTAGCTAGCCTGTCTATACCATTTTGGGTAAATAAATAGTTAAACAGGTGAATATTATATGTCCTATATATATTATTTTTAATTAAAACTTAATCTTAATGAATTCGACGCGCAATTAATACAAGAGATGGGGTGTATTAGACCTTATAGACAGATAAAAACGTTCTTAGATTTTCAATAGATATACAATTCTATTTGTAAGTACATATGTATATTTTTGTTTCTGTAAGTTATACTATGGAAATTATATTAGCAGGCGACTTAAACCAAGCCGCTGGGCTGTCACTCAACCGTTACAATTTTGAACAAGTTGTTGTACCCATTCCAAATAAATTTAAAATTTTTAATTTTCTTCTCCATTTTAAAACTATTATTAGGACAATATTAATGTCTTTCAGAATTCAGCTATATACTTACACATGTTGTGCTCCTTTAACCCATAAGTAGGTTTTTATTGTTTCTCTAAATTAGTACATATACCAACAATTAATTAAGAATTAGATGTGTGTTAGATGCGTTGTTTTTTTTTGTACTTTCAAATTCGCGCACCAGCCTATTATTAAAAAAATATTGCTGTTTTATTGTTAAAATGTTCATTTTAATTTTCGCAATTTGTGTTTTTTTTTTTTTTTCTTTTTTTTTGTATCCATGGTATTTTTTTTTTTTATTAATAAAACGAAAAAATTTGTTACGTAATACACACATTATATTTATATATGTATATATACAAATAAATGTATGAAATATGTACACGTTTACGTTTTAAAGGAAAAACAGGTTGTTTGTAAGACTATTAATAATAAAATGTAATAATATAATATAAAATATGTATATAAAGAATTATTTGTAACTTTTAACTAAATATATATATATAACTTTATATAAATATATTAATATTTTATTGTATTTGTAAGTCATTGTTTTGAATTATTTAATAATAACTTGGTTTTTTCTTTTTTTTCCTATATATATATGCAACTTATGCAACAAACTAAAAAAATTAACAAATTTCAAAATCTACAAAATAAAATTTTGAACTATTAGACATGGCACTGGCATTTTACTTAAATTTTCTAACGACTGCGTGGCACACTATGGTTAGAGTGCCCGCCTTTCATTGCCGGGTTTGGATTCTGGGTTCGAATCCCAGGGAAAGTAAAAAAACTTTTATTTGGTTTTCGACTCGACTCAGCTACCATTCCCCATTGGGTTCAAATTAATGGCTTAACCAATAATAATTAATAATTAAGTATCTTTAATAACAAATATAATAATCACAACAATATAAACAATTAATTTAATTGAATAATTTAACACACAGATATAGAATACCATATATAAATCTAATAATAAATTATTACAATATAAACAAAATAGAACTGTATCTATTGAAAATCTAAGAATTTTCTACATGTTATAAGGCGTAGTACAATCTCAGGTGTAAATAGTATCTGGAATTCATTTGATCAGTTCTAATAATATGAATATAATATTTTCCCCTGGTCCGACATACACATATTCCTTTTTCCGATATATAGTCCGGCTGTTTAACCTACAAAAGTGAACAGTTAGCACGTGAAGGTGCCAGTGAAAACTAACGATTTTCATTCCATATTTCGAAAATCATAGGCTTTTTTATTCGATTTATTAATATTAAATAACATTAACAAACAATGATTAATTGCAAATTCATTTTTTTTCGATTTGGTCTTGATTCAGTTATCTTGCTAAAATAATAATTAATATTTATATTAATATTTATACAAATAATTTAATTTATAGTTTATAACCATTTTGGTGTAAGAGTCGAACCCAATCTAAATGAATAGTTAAAAGTAACACATTCGCCATACCATAACCCTTAATAATAATAAGCCCTATATAAATAATCAAACAATTTTTAGCACATTTTCAAAAAATTTTTTAAAAATGTGCCTATATAGCTTCACTCTGTCCGTCCGTCTGTCCGTCCGTATGTTTACAAAAACTTTTACACCGTTTGAAATAGAGTAAAGAAATTTTAACCATGGGTAGTTTTTGCAAAAAAAAATAATTTCATAGAAGAATTTTTTTTCTGTAGCCCCACCTGCTACGGTGCTACAGCCCCCAAAAGTTGGAAAAAGCCCTATATTTAAATTGTTATAACAAGAGTTCTGTTAAATATATTTTCAATCTGAAAACGGCAAACGATAGCTGGTATCATAAACTTACTAAACTTTTATTTAATTAATACTAAACTTTACTTACGGTATTAAACTTTACCATTATATAAAACTCAATTTTTGCAAAATTTTTGGTCCCATATATCTCCTAAACGGTTTAAGATAGGGTCCTGAAATTTTGTAGAAGCTAGATCCTCAAAAATTAGTAGGAGTCGGTTAACAAAATTTTTTTGTCAAGTCCCCTGTTTAGGAGCTATAAGGGCTCGAAAATTGAAATTTTGCTATTTTTAAGCACCTGTAACTTGAAATACCTGTCCAATTTTTTTTATTAATATACAAAATTTAAAGGCCCAACATTATATTTTAACATATGTTAAAGGTTTTTCTTAAATTTAAAAGCGGTTCCTTAAATTGAAGAAAGTGTCTCTCAGTTTTATCCATTTTTGCTTAGATTGTATAATTCTAAGTAAAATTCCAAATTTTATAAATTCCAAATTAAATATTTCCAAATTGCTTTTTTAAAAGCCCTTGGCTTTTTTTCATCTCTTGTTTTTCATAAATAATTACAATAATTAAGTTCTAATCCGATCAAATTAAATTTTAGTACTTAAATTTAATTTGTGTTTTAACTAACGTCTTAAAAACTTTGCAATTATTATAAATAACTCTAAGCTAAGCATTGTAAAATCAGTTTTAATTTTAAGCTTGGATCCCTGACAATATAATAAATTTTAAGTAAATAGCCGATATAATGCTTCAGTTTAATGCGTTAGTTCTGAACATAAAACTCAGGTTTAAAATTATGAAGTTCAAACTGTATAGTTTTGGAAAGAGGACAGCGGAGGCTCTATTTCTTACGGTTTCTAAGATAACAAACTTCAAAGTATTTTCGTTAAAGTTCTAAAGAAATAACAAAATCTTCGCCCTATATATATACATTTATAAATAACTTCTAGGCAATACTTCAAAAGAAATTAAAAACATTATGCCTAAAAGCAAACCCTATCGCCGTTACACATTTACAACCAGCACATTCCAATACCATAACACCTTCAAATTTTGGTTTTAGCGTTTGTATGCATTCACGGCTTAAACTTTCTTCTACTTTTCGTCGTATAGTCTTCCATCGTTAACATGAATCTTGAACTTGCTTTCATATGAAAATATTACTTGTTAGCAGCTCAATCACATCCATATACAGTTGAGCTTTTCAGAACAACAACTCTGAAATTTAGGAACTCTTTTCTGAGTCGCACCTCCAAATTGTGAAACACATTACTCCCACATGTGTTTCCCAATTCATTTGATCTGCAAAAATTCAAGAAGGAAATCAACTTATACCTCTTGCGTTGCCCATTCAACTATTTAAAAGTAATTTATATTTATGACTTGTCGTACTTTTCATGCGTAATACTGCGCTTAATAGTTTTTCATAAAAATTCAAAACAAAATTATGCTTTGCAAAAGGTATGAAGGAATGGCTTCATTCATTAAATGTTCAATTTTTTTCAGCAGTAGCGTATATGTAAAATATTTGCATAAAATTTACTTAAATTAATAGTTTTATTACTTATTTAATTACCAATATATGTATAAACTCCGCCTGGTTGCATTACAACCTGCCGGTCCCAAGCCCGGGTAAAGGAGGAGGGTTTGAGGTAAAGGTTCTAGACCTAGACCGATCCTCAGTAAAAGATAAACCCAGTGCCTGGGGGTATAACTGGGCCACCCTCTCTATAGGGGTATAATACTTAGAGCTGGTCCTCCTGGTAGGGGGTTGAGCGTAAGACTTACAATCTTACCTCGGAAAACAGAGTTGTATCGGGACCCCAAGGGGAGGCCAAGATTCATTTTGGATCGCCGAGCCAGCTATGATGATGATGATATGTATATACATATACATATACTTTGATGAAAAGCAAATTGTACATTTGAATTAAAAAAATTATTATGACTTAAAAACTTTTCATTCAGTGAAAATATATTTTAAATAGGATCGAGTGTAATTTTTCTTAAAAATTCTAATATTTAAAAAAAAAAAAAAAAAAAAAAAACAGGAACAAAAAAAAAAACATTTTGAAAATGCCAAAAAAAATAAAATGTACAAAGAAATAAACAAAATAAAAAAAAAAAATTCCCGTCGCAACTTTTCTTTTTTGACGGTTCGTATTCTTTGCGCTTTTCTATTTTTTTTTTTTTTGTACTGGATGATGTCTGTTTATCTTCTTCTACGTACAATTGATTCAAAACAGATGTCGTTGTGATGTGTACTTTATTTCTGTTATATTTTTTTTTTTTTGGGGTTTTTTTTTCTTGATATCTTTGAATTTTACAAAAACATAACATGAAAAAAAAAAACACAAAGGAAGAAACAATGAACATTAAAAAATTGAAAAAAAAAAAAAAAAAACAATAATCAAAATAAGAACAATGAAAAAATTAAATAAAAAAAATAAACTATGTACAAAATAAAAATCGTTGATCTGATCTACTTAAAGATCAAATTATTATTTTCTTTCTTATTTTCAAATATTTTTTAAAAGTATATGTTTGTGTGGATATGTATTTATGTAAATCCAATTTAATTCGAATTTGTGTAACGAAAAAAAAAACCAAATTATCTATTACGCTAGCCCCCCATACACATTAGACCAGGTTGTACAACAACCGAACTATATATAGTTAAATATAAAAAAACTGTTAAAATTAAAATTCTGAGACACTTTTGACATTTGACATTTTTTTTTTTTCAAAACAAAATATTTTAAAAGGCTGGATGATGAGTGTGTGGCAGAAGAGGTCGACCAAATCTTCGATGGAAAGACGGTGGGTGTTCAGTCAGATGTAAGAATGCTGAATATTGTTGGATGGTTGGAGAGAAGCTGCGCAGCAAGACAGAAGTCAATGGAGGAAGGCTTTGAACTCGGCTAAAGTAAAGTAAGGATGAGTGTGTGATATGGTCCGTAAACAAGTGCGTGCGCGTACCTAGTTCTACAATGTAAAACCGACCGACGTGTATGGGCAGCATTACGTATAGTCAATGTTAATATTATATATAACACGTACATATACAGCTCAATCTGAATTTTCATCTTGTTTAAAACTGCAAAGAACGCTCAACTCAACAACCTCGTCGTATATATAAATTGCTTAGGAAAATTTTGACAAATTTTTTATTACATACATAAAAAACTATGACTTTTTTTATGTGAAATCTATAAATTTTGTAATTTAGTAAGTTAAGTAAGTATTCTATTCCAATATTAGGACCAATTCCATATACTGATCAAAAAAAATAATATATACCTGGTGATAAATTGGAAGAAAATTAAACTGTCTCTCACTCAGATGAGGAAAAATAACTAATAAACCACAATTTATAGCATCAATGTCACAAAATTGATTTAAATATTAAAATATTTCGATAGGAATCAACAGATATTAAAAACATCAATATGAGTTTATGAATGGAACTGTGTTTTTTTTTTTTTTTTTTTTTTTTTTTTTAGCGCTTTTTGATCTTATCATCATGGGGAACCAAAGAGTAAAGTGTAGATGTGATATTTTATGAAATTAAGGCAAAACAAAAATAAAAACAGAGGAACTTAATAAAATAAAACAAAATAAAAATATTAAAAATAAAAAAAAATAAGAAATAAAACTGGTTAGACACAAAAAAAAAAAAAAAAAAAAAAAAAAAACAATAAAAAGTAAATATTGCTTGTATTCTTATTTTTGTTAGTGTTACCATTTCACGCCAAAAGTAAAAATGGGAAAAAGTATATTATTTTAAAATCAAATTATTAAAAAAAAAAAAACCAATTAAACAATTGATTTGATTCCGCGTGTGGATAAAATGTTATCTAAAATCTTCCATTATCCAATATAAGTATACGAGTATATGTGCATTGTAAAGAAATATGAAATTCTTAATATCGTAGGTATATGAAGCTCTTTGTATATTTCTTACAAATATACTGTTTTGATTTAGTGTATTTTTGATGTAACCAAATTTATGCAATGTAAACCAATCTAAAACATAGTATACACATAGTCAGGCCATAACAGAGGGTGGGCCATGAGGGCCATTTGGCTCAGGCCCCGAGTTGTGAAAGGGCCTCTATTTATTTCCTAATTTGGTCACAGTAGATGCGGAAAAATTAAGTTGAAATATTATTTTGAGTATTAATTTATTTTATTTTAACCAAAGATTTATAAAATATAACGATACAAAAGTTATAATAAAAATTTCAAGTTATTGTTATATGCATGTATAAAACTTTTTTACGTAGTAGGCCAATTGCATAAAAAAGAATATGTTGAACTCTGAAAAATTCAAAAAATTTTAACGTAGTAGGCCAATTGCATAAAAAAGAATATTTAATTTTCAATTATTAAAAATTTAACTATATTTCCTATTCAGTACAGTTTTAATTTTCCTAGTGAGTACAGCTTTTGGTTCCGTACTATAAATTTTAGTGATTTTAGCCAGACTTTTGGATTCCTTTGGACTTTTCAAACTTCATCAGATGAGGAAATAAAATCGAGAGCAAAAAATATGCCCTTAAAATATCCAAAGGAAATTTCAAATGAAAGATGTGATGAAATGATATTTTTAAAAAATATTTTTGAAGTAAACTTTGATATAGAATCATCTCCAGCTAAGTTGCTGCTAAACATTTTAGAAAAAAACCTAATTGGATTGTTTCCAAATATATCAACAGCTTTAAGAATATTTTTAAGTTTACCTGCCTCCGTTGCTTCAGTGGAACGCAGTTTCAGTGTGTTGAAAAGGGTTAAAAATTTTAACAGATCTGCAATGAGCCAAGAACGGTTGAATGGGCTATCAATTTTACATATAAATTCAGATATTACACAAAATATTGATTTTTCAACTATTATAAAAGATTTTGCTACAACTAAAGCTCGAAAAGCTTATTTGTAATTTAATTATTAATTTCATACTTTTTAAATAAATTAAAAATAATAAAAGAACTATGTAAATTTGTTTTTTTTACTCAAACAAGAGGCCTCATATTTTTTAATTGGCCTGGGCCCCCTCTCAGCTCTGCAAGGCCCTGCACATAGTTCATGCATTGAGAATTTTTTTTAAGATTATGTTAAGCCAATTTTTGGTTTTAGAATCAAAGTTTATGTTTGATACTTTTACTGGGAATTACTGGGATTTTGCAATTGTAGGCAAATATCACTTGTTCTACTGAACCAATATGAAAAAAAAAAAAAAAACTCTTCTAGCCTTAAAAAGCAAAACAAAGTCTCAACTGTTATTAAAATCACTAAAATTTTGATTTTGAGACGAAATACTGTATACTTGAAAATTGTAATTCTTAAACCGATCGAAGTTTGGGAATAGAGATTAATAGCTTTAAAAATATATTTTGCATTTTAAAACATTATTTTTGTATATATAAATATTTAATCTGGTAACATTTAATCATCTATTTATCTTAAGCTCTCTAAAAATTAATATGAAAAGATGTGCTGTAAATAAAAACTAAGCATAAAAAAAAAAAAAAAAAAAAAAAAAAAAACATTTTCCTCAAACCGAAAACTCCAAACAAAATAAAAAAAATTTTCTATTTTTTATGACTATAACAATATTGACTTTTAACGAGAAACTGTACAACTTGTTGCCAATAACTTATCAACAATTGTTTATACGATATATTTTTTGATTATACGATTGTGTTTCTTCTTGTATGCAGTACATTAAATCTTTCCTATAAAATTAAAGAAAAACAAAAAGAAATAGTACAAAAAGATATACATATGTACTTATTTCGTTTTTTTTTAATAATCTACATGAGCGCTTTAAAAAAAAAAATTCTAGTAAATTTAAAAATTTTTAACATAAATAAAATTTGAAAATATTCATACCGTATGTACAAACATACGTTCTCCATAATGATATATTCAATTTTATATTTAAAGTAAATTATAAGCATCACTTTACATTAACTATACAGTATGTATTAGATTTATTGTGTTATCACTAAATTATTTATTTAATATACATATATATAAACAGGTGTAATTGTTTTAGTCAGGTATATACATATATATATATAATTTTATAGCTTTGGTATTGTAAAATTTAAGCTATTTCGAGGACAAATTATCTATTTTACATAATTATAAATATTTATAAAAACAAAATATATATCTATATCTAGACTCAAAGGTATAAATCAAATCTGGATCGAAAAGTAAATCGATCTATCTGATGTATGTCCGTCCGATCGTACGACCGTCTTTTCGTCCGCACGATAACTCAAAAAATAAAAAGCTAGGATTATGAAATTTTCACAAATTTGTTTTTATGCAATAATCATCGCTATTAAAATCCAGTCAGTTTGCTCCATGAATTCGAGTAGTTACCATACAACTTTATTTTTATATGAAAATACTTAACTCTATACCTGGTAATGTTTGAAATTTTAACAAAAGTAGCAAAACTTACTTGGGATAGTGCAGCAGGTTTAAGTAGTTACCATCCAATCATTTTTTTATATGATCGTTACTGTATATCTAAATATATACTGGACATCTGAAATTATGTAAATAGTTGCTAACTATTATATAAATAGTCGGTGTTGGAAGAGGTTTGTTGAAGAGTTGTCTTTCAACTTAAATTTTCATTTATACACAACTGAAGGTGTAATAAGTTGTGTATTTGAAATTTTGCAAAAAATAATTAGAATTATTATATTATCCAATGTCTATATTCCGGTCTACACGTGTGAAATGTAAAATCGCTCTATAATGCTTCTAAGTGCCTTAAAATTGAGTTTAAAGTTCACCAAGACCATAATTTAAAAAAAGAATTTGGTTAACATGGAAATTATGAAATTTTAGTAGTGATCATGAATTAAAGCTTTCCAAAAAAAAGTTTACCAAAA
This sequence comes from Dolichopus griseipennis, assembly GCA_963082915.1. Lineage (NCBI taxonomy): Eukaryota > Metazoa > Arthropoda > Insecta > Diptera > Dolichopodidae > Dolichopus > Dolichopus griseipennis. The sequence goes on along the minus strand of OY720446.1, from coordinate 5,581,525 downwards.
CTATAATTTAAAAAAAAAAATTTGGATTATATGGAAATTTTAGTAGTGATCACGAATTAAAGCTAGAATCGCTCTAAGACGGTTCTAAGTGCCTTAAAATTGAGTTTAAAGAATTCCATGACAAAAATTATAAAAACTATATTAAACTAGTTTCGCCCTGTGCTCGAAATTCGAGCTTTTTGTGATTTTTAATTTACGTAAAAAATACATTTTTTTTCTAAACATTTTAGTACGATTTGAACTATGTTGTATATGGCCCAGAGTTGGCACACTCTACTCTATTACACTCTTCCTCGTTTACTTTCCAAAAACATACAATTCTTACTACTTTTGTAATGATAAAAAATATTCTTTTAGTTAGAAATGTATTTCTTTATAACACTTTATGAGTTAAAAACGGAATTCCGTTAATATACCTATAGTTTTTCTAAAATTCACACATGCCATTTTCATAATATAATCAATCTTATCTAAAGTTTATAATAAATTATCCTGAGAACTTAGACTAATTAGAACATTCTCTAAATTTGCATCAAAGCTCATGCGGAAAAGTCCTTTATTAAATTTGTTATTGCAACAGTTCTATAGCACAGTGGTTTGAGTGTCGATCTTTGTGCGAAAAGCCTTAGTTCGAACTTAGTGAAAGTATAAAAAAAAACTTTTATCTGGTTTTCTACTCAACTCAGCTCCCAATCGCCATTTAGGTTCAAATTAATGGCTTAATCAATAATTGATAATTATATTTCTTTAATAAAAAATACGTTAATAGAATAGAAAAAAACACAAAATATAAACAAATAATTTAATTGAGTAATATAACTCACAGATATAGAATACCATATTATAACTCAAATGTGCAAACAGCTGGGTGGGACAGTGGTTAAGTGCCGACCTTTCATGCAGAAGGGCCCGGGTTCGAATTCTAGTGAAAGTGAAAAAACTTTTCTGGTTTTCGACTCGACTCAGTTACCATTCGCCATTGGGTTCAAATTAATGGCATAATCAATAATTAATAATTATAAATCTTTAATAAAAAATACTTTAATATAAAAATATAAACAAATGCAAAATATAAACAAATAATTTAATTGAATAATATAACTCGCAGATATAGAATACCATATAAGTAAAATATAAAATATTACAATATAAACAAAAAATAGAATTGTAAATATTGAAAATCTAAGACGTTTCTACATGTTATAAGGCCTAGTACTATCTCATGTTTAAATTGTGTATGTGGAGTTCAATAAGACCAATTCTAATAACACAAATTTAATATGACCCCTTGTTCCAACATGTACCTATGGTATAGACTGGCTTATTAGGCCTAACAGTTGAATAGTTAGCGCTTAAAAAAAAAAAAACTCAAATAAACAAAAATAAAATTGTATCTTTTGAAAATCTAAGATATTTATATATGTGTTATATAAGGCGTTATCCTATCTCATGTAAATTGTATATTAAATTTATTTGATCAATTCTAATAATATGAATATAATACTTTCTCTAGTTTCGACCTGCACAAATATTGTAAGACTGTTTAGCCTATAAAAAAAACAAAAAAAAAATATACAAATGTGTAAAGTTTGTTTTTTTTTTATTTTTTTTTTATTTATGTGTCATACGGTAAGTAAATTAAACTGAAAATAAAATTATAGCTCACTTATGTAAGATCTACTAAACGGTTTGATTTCAAGTTCATAAAATTTTCAAATCAAGTTCCTAAATTATTAAAACAAAGGATATTTTAATCCTTCAAAGATACTAAGGATTAAAAAAGAAATAATTGTTTAAAATAAAATAAAAAGGTCATATTGAAATAAATCAATAACAAATAAATAGTAATTAATTATAATTAATTTTTTGGATAGTTTAATATGTATCAATATTAATTATATAAAGGTACATTATTTACTATAGAAATTATGCCATATTTTAATATTATATAATGTATCAAAAAAGGAATAAAAAATAAATGAAACAAAATTAAAATTAAAAATAACGTGAAAACAGCTTGAAACCTTTTCGTTTTTGGATTTTTGAATGCGTGCGTGGAATGTTTCATGCATGCATTTTGATGTTCTCTTTATTCTTTGTAGCATCGTTTTTTTTTTTTGTTTTTTTTTAAGCGCTAACTGTTCAACTGTTAGGCTAATAAGCCTGTCTATACCATAGGGAACATGTTGGAACAGGGGGTCATATTGTATTAGTGTTATCAGAATCCACATACAATTAAAACATGAGATAGTCCTTGTTATAACTATTGTAGAGAATTTTATTGCATCTATTTTATTTCATTTTTAAAATCATCTATTCCATCATTTTCACTTTAAGTTTTCAACTGTTTTCTTATATCTTTTATCATTTTCTAGATAATAGGTCGTCATTTAATTTTTTATTACTAATATGACTTGATTTTGTTGCAGTACGAGTCCGTTCATTGTCGCACTTGTAAATTTAAAGAAATTACAAATTTTTTTTTTTCTGCTTTTTGATTTTTTATTGATTTTAATTTTTATAGGAAAACTGTTTTATAATTCAGATAAAACTACGTTAATAGACGTTAAATATTATAATATTGGAGCTCAATTTTTCCTTATGGAACTTTTATTATGACTCTATTTATAAATATGGTTTTCTCGAATTTTGGAGGTTTACAGCTCATGAAATAAATTGTTTTGTAAAGCTAACCATAATTTAAATTTATTTTCTTTATTTTTAAAACGCTGTTGAAGTTTTGTAAATAATTTAAACATACGGACGGACAGACCGACGGATAGACTAAAACTATATATAAATATGTAGATATATTTTTTTCTATATAAGTATATATATATACGAAATTCTATTTATTATTGTATTTGTTCTCCAAGTTATTATTTTTTCATCAAGTGTTTCAAGGTTTGAAGTATAGTAGACACAAAACAAAATATTAAACACATCTGCAAAAAAAATATATTTGACATGAATGGTCGCGTTCTGTAGCATCTAACGCTACAAGAAAAGTGCAGAGCTCGATAAAATCTTCTACAATCAATTTTTTTTTTATTAATTTTTCTAGATTAATTTTTCGCTATATTAATTTTGCAACAAAAAAGTTTTACGAGTATGCTAAATTGTGTAGCGGATTTCAATTGACGTTTATGTGTTAACATTTTAATAAAAAATTTTTGGAAGTGAAGCATTTCTTTTAAAATTCAAATAAAATTGATTAAAAAATAACCAATATAAATTTACAAAAAAATAAATACGAATTTCATTAATTTTAAAAATGTAAAATTTAAATAATAAATAGGAAAATAGTTAAGGATAAAAATAGAATTATTGAAATGTTTTTGAAGACCATAGAAAATCTCCTTTGTGTCCAAAATTAAAATATGTAGTTTAAATAGGCTTGCCAGATTTTTCAAAACTCAAATCGGGACAGTACAAAAAAAAATTTATTTTCTATGTATTAATTTATTAAGCTTTTAAAAATAAACCAAATTTAATGGGAACACAAAAATTAACATTCATTTCATTAACTTTATAATAAAATTCAGTTAAGCTAATTAATAAATAATAAATTAAATATAATAAATAGAATGAATAATAAATTAAAAAATATGATTTTATTAGTATTGAATACTAAAGGTTGTTAGTGTACAAAGTCAGTATTTATTGCTACTTTTAGCAGCTTTTAAAATATCTTTATTTTTTGAAATATAATGGTACATTTCGCTTCAATTTTGACCTAAATTTATCAAGCACTGTAAAATAGCTTCTACTGTTTCTGGTAAAAGTCTGCTCCGTTCATCCGTCCACTGAATTGACATAAGCGAAAAAATTCTTTCCACATTGGTATTATGTCCGGGTACGTTCAGATTTTTAATTTTGGCTCGGTCAACAATTATTTAATTATGTATTTCATAAATTTAATTTTGATTTTTATAATAAATATAATCGGGACGTTTGGCTGTCCCCAAGACACTTTTTGGGGACACTCGAAAACATCTCTGAAAACGGGACAATCCCGATTAATCGGGACGTCTGGCAACGCTAAGTTTAAATAAAATAAAAATTTAACAAAAGTCACTTAAAATCAAATGTCGTTTAATTTTGCTGCAAATCGATCGTTCAGAATAACAATGTATCGCCAAATGCTACACCGCTGCAATTTAGTGTAGTGTTAAATGCTATTGAACGCTACTAATGTTGAATATGTTTTTAATTTTTCGTATTTTTAATTGTCATAGAAGTGCAAATTATTATATCAAGTACTTAAAAACTAACTAAAAAAAATTAGTATTGTCAAAAATGTTAATATTTTTGTGCGCTATTTTGCTAGTACGGTTGTATCGTCTGGCCTCTACTAGGTAACGATTTATCCTTTTTTGTAAAAACTTTTTTGAAAACTGTATATAACAAAAATATGTATAATAAATATATGTACCTACTTATGTATACACTAATTCAAAACAAAAAATAATGTCTAATAAAATTTTTAAATGAAAAAGAAAAACAAAAATCTTTTTTTTTTTTTTACTAATAATAAACAATGTACTTAACTCAATGAACTGTTCTCTATAAAACTAAATTATAAAAACAAAAAAAAAAAAAAAAAAAAAAAAAACGAGAAAAAAAACAATTAAAGTTAACACACAAACATTTGTTTTTCATTTTTTTTTGTTTTTTTTTAATTTTCCTATAAAAATTAAATTTTTTGAGTTACATCATTTTGTTTCATGTTATTTATGTAAATATTTGTTTATGTATTTAAATAAGTATATATATGAGTTTATATCTATACATAGACAATGCTTATCCATGGGAATTTTATTTGGAGAGCTCTAGAAGAAGTACTTAATAAAATAAACAAAAACAAAAAGCAAAACTATAAAAAAATAATAAAAAAAAAAAAAAAATAAATTAACTAAAGATTTTTCAACTTTTTTTTTTTTTTGCAGTAAATTAATCTTTGTTATTTTTATGACATGCAAGTAAAATAAAAAGTAACAATCCCAATCACAATAACAACAATAAACTCAAAAGAAGAAAAATCAAAAAAAAAAAAAAAATAAAATAAAATAAAAATGCAGCAGAAAATTGAAACATGTACAAGTATATTTAAAACTTTGATTCTAAAAATTAAGAAAAAAAAAAAAACTGTCAAGTTTTGCAATATTACATGTTATCTTAACTGGCAATATTTTAAGGTATTTAAATAAAAAATTCATATCTTTTTAATTCACATTCTCGATATAGGTATACAATATAATATAAATATAAAATGGCAATATTTAAAATAACTTTTGGGATCACTCAAATTTAGTACGAATCTTTAATGAGTCAACAGTTTGGTTATTTGATAATATGTACTAATTTTAATCACAATGTCAGTTTTAGTCGTCTGATGTCTTATTACCCCTAACTAATAATAGTCATATGATGTCATATGATATCATATGATTTTGTACGATTGTATGACTTTTCATATAACTAACTATAATAGTCATAGCCATCATTCGATATCATTCTGAAATAATTCGTGAAGTCATAGGCATACGAAACGAAGCGTACATATTATCATATGATATCATACTCTATACAAGCAAACTAAATTAAAAAGAAACTAAAAATAACTTAAACTATAAAATTAAAAAGAATTAAAAAATTTCAAAATCCAACATAACACGATAAATACATAAATTTTTAATAAGTAATTAAATGTTTATACATTTTATGCGTATGATTGATTATGACTAGAGCAAATAAAAATATGCATTAGCATATTTTTTTCCTTATGTCTTATCGATAAATGAACAAGATAGTAAGTATAGTTCGTTTCATCAAAAATTATGAATTTTAAGCTAGTTTTGTTAGGACATATTTTTGCATATTTCACTTGTTAGAGCATATTTTGCATATTTTAACTTGTAAGAGCATATTTTGGTATATTTTGACAATTTTCGTTCGAAAGACCATAATTTTTTTTATTTTTCTTGCATTTAAAATATTTTTCATAAAAAAAACATAAAAATTTATGTCACTATTTAGATATTTATTTATTTAAAATATCATTCTTTCAAAATAAACAAGTAGGTATATTAGGTATTTAAAGAAATCTCTGTGTATGCATGTACATATACATATTTATTTTATTATTCCTTTCAACTTGATTAAAAGCTATATCTGCAGCTTTGACTGGTGAAGCGATACACAATGCTACAATGAATTACACGATAAATGAAACTATTGCATTTAAATTCGCAATAATTAACTCAGTTAATGTAGAAAGGAGCTTTTAAATGTACAAAAGCGTCCTACGATGCTGTCATTGTGAATATATCATTGCAATTTTTATACCCATGCATACATATATGAACATCGGGTATATTAAAATTACTCCTCCGTTTGTAACGCATCGAAATAGACGAGCTAGATATAGTGTCAAGGGTACGTATCGAATCAGCATGAAAAAGTGAATCGATCTAGCTATGTGTGTCCGTCCGTCCGTCCGTCAGCACGATAACTCAAAAACTATAAAAGCTAGAGTTCTGAAACTTTCACAAAGTAATTTTTTAGACAATTTGTAGGTTCCCTATTGTTTTTGGTTAAAATCGGACAAAGGCTTCGGGTAGCTGCCATACAAATTTTTCGAAATTATATGAATATTTTCAAAATTAATAACCAAATAGAAACCAAATATAAAAACAAACAAAATGCAGTTAAATTATTAATCGATTCATGGTGTAGTGGTTAGGACATGCGACTTGTAGCCAAAATGTCTCGGTTCGAATTCAGGCTAGGGAATTTTTTTTTTTTTTATTTTTAAATTCACTTTTTGTTATCTATTTTCTTTTTAATAAAATATATGTATGAAAAATTTTATTTTATAGAAAATTTGACAGAAAACTCTCATTTATATTAAAAATTATTCATTTTTTTTTAATATTTTTATAAAAAAATTTAAAACTGTTATTTAAAACAAAAAATTGATACCATAGCAACTATAATAATTTTCAAAAAAAAATTTATATGTCGACCTTTTAATTGAAAAATGTGGGTTCGAATCTCGTTCAGAGCAAATTTTTTTTTTAATTCATCTTTTTTTTTATTAATTTTTTTTTTAAATTAAATATAAAAAAACAAATATTTTGAATTTTCTGTTAAACAGTTCAATTGCAATATATAAAATTCTTATTTATTTAATACATAATAGTGTACGAACGGGTATCTAAAAGTTGACAAGGGCAACTATAATCTTCCTCGTTTTTTTTTTTCATTTTTGTTTTTACAGTATAATTTAGATATTTAATTTAATTATAGCAATCTTGAGTTCAATTAAATTTTTCGAACTAAAGGAAATATGATTTCTTTTTAATAAAAACTTAATACTAAACTTAATTTTAAAATAAATTAAAAACAAATAAAGTACGTCTAAAATTAAAATAATTGGGAAATTACAAAGAATCGTAATCGGAATTTATTTGAAACTAATTTAATTTTTTTTTTTTTTTTTTTGTGCTAACTGTTCAACTCTTAGGCTAATAAGCCTGTATATACCATATGCAGATGTTGGAACAGGGGATCATATTATATTCGTGTTATTAAAATTTATCTTAATGAATTCCACATACTTACAATTTAAACATGAGATTGTACTACGTCTAATAATATGTAGAAACGTTTTAGATTTTCAATAGATACAATTCTATTTTGTTTATACTGTTAATTTTGGATTTAAGTTATATGCTATTATGTATCTGTGAGTTATATTATTCAACTAAATTATTTGTTTATATTGTTATATTAAATGTATATTTTATTAAAAATATATTATTACAAATTATTGATTAAGCTATTAGTTTGAACCAAATGGCGAATAGTAATTGAATCGAGTCGAAAAAAAACTAGATTATAATTTTTATACTTTCACTGGGATTCGAACACGGAAATTAAAGGTCGGCACACTAACCACTATGCCACCCAGCCGTTATAGGTATACGAAATTTAAAATTATTCAATATTTAAAGATTATTTTATAAAATCTCTATCATTTTTTATTTTGTTTATCCGAATCTTTTAATCCGACTATATATTATACATTTAATATTGATATTACTTTTGCTTTCCCAATTTTCATAATTTATTTAATATAGGTACTTATTAAGTATTTTTGAAATAAAACTCAGTCTATTTGGTTATGTTCAATACTGTGTTATATACCTACAATTAGATATTTTATAATTTATTTCGATAGAAATTCATGCTATCATTGTTGTTTCTCTTATGCCTGGTTAGGGCTATTTTTTATTTAAAAAAAATAAAATATGAAATTTAGGAATAATTGTTTCGTTCTTTAACACTATACTCAACTTATTTTAATTTTTTTTACAGCAGAAAATATCTCTCACAGAAGATTTTCTAAAATATTCTTATGACTATTTTAAAAATTAAACCAAAAAAAAAAAAAAAAAAAATCAGTTTAAAGAGATTTTAAATATTGCTTGTGTAAATCCAGTACAAAATCAAATTTTTGTTTTTTTTCCAAAGATTCTCAGCTTCAATTCTTTTTCGATTACATGTATATCTGTTATATAATGTTTTGTTTTCTTGTTTGTTTTTTATAGGTATTTATACAAATGTTGTAGATTTTTTTTTTTTTTTGTATTTTGTTTATTTTTTTTTTTTGTATTGGTCAGGGATGTGATTGTGTATATTAACAGGTTAATTTTTGATTACTTAATTGCAATTAAGTGTTATATTTTAACCATTTAACATTAGCTTAGTTCGAAATACATTCCACGTTGTGAAAATATTTTTTGAATTGTATGTATTTAGGAATAAAATTTCAGAGTGCAATGTAATGAGCAAGTATTAAATAAAAAATTTGAAAATAATATTAGAAAATAAAAAAGTAGGTATATCAATAAATTTAAATTCACAATATGCGGCAAGTGTATTAAAAAGAGTACAAAACTATACATAATCGGATTAAAATCAACTATAGATAGACAATAAGAAACAAATGAAAGTCAAATACTTTAGAACTACCTAGACTACAAAAACTAAAGAACGGTTTTTTTGCACTTTTCCGTTCTACATTTGACAAATAATAATTTATCGATAAATGTATTATATATTAAATTCGTAAGACCTTAACTTATTTAATTCCATTATTTTATTTTTTATTTACTTTTTTTTTACCTAAGTTTTTTTTTTTCAGATCGAAACATCTTTCAGGGCATCGTTGCTAATATCATATGACCGCTGACATCCAATTATGGATAGGCAACAAAAGAAGAAAGAAGAAGACTCTTCTTGAAATTCTCTATCAGCTATTTTACACAAAAAACAAATAAGTATATATATACAGTTATAAATATATGTCAAAATTAAAAAAAAAAAAAAAAAACAACAATAAAAAAATTGTCTAAAAACGTTCTGAAAATAACAGTTACACAACTTAACAATTTAAAGGCTAATTTTCATTACGGCAATTTGCTGGGCAAAAGTTAGAGCATAGGGGCAGAAGATACAAAAATGCTATTTGCGCGACAAAGAAAAAACAATAAATTACTGGGAGAAACATCCATAATCCTTGGAGAGTCATCCATAATCCTTAGACAAGTATTGAGAGAGCGCCATAATCCTTGGCAAAAAGATGTTCTCTTAGGTCTTTTTCCTATAAAGTTGCTACTACATACAAAAAAAAAAAAGTGTATTCTACACAAAAATTTTTTGCATACTATTACATATTTTTATGGATACTGCATGACATTTGAATTTTGTAAACAAACAAGAGAATGTAAACAAAGAAAAAAAACATTTTATATTATGGTTTATATGAACGAATTTTTATTTAAAATTATTTGAAATTGATTAAAAAATTTTATCATTAATTTTAAATTAATAAAATTTCAACTTTGAATTGAAAAATTCGCGAAATATAAATTTAAAAATTCAAAAATAAGGTTATGTAATTTTTTTTTTGTCAAAAGATATAAAAAAAATTTTAATATAAATTTAATCATTTTACTCTTTCTCTCCTATTGAGAGTAGTATACTATATACCTCACTCTCTAAAGTCAAGATTACTGGGCAAAATTTTCTCATGAAAACCTGCCTTAATGAACACAACAAAACTAGAACAATATCAGACAAAAAAATACCGTTATAAAACTAATGAACGACAAAACTTTGTCCTTTGGTGTTCTTGTTTGTTCTAGGTAATCCTAGAACTGACTAATAAGCACACCTAAAATTTTTTTTGGCATTTTAAATCTTCGATAGCTGCATTATGACTACGCTCATTATGCTAAAGATATATTAAAGGAACGTCCCTGAAATTTTGAAACCCAACATATTATTGCGAGCTATCAGTTTTAAATTTTTGTTTTTTTTATTTTTTTATTTCATTTTATCTGTTTCTGTTTTTAAACTTTTTTCCATTTTTTTTTTTTTTTTTTTTTTTTTTTTTTTGTTATTATTTTGTTATGATGATGCATTAGTGCGCACTAAACTGGCTTAGGTCATTTACATGATTAGGATTAGGATGTGCGTTAAGAATAAAAATAATGTAAAAAAAAAAAAGATGCATAATATGCAAGAAAGTGGACAGGTTCTAATAGAACGTAGAGTAAGAAAAGTTCAATTAACTTTTGTAAAATATTTTTTGTTTTTTTATATAATTTTATTTTTTTTCTATTATTAGATATTTTTCTATTTTTAATGCATATGGATTTAGAATTGTTAGGATATCACATATCCATTAAATGAAATATTCATATAAATACGTATAAATATATATATATATATATGAAATAAAAATATAAATATGTATTATATAAATACATATGTATGGATACAAAGATAAGTAACTATATATTTGTTTAAAATCAAGTTATAATTTAATTAATCTATTATCTTTATTTATATTTATATATTAAGTAATTTTTTTTCTTTTGATTAAATATATATATACCTAAATATATAATATGATGTACATCTCTAGATTTACATGGTAAGTAGATATAAATATATGTATAACACAATAATATAACCTGTATATACTGATATGTAAATTTAAATCAGTTAAGATAATCTACAGTGTACATAAAATATGTAAAAAAAAGTTCATGTATAAAAAAATTAAAAATATTAAATTAATTCTGAAACTTAAGTGGATTTAAGGAACCGCATTTACCTTTAACTATAATAATAGTCTTAAAATATTTCAAGACTTTCCGAATTGAACGAATCTTAAGCAATCGTATCGTAATGAATTTAAATGTCAAAAAAAAAAAACGTAACACAATAAAGTAAGTATAATTAGAAAATTGTTATTTAACCATTTAAAATTAATAATAATCCCTAAATAATTCTGTTAAAATACTATATAAGTTACTATTATATCGTAGTCACAAAAATCTTATAGTTACAATTGCTTACTATTATAGGACTATTAATTTAATTATTAATATTAAATTAATAAGGATCTTCACGTGACAGGTGCAAACTAGTCTTGCATCGAAGCATCGGATCGGAGCATCGGTGCAAATTTTTGACAGAAATTGTTGTTGTTTCATGTATAAAAAAAATATGCACTGATATTTTTTCCTATATTTTATATTTTTTTTTATATTTAGTCGTGCATATTTTTTTAGTGTTTTTATTTAATTTGACATTTCGTATGACATATGGATTATTTTTATTTTTTTCAAATCAAAATTTGTTGTATTTAAATAATAAATAGGGAAAATGACAGATAGGAACCAATTAATATTTTATTTAAATATAACAATCAACATTCATGGAAAGATACCAATAAACATTTCTTTAAACCAATCAACATTTCTGTCATCTTTGTATTTTTTTACTTTGCAATGTATATTTTGCACTGGGTCCGTTCACGTAATGGAGCATTTTTGGATTTTATTTTCCTTCGATGCACTTTTACGTGAAGACCCTTAATATTAAATTAAAAATGAAACGCATTGAAATGAATTGGTATTAAAAAATTAATAGTTATTAAAAAATCAATTGGCTGAGAGACAGTGGTTCAAGTACTGACCTTCAAGAGGCCCAGGTTTGAATCTAGGTTAGATGTGATTTTTCATGCGAAAGATTCGTGTTCGAAGCCCAGTGAAAGTGAAATAATTAATAATTGTATATCTTTATAAAAAAAAAATACATTAATATAACAATATAAACAAATAATTTAATTGAGTAATATAACTCACAGATATAGAATACCATATTACTCCAATATCTAAAAGTTGACAAGGGTAACTATAATCTTCCTGGTTTAAAATTAAATTTTATACGTTCAGTTCAAATTCGCGATCACTACCAAATATTATAACGGTTTTCTAAACGCGTTTATAAGGAGAATTCGTTATTTAAATATAAATGTAATTGAATTCTACAAAAAAAATAATTTTAATATGCATATAATGTACATATATGTTATTTGTTACTACAAATTTCAATTCTTTGGTCCATCTATACTATATGACCTTCTTTAATTTTTTTTTTTTAAATTATATCAAGCATAACCATTTTAGTCACACTAATTTTAAAATGATTTGAACGAAATAACAAAACCATATTTTTCTCGTTATGCATTTAAAAGAAATTTAAGAAAAAACGAGGAAGAGTGTAGTAGAGTAGACTGTGTCAACTTTGGGATACCCGTATGACCGTAACATATACATTATATCATCCGGTTAATTACTTTTGGCAAAATTTCAAACATTCAGCTTTATTAGGTGTAGAGTAATGCTCATATAAAAGAAGGAGTTGTATGGCAGCTACTCGAACCCTTTGCAGTAGACCAACCAAATTTTGCAGTAACTTTGGCCATTACACTAAACTATTTTTTGCAAAATTTCAGACACCCAGCTTTATCAGGTGTAGTGTAAAGCTCATATAAAAGAAGGAGTTGTATGGCAGCTACTCGAACCCTCTGCAGTAGACCAACCAAATTTTGCAGTAACTTTGGCCATTATACTGAACTACTTTTGGCAAAATTTCAGACACGCAGCTTCCATAGGTTTAGAGTAATGCTCATATAAAATTAGAAGTTGTATGGCAGGTACTCGAACCCGTGGACCAAAATGGCTAAATTTAAAACTCGATTCCGTTTTTAGCATAAAAACGAATTTGTGAAAATTTCATAATCCTAGCTCCTTTACTTTTTGAGTTATCGTGATGACGGACGGACGGACGGACGGACATACATAGCTAAATCGATTTATTTTTCGATTCTGATCCGATCCATACACTTGAGTCTATATCTACCCCCCCTCCTTCTCTGCGTCACAAACGTAATGGCAAATTTATTATACCCTTGGACTATATAGTCATACGGGTATAAAAAAAAAATTTTAGTATTAACCCACTTTAGGTATAGTGTTAAGTCTTAAATTATATAAAAAGTTTCAAGGCAAAGCCGCATTGTTATTAATGAAATGTTCAATAAATTATATTCTATTATTTTTTAATTATTTTTTAAGTAGATTTTTTTTATTTTAAATATAAATATAGGATGCATATCGAACATAAATTTATTTATCGTCCTAATTTATAAAATTTAGTTATATTTTTTCTTCCTAGATTTTTTTTTTTCATTTTCTTGCATTTTCGATTCGAAGTATTAGTTATCAACAAATTACTTTATTTAAAGTTTAATTAAATTATTTAGCCCTACAATGGGTTTTTTTTAATTATCTTAGTACTTCGATATTAGAGAAGTTGAATTGGCTCACAATACTTTTTTAATATTCTCCAATTTATTCACATTTCAAAAGACTCTATATCTTGTTTATATATATCCAGTCACTTGCTGAAAGCATTCTTTGATTTAACACTTAAGAAATCGAAGTTTTATTAAAATAGATTGAAAGTCACTAAAATAACTAAAGCTAGTTCTCGCTACTTTAATTTGGAAATTTGTTCCTTTTGATTAACTCCAATCTACACTTAGCTAACAACCTATTGTTATCAACTTTTATTTTTACTTTACTATGAGTTTTCCTATATCATATATATATATATATATTGCGTTCTGCTCCTATATAATGTCAACGTGCGGAATTTCAATTAATTTACTATTGACATTTAGTATTGACATTATCAATTTTCCAAAAGATCATATTGTCAATCATATTTAATTATGCATCTATTTATCTTTTTCTAAAATATTTAAGTATATAATTTATGTGTATATATACATAAATATTCTGGAAAAAGGGGTAACCCTAGTTTCTTAACCGACTATAAAATAACTCTAATGTCTTTGTGGGGCCACAATGATAAAAAAAAAGTTATTTAACTTCTGCGTCAAGGTATGGAATTAATGTCACTTTTATTAATTAATTATTGACATGAAATTACATTACATGAATTTAATTATTCATATAAAAAGTTATTTAACTTCTGCCCCAAGGTGTGGAGTTGTTGTTACGTTTATTTTGAGCATTTGTATTGCTTTTCAAATGTTTAACTTTTGAAATAGAATTTCAACGTTGTTGGCTGTGCTCATTGTGTTTAGGAGGTAAAAGAAACAAATAGATATAGGTAGTACAGAAACATCCTGAAAACGAGCGGCAATCTCTATTTGATAATTAATTTACCATAATAAAATCTTAGAACGCAAATACCTAAATTGGCACAATGTGTTTTTTTTTTTGTCAATATTGATATTAAGGTACTTCTTAGCACATTTTCAAAAAATTTTGTAAAAATGCTTTTTTTGTTTTTCTTTATTTCAAAATCTTAATAATAAATTTTATAATAGATTTACAATATATATATATATAAATTATTTGTTTGCATACGACTCTGGCTTTCGCTGTGGGTCTAATAGAATTATAAATAGTTTAATTATATATCTCTTAAGAATATCAAGATCAAATTGATATTATGACTCTTGTTAAAATTTTGTAAAATTTATTAATTTTCATTTTTAGTATACATACATATACAATGTACATATACATAGAGTGATATTTCGATAATCCAAAATCCCTATAATCCGAATGACAGTTTACAAAACACTAACTATTCTACAATCCGAACTGATTGCAACTTGGAGATTTTATAATCCGAATTATGCTCAAAATTGCAATAATGTTTATTGTTTTTATAATTTCGTATGAATTTTTTTTAAAAAACATTTAAATTGACAGTTAGGTGGTTTTTGTTTTATGCGTTTTTGTTTTTTATATATGTTGAAGTTTTAATTTAAATTTATTATTGTTAATTTGTTAGTTACACTTGCTAGACTGGTATCCCCCCCCAATCCGAATACAAAGTTAATCCGAATAGAGTTATATTCAATAAATTATTCGGATTATCGAAATATTACTGTACTTCAATTTTTGAAAACCAGAATATAAGTTGTTGCACCAAAACGTAACATGAAGCCAATCAAAAGTTTCAATAATTTACATTAAATTATTTAAAAAATTGTATTCTTTGTGATCTTTCATCCATATTCTAATTATGTGAACATAAATACTCTTTACATTGTATTGTAGATTGTGTTTTGCAAATTATAATTCTTTATTGTAAAATTCATCCCAACTCTTTTAAATAGATAACTAATATGAAATAAAATTTTATAACACAGAAAGAATAAAAAACGAGGAAGAGTGTAGTAGAGTAGACTGTGTCAACTCTGGGATACCCGTATGACCGTTATATAAACATTATATCATTATTATTATAAACATTAATTACTTTTGGCAAAATTTCAAACATACCAGCTTTATTAGTTGTAGTGTAATGCTCTTAGTGTAAAAGAAGGAGTTGTATGGCAGCTACTCGAACCCTTGGCAGTAGACCAACCAAATTTTGCAGAAACTTTGGCCATTACACTAAACTATTTTTGGTAAAAATTCAGATACCCCGCTTTAATAGGTATAGAGTAAT
This sequence comes from Dolichopus griseipennis, assembly GCA_963082915.1. NCBI lineage: Eukaryota > Metazoa > Arthropoda > Insecta > Diptera > Dolichopodidae > Dolichopus > Dolichopus griseipennis. The sequence continues at coordinate 5,565,604 of OY720446.1, read as the reverse complement.
ACTCATAAAAAGAAGAAGTTGTATGGCAGCTACTCGAACCCTTGGCAGTAGACCAACCAAATTTTGCAGAAACTTTGGCCATTACACTAAACTATTTTTGGTAAAATTTCCGATACCCAGCTTTAATAGGTATAGAGTAATACTCATATAAAAAAGGAAGTTGTATGGCAGCTACCCGAACCCATGGACCAAAATGGCTGGATTTAAATAGCGATGACGGCTATTGCAAAAAAAATTCAATTCCAAGATCCTAACTCCTTTAGTTTTTGAGTTATCGTGCGGACGGACGGACATACATAGCTAAATCGATTTTTTTTTCGATTCTGATCCGATCCATACACTTGAGTCTATACCTACCCCCCCCCCCCCCCTCCTTCTCTGCGTCACAAACGTAATGGCAAATTTATTATACCCTTTGATTATATAGTCATACGGGTATAAAAACCAAAAATTAACAAAGAATATTAAAAAAAAAAAAAACCAATAAAAATATTGTGGAATTTTAGAATTTTACGATTTTTCTTTCTATCTTATTTTGCTTTAATTTTTTTTGTTTTTTGTTTTTATTTTATATTAATATGGTAATGACCCTGTCATTTGTTTTTTTTTTTTTTTTTTTTTTTTTTTTTTTAGCTATACCTAGACAAAATATATATCGATAATGTTGAGCAGATGTTTTTACACACGAAACGGAAGACAATAAGGAGTTTCACATAATACATATTATATGGATTGAAATTGAAATTGAAATAAAATTCAAGTTGTAGTAACGAGTTAAGTGAAATCTACACAATTGTTAGAAAAGATCGAGAGGTATACTATGAACATATTATTCATATTGAACGGCTGGGTGGCAAAGTCGTTAGAATGCCGATCTTTAATGGCGAAAAGCCCGGGAATACCGAGTGAAAGTTATAGAATTTTATCTGGCTTTCGACTCGACTCAGCTATACCATTCACCATTAGATTCGAATTAATGGCTTAATCAATAATTCAAAATTGTATATTTTGAATACAAAAAAAAAAATACATTAACATAACAATATAAACAAAATAATTTAGTTGAATAATAGAACTCACAGATATATAATACCATATATAACTCAAATACAAAATTATAACAATATAAGCAAAATAGAACTGCATCGTATTGAAAATCTAAGACATTTCTAATATGTAATTGGAATTGATCTTAATAAATTTTACATGCCCTTTTTTCGAGGACATAGGAAAGCTTTGAAAGTCACCAATTGCAAATGGGTGGTATTTCTGTGAGTAGAGTGTGCTACTTTCTTAAACCAAACTTTAGTATGTTTTATTTATATATTATAACATGAAATAATCCTACACCTTTATAACATGTAGAAACATCTGAAATTTCAATTGTATTTGAGTGTTACCATATTTTTATATCTGTGAGTTATATTATTTAATACAATTATTTCTTTATATTTTTTACATTTGTTAATATTATAGAGTACTTAAAATACATATATATGTATATAGGTAATTCAAATTAGGCCAAGTCTTCGGGTTAGTGTTATGCACAGTAAAATGTCAGATGCATATCGATTTTATTTAAATGTTGTCGTTAAGTTTGATTTTTTCATTCCGAATCAGAATACCAAAATTCTGTAAAAATTCAATAAGATCGATTATAATATTTTTTACATATTATTGGGTTATAATTTGATTTAATTAAACAAAAAAATAAGCAAAACAAAAAAGATAAGAAAAAAAAAACAAAATCACAATAAACTTTTAAGGTGAATATAAATAAAACCATTGGACATATAATTTTTATTTTCAACCAGATCTCTAGATATTTAAAATATGATTTAAAAATAAATTTATAAATATATATATATATATATATATATATATATATATATATATATAAATGTATGTATGTTTATTTTATATAACGCAAATTAAGCATAGCACAGACGATAAAACTTTGTACTAAACTTAGTATTGAACTTGGTTTAATATAAACATCATTTAAATATAAATGTGAGCGAAAATAAAAATTGATTAAACGTTCATTTGCATAAAAGTAAATCTCAGCCTTTATTTTTTTTTTGATTTCCTCAAATTTCACAATTTTTGACCACCGCACTTAACAGAAAAAATATTTTAAATGACATTAGAAATAATGTTTAAAACTTCACTATATACACATTTAAACATAGTTGTAAACTTGATTGTCACACCCATAAAATATCAAACGATTTTGATATTGTAAACCAAGTTGTATACAAGTTTTCAACTATACTACACAAATTGTTAAGTTTTCAGGTATTGAACTTAAGTATAATACTAAGTTTTATGGTCTGTACTATACTTAAATTAATTTTTTTTTTAATTTTAATATTATCTTCTTTTCTTTTAAGGTGTATATTGTTATATATATGTTGTTATATATATACAAGTAACCTGGATATATTTTTGTAAAGAGTACGTATTTAAAATACTATTTTAAAATACCACAAAAGTCATTTTTCAAATGTTTTAAGTTACTTATGAGAACTTTATGAAAGACTTTAACGCCAAAACTTTATAATGCAAAAAAAAGAAAAAAAAAAAAAAAAAAAACAAACCAATGTCAAATTAAAAGGAACAAATAATTTCATTGACGATACATATATATATATATATATGGAGCAATAAAAAACGAAGAAAAAAGTAAGAGTAGATGGTGTCAACTTTGGGATACCTGCATGAACTATAATATGAAGATGAAAAAAAAAAAATGAACTTAACTTTTTGTTGTCAAGATTTTGAATTAGATGTTAAGGTATAGCAGTTATTGGAACTTTTTGCACAAACTATAGCTTCTTTTAGCAGAGTTGCGTTACACAACGTAACTAGATAATGAATCATGCACAAAAAAAAATTATTCTAACCTCCTACACTAAAAAAACTAATTTTTCTTTACAATTGCTGATCATAAAACATAACTACTTTTGGCAAAATTTCAGATACATGCATTAATTATCAAACTGGTTTAATTTAAATAGCACACGTGGCACTTTTGTAGAAACGGACAACCAGATGAAGATACGTTGACTCACTAACAATTCTCATCCAATTCATACAGTTTAACCTACATATATATCTATTCCATCTCCTTCACAAGATAACAAACGAAATGGCAAATTTAGTATACCCTTAGAACGTAATCATTCGTACGAGTAAAAAAAGAAAACAAAAAGTTTTTTTAACTCACATTGAAATTTAGATCTTTGAACAACAAAACTTTGTTTTGTGGATAACAAAGAGAGAATAATTTTTTATCATCACTTTTAGTTTTTGTGCACATTAGAAAAGTAGTAACAATGTTTGAATATACACTTAACGTCAGGTATATTGCCCGGTCTTCTTTAAACTTCATTGATATAAATATTAGGTCATGTAATGAAACGCTTTATTTGATCGGAATTAGTGACGACAATTAAATTTATGAGGGCAATAACTTAAAAAGTTGTATCACCAATATTTTAAAAGCTAATGGACAGAGCTTAAGAAAGTTCTGCAAAAAAAATTAGTAATGGATAATGTTAAATTAGGCTATATTATTCATAATGTAAATGCCATAGCTGTACTCTTTTCATTTATTCTCTTTTTTTTGCATGTTTGCCTAAAATGATAATAAATGATATCTTTTATGATAAATCTAAGAGTAGAGCAACAACACTGTGTGCTGTGGAGTTATATGACTGATAAGGTCCTTGTGACGGTATACCGGATCAAGTTGCAAAAAAATTTTATCCGGTAATTCTCAATAATCGACACATATATGATTCCAATCATACCGCGAGAGAGACAATAGCGATTCTGTGAGAATTACCGAATAATTCCCCAGATTTGATTACTCCTGATTTTGTGGAAATTCTTGAAGGAACCTTTTTTTGTCAACAAAACACAAAACATACGAACTAAATAACCCAGAAGTAGTGTAGAAGTATTGAATGAAAGTACTTCTTTTCTACTGAATTTTATATGAGTAATGAGAAAAAATTCATCAGTTGTGCATTAATACATTGAAAGTTTTTCTACTTTCTTTTAGCATTTTTTCAGTACTTTTTCTGTGGTGAATTGAAGTCTTTTGAATAGAATAATCAGACAAAAAAACAAGACAATTTTTTGATTCTATAAAAGTGTAAAAATTCTTTTGTATATGGTCGTACGTGCTGAACTCAGATTATCAGGGATACGTTATAAGTACATGACGTATAGCATTTGGCGAAATCAAATTAAAGTAGACTGGGATTCCGTAAAGTAGACTAGATGGCTTTCCTACATAAATACTTTTATTTATTAATCAAACAAAATCCTTTAAATAGAATAAGAGTTCACTACTACAAAACAAAATCTTCAAAATATAATAAGAGTTCACTACTACTATCAGAATATTGAAGATCTTTCATTTTCCTCACAAGTATTTCATATTAAATAAATTATTCATTTTATCTTAACTTAATGGTATATGCACAAATTTTTTACTCCAATCAAAACACTTAAGGATCAACCAAAGATCCTGAGGGTATCAATAAATATACCGAAAGAAATTATTTGAATATGATGTGTTCTACATAGGATTCTATACTTATGCATTTTGTTATTTGCAAAATTAATTGTCTTTATAGTCGAAAAATTAAATTTACCTGTAGTTTGTGTATTCAGTTATATAATTTTTTTTTTTTTTTTTTTTTGAAGTTCGGGGTTTTAATTTTTGTAATTTTATACACAAAATTTAACTACTTACGCAGCACAAGCTCAATAAAATAGAATAAAACTATTTATTAGCAAAATACCACAAATTGTCTTAGAAAAATAAAATTTTCGATCTAATAAATACCTTCAGATAATAAAAAATACGAAGAAGAGTGTAGTAGAGTAGACTGTGTTAACTCTGGGATACCCGTATGACCGTAATATAGACATTATATCATATTGTAAATTACTTTTGGCAAAAATTTTAAATAGACAACTTATTAGACTTTCAGTTATGTAAAAGAGCAAATAGAAGTTGAAAGGAAGCTCTTCAAACCTCTTCTACTACTCCAACTATATTTTATTCAGACGTTGACCATTAAAGTAATCGTTAAGCAACTATTGACATAGATTAACGATCATATAAAAATAAAAGTTGTATGGCAACTACTCGAACCCACTGCACTAGACCAACCAAATTTTGCACAAACTTTAGCCATAAAACTAAACTATTTTTGGCATAATTTCAGAGAGTCTGCTCAATACCTAGCAATGCTCATATAAAATAAGAAGTTGTATGGCAGCTACTTGAACCCGTGGAGAAAAATGGCTGGATTTCAATAGCGATGACGCCTAAGTATTGCATTAAAATTAATTTTTGAAAATATTAAAATTCTTGCTCCTTTATATTTTTAGTTATCGTACGGGCAGACGGACGGACGTACATAGCTAAATCTATTTACTCTTCGATTCTGATCCGATCCATATCTTTAAGTCTATATCTCTCCCCCTCCGCCCTCGGCTCTCAAACTACTGTGCTCCTCCTTCTATGCGTTACAAACGTAATGGTAAAATTAATATACACTTTTGGATCTAAAGTCATACGGGTACAAAAAACATCAGGAAATAAGTCTTTTTAAATACATGTATGTGTATTAATTAATAATATGTATTTAATTTTTTTTTATTTAAAAAAAATGTAATAAATTAATACATGATTTATTAAATAATTTTACTTTTCTCATATTTTGATTTATATTACACTTATGGTTAAATAATATAGTGTGGACAATAATTTTCTATCATCACGATTTAAAACAAGACATGCCTAGTTTAATAAAACTGATAGTTTCAAAAATTTTTAAATTGAAATGAAATTACAAAACCATAACTGACTATGTGACTCTGTCTGAAATAAAGTGTAAAAACGAGAAAGAGTGTAAAGAAGACTGAGATAAACTTACGATTACCATATGAATGTAATATAAATCATCCGGTTAATTACTTTCGACAAAATTTCAGACACTTAATTTTACCATAGATTAACCCTTCGATTCTGATGCAATAAGTACTGTTAAATCGCTATATCCCCTCCCATCTTCTTTACAAATTCAGTATAAACAGCTGGGTGGCACAGTGGTTAAGTGCCGACCTTTCATACAGAAGGGCCCGGGTTCGAATTCTAGTGAAAGTGAAAAAACTTTTCTGGTTTTCGACTCGACTCAGCTACCATTCGCCATTGGGTTCAAATTAATGGCATAATCAATAATTAATAATTATAAAAAATAAAAAATAATAATAATTTAAATAATAAAATAAATTTAAAATAATAAAAAAAATAAAAAATAAAAAAAAAAATAAAAAAACCTTTGATACTATCTTCGTGCAAGGTTGTATATATATTATTATTTAGTGACCGACCAAAATATGGGGAAACATTTTAAACCGTTGTTAATTACTATTTCAAGAAGAGTTCAAAAGAAAATCTATGTACTTGCAATTTTCCCGAACTGTGCAAAAAGAATTAATATATACTTATAGTTAAAATTTTGAAATTTTTAAACAATTTTAACTTTCATTTTTTTTTTTTTATAATTAATTGTTGAATTAATTAGTTAATTAATTAATTAAATAATTAATTAATAAATTGAATCAATTTAAAACAATAAAACAAAGATGTATATATATACGTAACTAAATATATATATTTTTATTGCTTATTCAAAATTTTCCATTATTCAAAAAGAAATAACAAATATTTTAAATTTAAATTTTTAAAGTATGTAAAAATTAGTGAGGCAAATTTAAAAAAAAAAAAAAATAGAGAAACATTCTACTTTTTGTTAAACTTTAATATCATAACCTATAAATTGAGGTCCGAACTTAAATCCAAGTAAAAAAGGGAAGAATTATTTTATAATAATCTCTATAAATAGTTATCTGAATATATAATTAATGTTCATTATATTTTCTGCTGCGTTTAGCAGCATTGTTTTGGGGCACGCTCTTGTCCAAAAAATTCATATTTATCTAAAATTTAAAAAACTAACAATTTTTAAAGTGCTAACTGTTCAACTGTTAGCCTGTCTATGGCATAGGAATCACAATTTTTTTTTTTTTTTGATCATCCTATTGCCAAACAATTAGGTCTTTCACTTGCTAAAATTCTAAAAGCTATAATTTTACGCGTTAGTTAACCCAAGGTTTATATATATATATATATATTCATTTTATACTATGATTCCGTCAATTCGAAAATACGACGTTTATTTAATTGAAAATAATATAGGAAGTTATGCAAGGTTAAGTGCAAATACGAAATAATTTAACTGGACGAACTTGATACGAGTATGTCACTTTTATGAAATCTTACAAAGAATTTACGACAATTTTTTTATGATCTTCCAGTTTTTATATAAGGAGGGTTCAATCCTAAAAAAAAAATTTTTTAACGCAAAACCTTATTTGTTTTTTTTTGTTCAAAACTGGGAAAGTTATAGTCCCTAAGAACAACGAAAAACCAAAATTTAACTATTTTAAGAGTCTTAAAATATTTAAATCCTATAAGGTAAACGGCTATAATTTCGTCCTATGGCGGTATTATCGTCCTAATACAGTTTTTTTAGTATAATTTGGCTAAAAATTGAAATAAAATAAAATTAGACTATGCAAAATATTTTCTAATATTTCTTTTGTCATTTATTAAAATATCGCTATAATTTAGCTGTTTTAAAATTCATTTTGAAATGCCAAGTGTCTAATGCAGCTCTGTTTTGATTAATTTTTTATTAAAAAGTTCTAAATTTAAGGGAAAAATAAAGTTCGTGTTTGTGAGAGGAATAAAACTTGGAAAATAAAATTTTTAATTACATTAAATAAATTTAAGTTTAAACTATAATTTTTTTTCATTAATTTTAAATTTGGTTACTAATTTTGATTATTATAGTGAAAATAAATTAGGACGGAATTATGGACATTATATTTAAAAAAATGTACAATATATCGTCCTATAGGACGAAATTAGGTTTGCGAAGAGCTTTTAATTAATTAATATTTTATTATTTTAAATCATTTTGTTTTTTTATTTATTAACAGGTATTCATTTGATAGGTAATTTAATATATATAATATAAAAACCTTTTATCGTCCTATACTTTTTTCTCAAATTTTAAAGTTATACTAAAAGAAAGTTTAGGACGATTTTACGTACATTGAATAGGATGGATATTAGGACGTACTTTGAATTAAACGATATTGGGAACATTTTAATGCAAATTGAATAGGACGATATTAGGTGTTAAGTATGACGATATTAGGAATATTGCAATTTATACTTATTTTTTGATAATTTTTATGAAAAAATAATTAAAGAAAATATCTCAAAGGTGAAAAATTGTCTCCACCTTGGTAGGTAATAAAAAAATGACTGAAACGTTAAATTTTTTTAATGAATTCTGATTTTTAATAATTATTTATTTTTTTTTTAATTTATGGTTTAATTTATTAAATTATTTAATTAATTATTTTTTATTTTCAATTTTTTTATATTAAATAGTTATGAAAAATTACATAAATAGATAAATAATATATGAAAATACACTGTTTCATGTCTATTTTAAGATAGGACGAAATTAGGTACAGCAATAGGACGATAATAGGAACACGAATTTTTTCAAACGGACGAAATTATGTACAAACAACCCAAATTTTTTAACTATATAATTTTTTAATATATTTTATTAAAATTATCGATAAAACTATTTATAAAAACGTAATTGGAAAAAAGAAAGCCTAAAATTTCATAAAATAGTATAACATTATAAAGTTTACTTTGAAAACCTGTCAAATTAATTCATTTTGTGTTATGACCAAAAATTATAGGACGATAATATAGCCGTTTACCTTATATTTTATTGTAAGAAATTATTGTAAAATATATATTTTGTTTTTTTTATAGTAAAAGTTTTTTTTTTTTTTTTTTTTTTTTTGTGACAATTTAAAAAATAAGTCAACCAAAATTCTTCCGACTCCTGGCAACTCAACCCTATAGTTTTATATATATATATATATATATATATAATAAAATCTTAAGAATAAAATTTTTTTAACAATAGAAATAAACATTTTTTAAAGGCCTAAACCAGATTTATACAGTCATAAGTAAAATAAAAAAAATAATAATATTATAAAAAAAAAAAAAAAAAAAAAAAAAAAAAAAAAAACAAAAAACACTTGTACAATCTAAATAAAATAAAAACAAATAAAAAATAATTTAATATCAGAACCGAATTACAAAAGAAAAAGGAAAGAAACAAATGTAAAAAAATAAAATGAACTTAAAAATACTTCTTTGAAGAAGATAAAAATGTAAAACAAAAATACAAGAGAAAGAAAAATATCATATAAAATTATGGTGAGTTAAATATGTAACCAGTTTTTTATTTTCTTCTCTTTACTCTTTTATGAATTTTTAAACTTCGGAATTGCAAATATATCTCAAGTAATGATAATAATAATAATAATAATTACAATAACGAAAAAAAAAAAAAAAAAAAAAAATAAAAATATCATTTTATATTTACGGGTTAAAAAAAATAAAAAAAAAATATTAAAAACTATATAAATATAAATTTACAGTATTGAATAAAACTTAGAACATTTTTTAAAGATATACAGAGAATCAAATAGACAATTAAATTTTTAGACACCACCATATTTACTTAATAACAAATTTATTTTTGATCAAAGTACACAATATATAATTATAGAAGAAACTGGCCTGAAACTACGAATTCAACAGACTACAAATTATTCTAATTATAATTAGAAAAATTCGAATAAATAAGATTTGACCAAATGGAGTAGTTAGTGGGTTAAGCAGCAGACGTGTTCTAATTGAAAGGTCTCAGATTCAAACGCTGATAAATAGAGATGGCACACAAAATTTATAATCAGTTTATATATGGGCTAAAACTATACTGTGAGGAAATTTTCTGATGATTTTACAAATATATATACATTTGATTTGATTTATATGAAAACGGAATAATTTTTGGCCACTACTGTAAAAAAAATATGCATATTTATTTCTTGTTCAATTTTTTTTTTTTTTTTTTTTTTTTTTTTTTTTTTTTTACATATTCATGTTTGTTGCTGCTATTTTGTGTAAAATAAAATATCTTTAAATTTTAATTAAGATTATTTTTAATTATAAAAGAAGAAACGATGATACTATTGGTATATTTTGAGGGGAAAAAAAAACAAACCAAAATATGTATATATGAATACATCTCCTTAAATATTGAAAAATTTTTTTTTTTACTTCCTTATTTAATTTATAAAATTATTTTATTAATTTTTTGTCTATATATCCAGTCTCGGTTATTTTGAATTTGACACTTGTTATTGATTTTAAGACGATCCAGCCATACTTTTATCATTTATTTTTTAAAAAGATTTTAAAAATTCTATAAAAAAAAAAACAACGAAAAGAAGCAAATTAACTTAATTTATTTATAGTGTTCATACTACACAACTGATTTTAAACATTGACAGCTCTTTTGTATTACAAATGTATGAAAATCTCAAAAATACAAAAAAAAAAAAAAATTTCGATTCATCTAAGTAGGTATATAGATATAAAATTAACCTTGACAATTAACTGGTTTTTAAAGATAAACTAGTTCAAAAATGTCAAAAAAAAAAAATTTTAATATTTTATTGAGTAAAACTGTTTTATGTAATACCCCTTCTCAACACTAATTCTCTTTTTATTGAATTGAAAAACATTTACTATATCTAAGCCTAGCTTTTATTATAACTTTATAAGTTACATAATATAATATGATATGAGATAAGACTAATCTTTAATTATTAATCAAGAAGTATCAGTTTTTAAAATAGTTAATCTTACACAAGATTTAACACTTGACAGCGAAAACAAATTAATTTTTAAATAAATGTGCTGTTTACAAATCCATAAAAAAAAAGCTTCATTTAAAACTTCTTATTTTTTTTTTTTTTTATTTCTGTTTATTTTAGTAGTTTGTTTTTAATTTTTTTTTTTTTTTTTTTTTTTGTTTTTCTTTTTGATGTTCCAGCTTTTTTTTTCGATCTTTTTGTAATGCAAGTGAATGCAAGAAAAAATAAAACACAAAAAAAAAATACAATAAAAACCATTCACAGAATGATTGCGCAAAGTAAAAATAAAACAAAATAAATAAAACCGGACAAATTAACAGCATTATAAAATAACGTCTATAAGGATATCATCGTTAGGAGCAAAAAAAAAAAAAAAAAAAAAATAAAAAAACAACAAAAACGTATTTTGTTATATATACATAAAATGTATCTAAATTTATACTAATTTTTATTCTTTTATTTTATTATTTCGTTTTTATTTCTTCATATATAAATATATACATATATGCTTCCCTATATTATATACATTTGTTGCGTATGCATATATACATTTAAAATATACATTATAATTTATTAGAACGTATATTTATATATATTTAAATAAATTTTTGTAGAGTCAGGACGACTTTAATATACATTATATCTTGAATAAATGTAGATATATAATTATATAATATAAATGCAGATATATAAAGCAAATTATTATGCTTTCAAACAAATCAAAGAAATAGCTAAATGTAAATTAAAATAAAAGAAATAACATATGTATTTATTGTAATATTATTATACGCATATATAACTATGTAGAGTAAAATGTAAAAGTTAAAATAAAATGTAAAACATATTTTCAAATTCAAAAACATATATGTTATAAAATAAAATTGACTGAATTTAATCTAAAATACCGTAAATATGCTAAAAATTTATATTCTAAACCTTTGCGATAAACTCTATATATACTAAATATGTATATATTCGACATATTAAACAAAAGACTTAAGCTAGGAACTTCATATTATTTACCATATAACAATTTCTCAAAATTAGAGGAACATATTGTTATCTTTGTTTTTTTTTTTAAATTTTAAGAATATGAACCATGGAAGTTGTTTCTGTTACTGGCACCTCTACGTGCTAACTGTTTACTGTTATATTTACACATGCAAAGCCTGACTATAAATGTGCATGTCGAACTGGCGAATATACATATTACATTCAATAACCAAATGAATTCCATATACAATTTAAACATGAGATAGTACTACGCCTTATAACATGTAGAAATGTTTTAGATACAGTTTTATTTTGTTTATATTAATTGTAATAATACGGTATTATATATCTGTGAGTTATATTATTCCATTAAATTAAGTATTTGTTTATATTTTGCATTTGTTTTTATTTTTATCTTAATGTACTTTTTTTCTATTAAAGATATACATATATATATATATATATATATATATATATATATATATTAATTATTGATTAAGCCATTAATTTGAACTCAATGGCGAATACTAGCTGAGTCGAGTCGAAACGCAGATTAAAATTTTTCACTTTTACTGGGATTCGAACCTGGTCCTTTCGCATGAAGTCAACACACTAATCACTGTGCCACCCAGCCGTTTCAAGTTGAAATTATATGTTAAAATGAAAATTTTATAAGTTGTTGGAAATGTCTCCCAAAAATATTTATAAAAAAATTTAAAATAACTTCAACAATATAAAATTATTATAAATTGTCAAAAATTTTAACCATATATTATGTATTTATTTTATTTCATATATATGTATATATACAGTATAGAAATTTATTATTAAAAAAACTTTTTAGTTACCTAAAACCAACACACAAAACCATGAACAATTTTATATAAAACTATGTTTAAATCTATATATATATTTACACATAAAGATAATTTACCAAATAGTTATTGCGTAAATTTTAAACAAGAAAAAAATAAAAAAAAAAACTAATTGAAAAGATTCAATATACAATTCGAAAAGATTTTTGTTTTTAGTATGTTTAATAACATGAATACATAAATACAGGGTATTTCGGACTAAATTTAGGGTATTCGGACTAAATTTAGGGTTTTCGACTAAATAAAGGGTATTCGGATTAAATTTAGGGTATCCAAATGAATCTGTAACAGTAGAAAGATTTAAAATAATTAGAATATTATATATAGTTAAAGGAAAAATTTGTTAAATAGAAATATCCGATAAACGAAAGGCTATAATCCAATAATATATACCCATAATAGCCTTATATTCACCAACTGTTTTGCATTTATTTTGAAATCTAAAAAAGACAGAGTCCGCTAAATATCTACAATTTGAAGTAAAAGAAAATAGTTGCATTTAGAAATCCTTTTATAGTTGTTCTTAATGTCAAAACATTTTTGTTTCGTATTACCATGGAAACCGACCTTGGACAGCCACCTTTTCTACCATCATCCTGAACACTGTGTATGAATAACATAAATAAGATAATAAAACAAAGTAATCTACAAAAAAAAAGAAAAAAAAAAAAAAAAAAAATACAAATATGTTACTATATAAAAAAAACAAAACTAAAAAGAAAAAACAATGGAATAAAAAAAATTTATTTTGCGGTTTATGAAGCCGCCCAACAATATCTTCTTAACATAACGAAGTTCATTTCACAACAGAAGAAATAACTTTACTCTCTTCTTTTTCTATATGCAATCAAATGCATTTTATTTTTATTTGAGATGTTTTATACTTTTATGCTATAAGTATACACTTTTTAAAGTCTTTCTTCTCCTGCTTATTGTATAACTCTATATATTGCTTTCTTTTGAAATTCTTTTTTCTTTTAATTTTGTTTATTACTATTATTATTTGTTAACTACTTTTAAAATAGATACCAAAAAAAAAAAAATGATGATGATAGCGTAGCGAACGATGAAAATGATGAATACAACAACTAAATTGAACGATAACAAAAACGCATTCAATAAAAACGACACAATGATAACATCATAGTTCATAACATCAAGAGAACAGCAAATATTACAAAACCACAACTACAACTACAAGACAGAGAAACGACAATGTCTGAAACGTGTTTTTCAACATTTCAACAGGTGGAATTGTCCATTTTTAAATGAAAAAAAAAAAAAAAAAACAAAAAACAAAAATATTAAGAAAAATAAAAATAAAATAAAAATAGTAACAATAAACATAAAGTAAGAAGTAAATTAAACATAAAACAAAGGCATAGAAACAATAAAATAAAAAATTAAAAAAAACTAAAAAAGAACAAAACAGATTAATGAAATTTTAAATTTTTTTTTTTTTTAATAGAAAATAAGTAATGAAAAAATCCAAGGGTTTTTAAGAAAGTACATTTTCAAAATTTCTACATTAAGTTTTGGAGTTAATTGAAGAGTTTTTAAAAAACAAAAATGTTTTCCCCTTTTTCAGAATAATTATTTAAATGTTATAGATGAGATCCTGTATTTGGAGCTCAAAATTGCAGTTGCTTCTTTTTCCAGAATGTTAAATGAGGTTGGCATTTAATTAAAAGCTTTGCTATGACATATTATTTCTGCCAAAAGTTAGGTATAGGATTTAAGATTTGGATAAAAAATGAGGGTTCCAATAATTAGTTTAGGATGCGGGCCCACAGCCCCTCTTTTATAAAATACTTGTTGCTGCCTTATTATTTATTTAGAATAAGTTAAGGAGGGATTTCAGAGTTGGATACGAAATAAGGGTTGCAATTATTTGTTAAAATGACGTTTTGGGGGCGGCAGCCCCCTTATTTGTCAGCACTTTATTGTTGAATTATTATTTGTTGAAAAAAATTTAGTAGAGTTTTAGAGTTTGTTACAAAATCAAAGTATTAAAAAATTGTTTAGTAGTTTGATGACGGCAGCCCCATTATATTAAATGCTACAATAGGAATAAATAAAACCATTTATTTTTGGAAAAACAGTGAACCCTTTTTTTCTACTATGTCAATAAACTAATTTTACTAAAAACTAAACTGAATCGAAATATCATATATATCCTATAAAAATATTTTTGAGGACTCTTTTCTGAGGCATTTTTTTTCTAATGGAAAAAGTCCCAAAAGTTTTATACAAGTTTTGAAGATTTTTTTTTTTCATTTTTGCTTTTGGGGACTTTTTTCATACAGCCTAAAAAAACCGGCTTATTTGTTTTTCTAGTTTCGCAAATCAGTGATACATTTTGAATTGTACGTTATAAAATTATGTAACATCAATTGATACATACAATGTGCACGTATAGCTTTATTAAATGATAGAAAGTTTAATTTCATAATGGAAGATGAGAATCTGGTAAAATCAATAAAATTCTAATGAATAAATGGCATTTTAGTATCGTAGATTATTTTAATACATATGCAAAAAATATGTCTCTAATGCAAAAAAAAAAAAAAAAAAAACTCTCGATCTCTGATCCTCTGAGATTAAGAGAAAACGCTCAACGTTTAAACTGTCATGTCACATATCTTATTTAAATTATTTCAGAACGTCAATTTTTCTATTGGAGCCACTCATATTTTATAATTGAACATTTTTTTGTTTATTTAATTATTTATATACATGTCATAAATGATAATGCCATATTTTAAAACCATCGGTTCCAAAGCCCATTACAGGTTTCTATTATTTTATTATATCTAATACTTTATATTATATTTATTTAATTATTTTGTACTATTTTATTATAATTGATAGCAAGGGCGGAAATTGCATTAAAAAAAAAATACTTTTCAGTTATTTTCCTTGAAAAAAAACTAACGATCTGAGTGGGGATCGAATACGCACTCTATCGGTTGATACACCAGGTTTAACCACTATACCAAAGTGGCGCCTTGAAATAAATAAGTATATAATTAAAATAAAAATAAATACAATTTATTAGAAATATAATTGCATCAATTGATAATCTACATGATTTAAGGCCTATACTATCTATTGATAATCTACAATGATTTAAGACCTATAAATCTAATCTTAAGAATATGACTAGTCCAGCTACTTTCCTCCTGCTGTTCCAATATTAAGCCATGACATAGACTGTCTTCAGTTGGCACTTTTTTACTTTCTAGGTGCAAATATATATTTTTTAATTAATTCTGGTATGGGCGGAACAGCGTTCAGCGTTTAAAGAACTATATTCTTCCACTTTCTATCTTTAGAGAGGATTGACTTGAATTCAATTGATAGAAATGGTAAGATTTGATTTAAACCAATATACAGTGACGGTGATGCGGTGACGCAAAACATGCTTCTGAACTTGCTAGCATATTTCTTAGAAAATCTCCTATGATCAAAGGGATAACTCACTTAAATCAACAAATTCCAACTATTCTTGAATGTATATAACGTAATAATATATATATACCAATATAATAAAACTTGCTGTGTACATTTTCTTAAGTTTTATGTATTAAATCACTCTTAAGATATTTAAGACACAGAGCACAATCATTTGATTTGGTATTTTGGCATTTGTTTTTAATACCTAAGTACCTATATGCAAATTAATTTAAAATGCCGAAAAGTTTTAGTTTGTTTGTTAGGTTATAATTCCCAAAAAATATTTTTGATTGCGGGAGTTTTAGGACAGAGCTATTAAAAAAGCGTTAGAAACATGCAAAAAATTTGTTTTGAACATTGACCATATATATAAATAATACCATAATACCATTTTTTTAAACATTGAATTACTGTCTACTGAAAAAAATCTGTACAAAACAAATCAAAAATAGATATACCTATATATATATATATAATATACATATACTTATTTAGGTAGCCAGTTTTATTTAATAAAATTATTAAAATAAGAAAAATAGCATCAACAATATTATATAGTTAGTTAGTTATAACTATTTTAATTTTTTTTTTTTTTTCTTTTTTTTTTATACGAAACAGGTACAAATATTTGATTTTAGGTTTTATTTTAAAATTTTCTAGTTTTATTTTTATTTTTTTACTATCTTACTAGTTACCTGTAAAATTGTTCAATAATTACAGTAAATCATCAACAAATTTAACATTATTACCATACGTTAAAAATAAATATTAAATGATAGAAAAAAAAAAAAAACTTTTATTTTGTATTCCAAAATAAAAAAAAAAAAATAGAATTCATATATATGTATGTTAAATAGGTAGTATTGGTATACTTTAAGTAAATCCATATTAAACTTTAAAACCCTATCTACTGTGACCGCTTTTATGACGTTCTCAACATGTAGCTGTCTGTCAAACTGAAGTACTGAAATGTACAGAGTAAGGTGTCAAGTTAAAGCTTATAAAATTTTTCAAAATTGTTGATTTAATGATTAAATGATTTCTTAAAAGTTAAATTCACTATTTAAATATTTACAAAAAAAAAAAAAATCCATTTTATGATTTATAATTAATTTCGTGAACAGTTGTCAGTTTTATTTTGCATTATAAAACAAAATTGTTCCAATGGGAGATGTTTCATTTCTTCTCGTTTCCGTTTGACAGTTAAAAAATTTTTGAAACAATGGTATTATTATAATTTTATATTTTAATCAGAATGAAATATTTAACTGTCAATTTATCGTGGACACTACTTTTTTTATTAGACTACGTGTCGAGAGAATCACGAACGCGTCAAATTGTGCGTACATTGTAAATGGAGCATAATTTACCTGAAGCAAAATGGACAAATAAATATAATAATAGCAAAGGACCAAATGCGTCAAGCCATAGAAGAAGAAAGTGATGACGAAAATGTTAGAATAGATGAAAATAGAATTAATGAAAATGATTCTTTTGTTTCCTAAAGTTTTTCGGAAACTTCAGAATCGGACAACGAACTAAGTAAATGCAAGTGAAGTGAATAACGCTTACATCAGAAATTTTAAAATCATAAAAAGATATGGTAGTACAGAATGGCAAAAATTGCAACCCAATGACGGTAAAACTAAAGCACATAATATTTTAAAAAGAGGACTAAATAAAGTCAGGTTACCCACACGGGAAATATATAGAAAAACTTTGCATAATTCTTGAGATGCATTTTCTTTACTTTTTGATGATATGCCTATAAATATAATTGTGGAATGCACAATTATATAAAAGCTGTAAAAGGATAGAAATAATAATTGGAAACCTATTAAATTCTATTGAAATTCGTGCTTTCATTTGATTACAAATAAATGCCGGTGTATATATAAAGAAGATATAAAATAGATTATAAAGAATTTTGGGATCCATTACTTGGTAACCCAATTTTTTAGGCTACCATATCAAAAGTCAGGTTCATAGATTTACGAAAATGTTTACGTTTTTGATGATAAAAATACAAGAGCTTACCGCAAAACTAAAGATTCTATTAGGGACCTTTGGGACCATAAGATAGATTCATAAATTTGGAAGAGTGTATATTTTTTGTCCAAACCGGGCAAATATGGTATAAAAATTTGGTAGATGTGCGAAAGCAAAAATAGCTATCCATTATTGGGCATACCACCGTATTCTACATTTTATCAAGAATAGATGTGAGGAATTTGTCAGAACCCACAGAAAAAAAATATATAACTAAAAAAATTTTAAGACGTAGACTTTTTTTGAAAGATTTTTTGAAAGATTCAAAACATGACAATGCCGCACAAAAGCAACGGAGAAGTACTAAGCATTTAGCAAAAAAAAAAAAAATATTACCACAGCACAAATTCGTCAAAAGTGACTGAAATTCAAAAAGAGCCAAATGACCTAAACAATAAAAGACGAAAATTTTATATTTGTTTATCAAAAACTAGTCGTGTGTCAAAAGCAATATTGCGGTTAATGTAGTCAAAATGTATATTATATGTCAAATTTTCATATTACATATAAAAAATAAACATATATATGTCAAACATGACCTAAATAATAATAATTTCATAATAAAATTTCGTATTTTTTTTAAATTATTCGTAAGTTATACAGGATGGCGCAAAACGACCGATATGGTTTGAATGTTTAATAACTTTTTAAATCTATTTATATTTTTTTTATTTTTATTTCAGAATTTTGTGAAGAAAACTTAGGGAATTGGAAATGGAACAGTATACACAACAGAACAGCGATCAAAATTTACGAAAAGTTATGGAAAATGTATTGGAAAGAGCACGAATGTGCAAAGCCGAAAATGGTCACAACTTGCAGGATATAATTTTTCTACTTAAGCTAAAAATACTCCCCATTAATATACTGTATAAAAAAAAAAAAATAATAATAATAATTAACCATTAAATAAAAAAGTTATTAAACATTCAAACCATATCGGTCGTTTTGTGCCACCCTGTAGTATAATAATCTTGAATATTATAAATATATTTTCTAATCGTTTAATATTCGTTTTTTTTGAATAAAAATATTGAATTATTATTTACACATGATTAAATTTTTTCTTATAGAAATTAAAATGTTATCAAAATTATGTAAGAAATCAAATATGTGTCTCAGAGGCAGCACATCGCAACACTTAGGTTAATACGTAGGTTAATTAGGGTTAAATAAACATACAAAATAAAAAATTAATATAAAATATATTTTATTTATCTATAACTAAATAAAGTTATAATTAATATTACTTTGCTGTATTTTATATAATAATATTGACTTATACTTGTACTATATATATATATATATATATATATATATTATTTTATTTAGCAAGCTTATATTATAATATATATATATATATATATATACCTACGCATATGACTACATCTAACTACATTTTTACATACAATAATACACAGCTATAATAATATATTCATATTCATTATAATGAACCGATCGATTAAAGTTCATCCTGGCCTGGTGTATATATATAAGTAATGTTTCGCATTTTCGTAAGTTTTTGCAACGCAATTTTTTCATTTTTTTTTTATGTAATTTGATTTTTGTTGATTTTTTTTTCTGTGTTGCGTTTATGAAGAAAAAAATAAAAAACTAGTGTCCACAGACCACAACATTTATTTATATGAGTATCACGACAAACAAACAAACAAACAAACAAACAAATAAACAAATCAATAAAAAGTAAAAAGCATTACTTAATATGAAAAAAAAAAAAAAAAAAACTTAATGTTAAAATTTAAACGAGAATAGACAAATTTTAATTTGGTTGGTGGTAGTGGTGGCTGGCGGTAGTTCATTAAATATTTTTATGTATGGTATTCATGTGCATTGTGCACTGTTATTTTCATATACATACATTGATGCATTGTTTTTTTTTTTTTTGCTTAACATAGTTAACGCGTATCTTTGCGCATGTATTTAATACTTTATATTTTTTAATTTACTTAGTGCGTGTGTTTGAATGTGCGTAATAAATGTATACATTTTGTATTTCTTTCTATAAATAATATAACTATGTATCAAAAAAAAAAAAAAAAAAAAAAAAAAAAAAAAAACGGAGGCATGAAATAAGACTCTGTCAAATTATGGTGTTTGTTATTTGTCATTGAAAGACTAATTACACCCCGCCGAGGCCTTATTTCTCTTTCAGTATAATCTTTAACTTCTGGAGAAATGCTGTTGTCACGAAATGTTACTTCTCGTTCAATCTAATTTTTGATTGCTTGAGAAATAAAGCCCCGACAGCTATAACTTCAAAATTTCCTAATTCCAGAAGCTTATCTATACAAGAATATAAATAATTTTGGAAAGCTCTAATTTTGAATACAATTCCATAGATTCGTTTTATTTCAAAAACCTTTTATATACAAAAGTGTATAAAAAATATATAGACTCCAAGGTGTTATTTTTCTTTCCATTCAATCTCCGAATTCTTGAGAAACAATGCCCCGGGGGTTTTATAGAATCAAAATTTAAATTAAAATAGAAATAACACCACGAGACGATGTCTTATTTTTAAAAATTTTTGCAGTATTATTTCATATGAGAAATAATACCCCGAGGGCTTTATTTTGCAGGGAATTATTTCATGCCTCCTTAAAAAAATCTCTAATATTTTAGATTTGTATGCATATTTATTTACTCGAAATATAAAGTAACTATGAATGCATTTGTTCATAATAATAAAATAAAAAAAAAAAAAAAAAAAAAACCAGCCTAGTGAAAAAAAAAAAAAACAATTTAACGATTTATTGGCATGTTGTTATTTCATATATTGTTCTTCTATATTTTGTTTTTTCGTTTTTTTTTTTTTTTTTTTTTTTTTAATTATATTTATCGTTTTTTATAATTTTAAATCGACGTAATTCAAAATTTTTTATACTATTGCGCAATTCTTCTTTTTTTTTTTTTTAGATAACGAAAATAGGTATAAAATAAATAAAAAAAAGCAAAACAAGTGCAAACTCGGATGAATTAAAAAATGTTTTATTAATTGTCAAAAACGTTTTTTTTATTTTATTTTTTTTCAAATCCCGTTAAAGAAGGGATCTCCTCAAGCAAGAGTCCAGGAGTACGCAATTTATAAACACGTATAATATTAAAATTGCGGGGCATTATTTCTAGATGGATAAAATTTATTATAATTAATTTTGATAAAGATACAGGTGGTCAGGCCATAACAGAGGGTGGGCCATGAGGGCCATTTGTCTCAGGTCCCGAGTTGTGAAAGGGCCTCTATTTATTTCCTAATTTGGTCACAGTAGGTGCGGAAAAATTAAGTTGAAATATTATTTTGAGTATTAATTTATTTTATTTTAACCAAAGATTTATAAAATATAACGATACAAAAGTTATAGTAAAAATTTCAAGTTATTGTTATATGTACTTTTTAAAACTTTTTTACGTAGTAGGCCAATTGCATAAAAAAGAATATGTTGAACTCTGAAAAATTCAAAAAATTTCAACTTAATTTCAATTAACTCGTCATATTAGGTCACAGTTTGATATTGAAGAACATTATAGAGTTAATGTTTTTATATACATTATTGATTCGGTTAATTCAGGCTTGACACGTCGCTTTGAGTCTTTACGCAAAATTTGCCAGACTTTTGGATTCCTTTGGACTTTTCAAACTTCATCAGATGAGGAAATAAAATCGAGAGCAAAAAATATGCCCTTAAAATATCCTCCAAAGGAAATTTCAAATGAAAGATGTGATGAAATGATATTTTTAAAAAATATTTTTGAAGTAAACTTTGATATAGAATCATCTCCAGCTAAGTTGCTGCTAAACATTTTAGAAAAAAACCTAATTGGATTGTTTCCAAATATATCAACAGCTTTAAAAATATTTTTAAGTCTACCTGCCTCCGTTGCTTCAGCGGAACGCAGTTTCAGTGTGTTGAAGAGGGTTAAAAATTTTAACAGATCTGCAATGAGCCAAGAACGGTTGAATGGGCTATCAATTTTACATATAAATTCAGATATTGCACGAAATATTGACTTTTCAACTATTATTAAAGATTTTGCTACAACTAAAGCTCGAAAAGCTTATTTGTAATTTAATTATTAATTTCATACTTTTTAAATAAATTAAAAATAATAAAAGAACTATGTAAATTTGTTTTTTTTTACTCAAACAAGAGGGCCAATATTTTTTATTGGCCTGGGCCCCCTCTCAGCTCTGCAAGGCCCTGCAGGTGGTACCTTTTTTAATTTTATTTATTAAAATAAAATTAAATTAAATATAAAACGAAATAAATTAAAAAAAAAAAAATAATTAAAAAATTTTTTATTTTTTAAAACCTGAATGTAAAAATTTATTGATTATTTTAATTTACATTTCCGCGTTTCCATGATTTGAAGATTATAAGTATGACAGGATACGAAACCGTCTAACTATTCACTATCATACGCTAAACCGCCTGACTGTGTTAATGTGCATGTCGGAACACTGAGAAATATTTTAATCATATTATTTGAACTTATCAATTTAATTCCAAATACAATTTAAACATAAGATAGTACACTAGGCGTTATAACATGTAGAAACGTCTTAGATTTTCGTTAGAAACAGTTCTATATTTATTTTTGTTTATATTGTTAATATTTTGTATTTGATATGGTATTCTATATCTGAAATATTTATATTATTCAATTAAATTATTTGTTTATATTTTGTATTGATTAAGCCATTAATTTGAACTAAATGGCGTATGGGTAGCTGAGTCGAGTCCAAAACCCGATAAAAGTTTTTCACTTTCGTTGGGATTCGAAATCGTCGGACCTTTCGCATGAAAGGTCAGCATTCTAACCACTGTGCCCACCCATTTCAAAACTTATTTCTGACTCAGCCATTCCTCGTTATTTTGGTCCACTAATATTTTATTTGGGTTTATGATTTACCTGCGTATTTTGTCAATGAATTGTTACATTTTTTTTACCTTGATTATTTTTATAAAAAAAGCTTGCTCCTGCGATGATAAGCACACGTCGAAGATTAGTTACTAAAAGAATTAAAATGAAGAATTAATAAATAACGAGAGTTGATATGCTCGATTCTTGTATACACTTAGTTGTTGAATTAAAGAACGTTTAAAATGAACATTCGAATTTTATTCAAATTTAAACTAAAACATCTTAAAAAAAAAAATATTTCTTATTGCTAAACTAGTTTCAGTAATCTTATAAACCTAGTCTACATTATAGTTTAGGATGATCCCTATATAGTGCAAACTCAAAAATATGAATGGTTTTTATTTCGGATTCACTTATTTACTAAGCCTATGTGTATTTAAGTAGATATTTATATATTATAAGTTTAAAGCTTTAAATCTTAGTTTTTTTTTTTTTTCTAAATAGAACATTACATTTTTTATGGTGCGGTGAAATAACTCAAATACGCAATTAAACAAATTAAAAACAAATTAATCGAACTTTGCAAAAAAAAATAAACCAAAAATAGAATAATGGAATTTTTTTTGTATCCAATTCTTAAAATCTTAACTTTTTCTTTATACATTATCAGCAACAAAATGTTTAATATAATTTCGGGAGTAATGATTTTTTTCATATATATAATAAATCAGCAATCAAAGCGCTTCAAAGCGCTTTAAAGCATTGAAAAAAAAATTTCTAAAAATTAAACACAATTATTTTAATATTACAGAAAATAAATAGAAGAACTTTTCCTACGTTATGAATCTTTAAGGCACGTTCAGAGTAATTACAGTTTGTAACTATGTATTTAATATATATAATTAAAATAATTTTGACAATTCGAGAATACGAATGCGTCGCACCGACGCGATTATAATTTTTTGACGACTTAGAGTCAGGATTTACGGTAATTTGATAATTTATAAAAAAAAAAAAATAGAAAATATTATTATTAGCATTGCAATCAAAAATGCAATCATTAATATTTTAATAATCACAGGCGAGTAATCAATAACGATTAACGCAACTGAAGCTCTACTTACTTTTTCCTTAAAGGATAGTGATAAAGGAATATTAGAAAAAAATATTTTTATATTACAAAAAAAAAAAATTTCGTTAGAATTTCAACTTACTATTCAAAAATATTTGTTATGTCGTATTATTTTTTCCCTCCAACAATAACCCTAATACCGTAAATATATTTATTAAAAATCCTTATCGTATGTACATATTTTTAAAAAACCCCAATATCGTATATTTTTTTTTTTTTTTGTTTTTTAAACCTAGGTTTAACAAATGATAGACGGCCATATTTGGATAATTAATTCAAAAATTTTTTTTGATAAATAAAACTATATTTTGTTACACAAAATTGAAAAAAGTACCTATGTACATAATATATATATATATATATATATATATATATTGATTTAATTATTTAAATTGACTTATGAACTATAACAAAATAGATAATTTATAAATTAATTAGTTAAAGTAGGTACATATATCTTGTATATTTTAATATAACAAAAGTATAAGTAAAGTTATTATTTAACTATTTTAATTTTATATGTAAGATGTATGTTATATTACATAAATAGTTATTTCAATTTTAATTTTTTGTTTTTTTTTTTTTTTTTTTTTTTAACTTAGTATGAATCTTGATCCTGTTTTTTTGCACAATTTGTTGCGTATGAATATATAAATATACTCTAAGACTTCAAACTAGTAAAATAAAAAAAAAAAAAGAAAAAAAAAAAAGAAACAAAAACAAGATAAAAACAGTTATGTTAATTAATATTATTTAGTTTGAATAAAATATGTACCTACATTATAATATGTATATATATTCAAATGCATATATAATATAATATTAGTATCTATCGAACGAAAAACAAGTGCATTTTACAAAAAAAAAATTAAAGTGTGTGTACATACGCATCTATAGACCTGCATGTAAGTACATATATATATATAATATATATATATATGTATATACATTAAATTATTAAAAAAAAAAAACGAAAAAAAAATACGCGTTCCTTTTTTTTGTTTTATTTTCTTATTAATTTTTTTTTTTTTTTTAATTCTTTTTTGTTCTCTCTCTTTCTCTCTCTCTGTTTTTCTTTTATTATCTTTCTTTCTCCTTTTTTCTAATTGAATGACTATTATTAGATGTTATATTAATTATCTAAATTTATTTATAACGATAATTTTTATTTAAAAAAGATTTTATTTTTTTTTTTTTTTTATTTTATTTTATTTATCTATAAGAATACATACATACATACTATATTATATATTTATGTATATTAATTATAT
The DNA here is from genome assembly GCA_963082915.1 of Dolichopus griseipennis. Classification (NCBI taxonomy): domain Eukaryota; kingdom Metazoa; phylum Arthropoda; class Insecta; order Diptera; family Dolichopodidae; genus Dolichopus; species Dolichopus griseipennis. The sequence continues at coordinate 5,540,030 of OY720446.1, read as the reverse complement.
ATTTATATAATATATATACGTTATATTTATAACATAATATTATGTATAATATAGTTAGTGATGCGAAATATCAGTTTTTATTATAGTTAAATATATATGTCAGTATGTAGCGGTTTTCTGAGAAGCGCAAAAATTTTTAAAACCGGAAATTTAAAACTCAAAAGTCATTTACCTTTTATTTTTTTCTCTAAAAATTTTGTTGACATGATAGTTACTTCCATGCAAGTAAACTACTATTTTTTTTTTAAATTTTTTTACGTTAATTCAAATATTTTACAGTTATCAGTAAAAATGTTAAAAATTAACCAATTTTATTGAATTTAATATATATATATATACTTAGTTATAAGTACTTTATTTTAAATAAATAAAAAAAAAAATTCAAAATGTGGGTAAAAAATCTTTATTTCTTAAATGAAGAGATGATGATCTCTATAGAATCTCTGAGATCCCTGATAACATGATCTGAGTTCAGCAGTTACGACCTATTACAAATGAATTTATACACTCTTATAGTCAAACTCTAGAAAAACCTTTATACAAAGCTAAAAAAAAATAGATATGTAGGCTTGGTTATGGAGCTAAGGAATTAGTATAAGGAAAATAGGATAGAAGAGGACAGTTGGATGTTAGGTTAGAAACGACGAACTTATTTAAGTTAATTTTAAAACGTTTGCAAATTGTATAAAGGTCTATTTCTATCAGAGGGGAACAACACATTGAATGGAAGCATGTTCCATATTCTAGCAGTTCTCACAATAAATGAGTTTCTGTAACTAGTTTTGAGCCACCTAGGAATTTCCACTGTATAGAAGTGAGCCTTCTATGAGGCCTTCCTGGTGTTGCATTTGGAATTGTTTAAAGGGAGGCATTATTGATTTTTTAATTCAATAGAGCAAGTGTCCTCCAAGATACCTCCAAGATATCTATAAAAGAGAAGTTAAAGCGTTTACAATATTACGACAAGTGCTAATAGGAGTGAAATTTTGACATTCAAAATTTTATTTTTAAATTTAAAAATAAGTATTTGAAAACTTTAAGAATAAACACTTTCAAATTTAATGTATTCATCATCGTCTGAGTCAAATGATAAAAAAACCCGTTGGGTATAATGAGAGAACAGTTTGGAGAAGAATAGTTAGTTTAGAATCATCCGAAAACAATTCCAGCAGTTGGTCATGTAATTCAAATTAATAACACCTACCCCCCCGCATACAATGCGTATAAATAAAGAAAAAAAAAAAAAAAAAAAACTTTTTTAAAAAAGGATATTGCCATAAGTCGATAAGTGAATCTTCTTAAATAGGTGCAATTAATAAAAATACTGCTAAAAGTTTTTTTTTGGATTAATATATTAAAAATTATGAGGTACTTGTAGTACTTAAAAAAAAATCGCGATGGTAAAAGAAATTTAAAATTAACTGCAACTATACTGAGAAAAATTGAAGAAAATAATGGAAGAAAATTCATGTATTACTCATAAGAGTATCCGCGAGAAGATTTCAAAATCTGAAAATTTTAAAATTGAGCATCAGTTCAATTAAGAATTAGTCTATTAAGCAATTGCGTATTACTTTGAAATATCGGTCATTAACAAGTTCTTTGCGAAATTCACCAAGAGTGTTCGAAAAGCGTAAGATTTACGCACATTGCACTTTTCTTGAAATGCTCCGAAAGTCAGAAAAAAAATTAATATTTGTTGATGAATCCCCGGATTCAAAAACCACCTCCGGCGAACAAAAGCACGGCCATATATAAATACACCGGAAAATATAATTATACCAAACGGTTAAAGGACACAATTTTTCCTTGATTGCTGCAATAAATAACCGGAGGAATAGTATTTCAAAAAAATAATTGAGCATTCCAATATGCAACTTAAATATTGTGAATTGTTGTGACGGATTATGGAAGCATGGTTAATTGTGGATAACGTCAGCCTTCATCAGACAAATGAGATACGTGATTTAGTTGACTACTCCTCCTCTAGATGAATCCAACCGAAGAAGTATTTTCAAAAATAAAATGTTGTACACGTAATATTTTAGCTAATCCTAGGAATACATTACATTTAACCCATGTAATTGAACAATCAGCTGCAACTGTTAGTCCGACAGATTGAAACAACTATTATGAATATATATTATGTATACAATTGTCGTCACCTGCTGCAGGAGAACCCTTCTAAATTAAACAGTAGTATTTGATTTGCACAAGGTTTAATTTTGATTAATTTGCAAAAAGATGAATTTGGAGTGCAAACCCTGTAATCTATCCAATATATCTATATATAATACAAAAAAGGTTATAATGCAAAAAACATACAAAATAATATAAAGAATATATCGAAAAAACGAACACCAGCAGCATTTTAAACGACAGAAAAAGGTTTAAACTTATGATTTACAATAATCATATATATACAAGCGCGACGAAATATTAAAACAATGACAACTTAGGCTAAGGATAAGAAATCCCCGCGTATTTAAATTAAAAAAAAAAAATATTAGTGAATATGTAGGCCCTTTTCTAAAACGTCATCAATATGACGATCATCCTGTTGATGATTTTTGCATTTGATTAGCAAAATATCATAACAATGACTTTAAAACAGAAACAATAAAATAATTGCAGAATTGCTTTGATTTACGCAACATTTTGATTTTCAAACAGTTTTCCAATATGGATTGACGCATCAAAAAAAATTTATGAATTTGTGACTTGATCACTGTCGCGTTTTTTTGACGTTTTAAAAAAGTACCGTAGCATAAGTTTTTAACTAAGTAAATAATATTTTAATTACTTAAATAATATTAATAAAAAAAAATTCAAAGTATAAATATTAATTTTTAAAAATTTTGAAATTATTTTCTTTTTTTAAAAGATTTTTATATGATTTACATACCCAAAACATTTTTTTTTTTATAATTTTTAAAGCGCATTTTAGGATTTCTGAAATGAAAAGAAAAGAAAAGAAATTGTTTTTAAACTTTTAAATAGTTTTTAAAAGAAAATACTGCACAAATATTATTTTAATTTTTCAAAATAAAAAATTTATAACAAAAAAAACAAATTTTTAAAATAAAGAATATTTAAAACCCTATAAAATAATATGTATATATGTATAATATATACCTATAGGAAAATAATACAATAATATTTTGATTGTACCAAATTGGTGACGTTCAGCAAAATGTAGCGCTACAAGAAATGCAAAGCGATGTAGTGCATTTAGTGCTGCATAAATAGTTGTATTGTGTAACTGGGCATTTTGGAGCAAAATTAAATGACATTTGACATACCTACTGTTGGAATTTTCGAATACATACTTATGTATATATTTTTATTTAAAAATCTTTTGAACTTTTTATTATCATCATGGAGTATAACTAGGGTTACAGTTTTTTTTTTTTTTTTTTTGGGTAAATCTCCGTAGAGGGGTTACGAGCTATCAAGATGAAGTCATCACAATATAACTTTACTTTATATTTCAAAGTTTACGAACATAAAAATTATTAGTGGCGATGCCATCTAGTTGTCGAAAAATGTTTTACAAAATGTTCCTAACATTTTGTTGTATTTTAATTAAACCGTTATATTTTTCCTATAAGACAGTAAACTGAAAGTATTTCCTATAATATTGTAGGGCATGATGCTGCCTTTAATATACATCTTGTTTTATCTGAATCGATGCTACCATATTGCAGTTTTAAGTGGAAATTAAAAAACAAAAAAAAAAAAAAAAAAATTCTAACTTTCAAAAAAACCACTATAAGTATGAAACACCCTATATTTATTCCAGTTTACTGTCTTACAGGCAAAAAATATAACAATTGAATTAAAATTCTACAAAATATTAGGAAAATATTTTAATGTATATTTTAATGCATCGCCACTAATAATTTATATATTCGGGAACTTTGAGATATAAAGTACCGTTATGTGATGACGTCATCTTGATAGCTCGTAACCCACTGCGGAAGTATATCATGTTTTTTTTTGTAACAGTAAATGTTAACTGAACGCGACGACGAATGAATATAAAATTATTTTGGAAAATTGTTTATTGTGGAAAATTTATAAAAAGTTTTCTCTAATGTAGCGTTGTAGAATTTTCTTCTTAATATTTACAAAATAAAAAATGAAGCTACCTTAAGTTCTAATTCTTTTACTATAAAGGCAATAAAAAAATAAATATTATACAAAATACTTATTGCTATTTAGCTAATTAGCACATCCTCATCATATATGTAAGAATATTATATATATGTTAAACATTGTAGAATAATTTTGTATTTAATATGTATGTAACATATTTTGTATATATATATACGGTATTTTTATATCTGTGAGTTATATTGTTCAATTAAATTATTTTTTTATTTTGCATTTTGTTTATAATATTATATGTTAATTTATTTTCATTTATTTATATAAAATTATTAAGGGGCCTATTAACAACCCCAGATTAACAATCGAGGGAGTACGGGTTCGACTCCTGATGTAGAGTTTGCGTATAATTTTTTATTAGGAAAACATTTCAGTTAACAGTAATTTTCATTACAAATCCTCCTTACCTCTTGTCGATATAAAATAGATTTAATATAATTTAATAATTGTATTCAAATGTATAACGGTCCCAGTAGTAACCGATGGTTTTCAAATATTTCATTATCATTTATGATTTGTAATATTAAAAAATTAATAATAATTTTCTTTTTTCTTTTATTTTATATTAGAATTATTAATTTGATCCGAAATTTGACGGATGGTAACTATAGCTGAGCCCAGATAAAAGTATTTTCTTTTTTACTATGAGATCTGAATCCTGGTTCTATGGAATGAAAGTTCGCCACTCTTGCACAATTGTCCCAAACCCGATTCCCAAAAATCCTTTCATATCCCTTTCCTTGAAATTAAGCTGAACGTATCACAGATCCCATTTTAAAGTCCTGTTCAACACGGGTGTGCTTAAGTTGAACACTAGCTATAGGATCAACGCACAGTTTCAATAGGTAGCTTCCAAATCTTTCCATATCCCTCGTTAAAAAAAAAAAACTGAGGTCTCAGGCTGCTATCGTCATTTCATAAAGCTTAAAATTAAACTATATCTTCATGTTAAAAGAACATGTATAAATTTAAAAAAGTATAATTACCGATTACTTAAGTATTAAAACTTATTAAGAATTGGATTAAATTAAAATTTCTCCAAGATGAGTTCATTTTAAGGAAATTTAATTTGTAATATTTTCTATTTGAATCACAATTTAATTTAAATTCAATTTCCCAAAAACTTATTTAAAAAAAAAAGGAAACCGATCCATTTTGTTGTTTTGGACTGATATTAAATATTTTAATTATAAGTAAGTATATATAATATATAAATATATATATATAAGTTATATGATAGAATTAAAAAGTTTCAAGTATATAAGTATATAGTAAAACACTTTTTCATTTATTCAGATAATGGTTTACGTACTTACGACAATTTTAACAATCAAGAACCCTAAATTTTTGGAATGATCATGGGTGGTTGGGGAAAATTAAAGAAAAAAAAAAAAAAAAAATATACTTTCATTTATTCTTTCACACCGGAAATTTAAATTGAAATTAGGGAACTTAGAAAAGGAACTATAGAATTTTCATTTTAGGTATTTTAATTTTCATTAAAAAATCGCCGGATTTAAATCGACCGCTTACTTACGTTTCTTTTGCTTTTGAACAAGTTATATAATTGATTGATTAACTAATACCCCATCTTCAGTAGTAATATTATTTCAATATTTCCGATTTATTATTGATTTTAATGAAATTTTTTTGAGAATATCTTTGGAAAATTTTCCCACATTCATAATATTTATTTCGACTGTATAAGAAGTAAAACAAAATATACAAAAAAAATAAAAATAACATAAAGACTTAACGAATAATAACGAAGCTTTTTTTTCAAATAAAATTTATAAATTTTAGGGAAGTGAATAAAAAAAAAAAACAAAACTATTTTAAAGTGCAAACCCTATTTGCAGCACTGTATAATGTGCCGCTTTTATTAAATACAATCTGATATAAACCCATTCATTTTAAATAACTTTGTAACTCTGTTGCCTTCAGTGAAAATGACATAAGTTTACTGCAAGAATTTTATATTAATTCCTACCGTATCAAGCAATTTGGGCAAATCGCCTCAATCAATCTTAATATAAATTATAAAACATTAATGTATACCAGCGGTGAAGCGAACCTCGAGACCACAGATATATAGTTAAGTTAGTATGTAGGATGATAGTTCTGACTACGGAAGAACTCAATTTTTTTTTTGTTTACGAGGGATATGGAAAGCTTTAGGAGCCACCTATTGCAGCTATGCATTAATCCTATAATTAGTGTTTAACTTAAGCGCACTCTTTTTGAACAAGACTTTAAAATAGGATCTGTGATACGTACAGCTTGATTTCTATAGGAAAGGAAGGATTTTTGCGAATCGGGTTTTGGGAAATATAAAGAAAATTTTTAATGGAATATTTAGAATAAAGATGTTAATGTTCTTCTTAAACTTTTCTAAATCGTACTCATACTTAATGTGAATGATCAACTTTCAGCAGCAGTTCAATGACAAATGAATAACCATAAGCTGTGTTGCGCTCACTGGATAATTCATCTGTCTTTGGGATGAGCATCCGTTCCTCTCCTTGTTTCCCCCGTTGAAAAATGTTGAGTGGAGTCATTATTTTTTTATTTCCTTAGAACAAATGTTAGTCCCCTATAAGATATCTATAAAAAACAAGGAGTGACTTATCTGTATGACGATGGCTGGGATTAAGTGTTGGTTGCGTACATTTTGATCAATGACGCTTCGCACTCATCTGATTCGTTGTGTTGTTTTCTGTTCTAAATCCAGGAGGAGTTCAAATACAAATTCTTTTGATCAATTATATTTGAATTTTATGTTTAGAAAGTTTGTTAATGTTGTTGAAAAACCTAGTTTTGCCGAGTGAGATAAGTCTCTGATGACTTTAGCTAAGGCCGTCAAATATTTAGTTTTATTTTGCAATTCGAATTCACAAACAACTTTATTCCTTGACATACAAAAACAAAGAACTCCGAATAAAACTACAAAATAAAAACAAATATTCCATTTTTATTTTTGAAGAGAATAAAAAACATTAAAGTGTATAGGCAAAAAAATCGGTAAGAGGTTGTTGTAAGTTTCAAGAAAAACGAATAACAGTTGGTTTTTTTTTTTTTTAGACTAAAACTCTCAATATAGGCTTAACGCAATTGAAATCAATTTCTTTTGCAATTTCAATTTAATCTAACAATTTAAATCTAAAATAATTTGAAAGAAATTTATCAGCAATGAGTTAAATTAATTTTTTAATTGGGTCCAAATTGAATATAGGTTTAAGACAAACAGTATTACATTATAGAATTCAGTTTTTTTAATGTATATACATACGGACAGAAAAATATTCATATACATATAAATAAAATAATAAAAATATATAGATATATGTAATATATGTATATATATGCAAATATATAGATTATATGTTAATATATTTAGAAACTATTAGTTTTTTTTTTATAAATTAGTAGTATATAATTATAGGAACTAGTAAATATGCATCATATTTATATAAATAAACTTATACATATAATATATATACACACACACATAAATATAATATATAGACATAAATAGTCTATAACAATATAATGAAAATGTATATATATATATTAAACACATTAAATAATTAGAATTCATTAAAAAAAAAACCATTAAAAAAGGTAAAAAAAAAGATTCGTTAAGATTTACCGTAGTGTGGTTGGATTTATTGTTTTTCGTTTCAAATTTAACATATTTTTTGTTTGGCTTTTATTGTTTGTAGTTTTTTTTTTTTTCCCCCTTTTTAGTTTGTACTTCTTTAAAATAAACAATTTTTAAGATGTAGGCTTTAAATAAATATAATTATATACAATTATACATATATATAGTCATTCATATATATATATTAAGAATCTAAAGGTTACAAAAATTAATTTAATGAACTTTAGTTTATTTTTTTTTAAACTTTATTTTTGATCTAATCCTCTGAAATTATGTTTGTGATTTTATATTAAAAAAGAAAAATTTTAATCAATTTATCCTATACATGATCTCAATTACCCCAAAAATTTCTTACCCAATTCCCATCCTTAAAATTAACCACTATACATTTGTATCAATGGAGGGTTTTCTAAAGAGCATTCTTTTAGTGGCGTTAAAGTCATCACCCAAAGAGGAACTGGCTGTAATGAAATGAAAAGAAAAATTTAAAATCGCAGGAGTTTGTCTATAGGCAATGTAATACTACACATAAGTTTGCTGAAGAGACCAGAAGTATATTACAGGACGAAACACTCCTCAAATTTTTTTTTTATATATTATATATATATATATTTTTTTTTTTTGTCCTGAAAAAACGTTAAACCCAATTTTTTTTAATTTTTTTTTTTTTTTAAGCGCTAACGGTTCAACTGTTATGCTAATAACTGTGTCTATATCATAGGTAAATGTTGGAACAGATGGACATAATTATAATTCGTATTATTAGAATTGGATCTTAATGAATTCCACATACAATTTAAACATACGTAGAAACGTCTTAGATTTTCAATATTAACAATTCTATTTTTTTTTTTTGTTTATATTGTAATATTTTGTATTTGAGTTATATATGGTATTCTATATCTGCGAGTTATATTATTCAGTTAAATTAATTGTTTATATATTGTTATAATAATATATATTTTATTAAGGATATAACTACTTATATGTAATTATTAATTATTGATTATGTCATTAATTTAAACGCAATGGCGAATGTGTAGCTGAGTCCGCATGAAAGGTCGGCACACAACCACTGTGCCACCCAGCCGTTAAACTTATAAGTACATATATATAAACATTTAATCAAAAGTTTTTTTTTATATTTAAAATTTTTTTAATTAATATTTTATTTAAAAAAAAAAATAAAATTTAATATACTACTTATCTAATGTTATTGTGTAAAATTAAAAAAGATGAACCCACATTTGTAAGGAAACCGGATTCAACAACGTTAATTCTGTATAAAATTAAAAGAAAAATAATAAAAAATGCTACAAAAGTTGATTAAATATTGAATCGTTAATTTTTGCATACCCTTTATAAGTTTAAGGCCATTTTCTAAAGTATTATTTTATTTATATTATTTTCCAAAACTCAAAATTTATGCAAAGAGTAGAATAAGTATTAAGTACCTTAATGCATATTATTGTAAATAGCCATTTATGTATTAAATTTATTTTTACAACGCCAAAAATATACTTTATTTTATTAGCATTATCCACGGCTTCGTTTATGATAATATTGGCAATGTTGGAATTGTTGCATTTTTTTTTTTTTTTTTTTTTGAAAATGTCAATTATCATTTTGTTAACTTGTCAAAAATATAATTATACAGTTTCAATAAACATTTAAAAAACATTCAAAAATAATAATCTGTCAATTTATACTGCGAATTACTGCGATTATTTAGAGTTAGTGTGGTTTTGAGAATACTTAAATATTTGACAAATAATTTAGTAATATAACCTAGTGTGATGTATTTTCTGGACAACACTTGTTGACGCTATTCAAAGCTTTTCGAAATAAATTAAGTTCGATTAGATAGGTTAGTGTAGTTAGTGCGAATAGCAATAGTTTCGGACACAGGCGAAATATATAGTAAATTTTATAAAGATTGCCCAATAATCAAAAAAAAAAAAAAAAAAAAAAACATTGTAATTTGGTTTCTCTGATCAAAAAAAAGTATCGTCATCGTAATTTATTTCCTTTTCATGTTCTTTTATATTTGTTATTGTTTTTGTTTTCAAGTTGTTTTGTTCTTCAGATTGTTAGTTCTGTTGTTTTAGTATTTTAAAAGTTCCTTTGGTTTTTTCTGATGTTCTTTTTAATTGTGTCACGTTAAAAAAAAATTTAGCACATTGGAAAATGTTCTCATTTAAATAAAAAAAAAAAAAAAAAAATTGTAATGTTTTTTTTTTTTTGTTGTTTAGTGTATTACCTTTTAACAAAAAATTAATGGCGATAATTATCAGATTATTTTTATAAAGGTTCTCATTTTATTTTTCATTTGTGTTTTTTTTTTTTTTTTTGTATGTTTTTTATTTGCTTTTGTTTTTACCATTCGCTTCAAAGAAACCATATCAAAACTTTGTATGTTAATACCAACAACGGACATTAATTCAAAACCAGGGCATGAAGAAAATTTGGGAGAATTGTGAGCTTTGCAAAAGAGGCTGATTTTGAAAATTTTTATAATTCGTAAAATTGTAACTTTTTTTTTAATTAAGTACGTCGAAAGGTGGCTGTTCCCATTTTTTAGAATTCTTCTAATATTATTTATTTATTTATACTTATACAGTTCTCTACAACATGCAATGTGATAAGTGAGTGAACCTGTCTTTCCTTTTCAGGTTTGGCAGTTAAATTTTCTTTTATATTATGATATAAACTATTACAATATCAATTATAATTTATATTTTTTTTTTTACTGGGTATGATCTGACCAGAATTTAAACCCTAAACATTTCGATTGAAAAGCCGCCACTCTCAACTTGAGTTTATGGGTCAGATGTATTTTAATATATATTCGGAAATTCCTCTTTGAAAAAAACCTCATAAAACATATTGAATATTTTGATTTGAAAGCTGAATTTTTGATTATGTCATATGAACTACATATACGTTATAAGATCGGATGGCTTAGGCTAAGATCTAAACATAATTATGTTAGTTTTAAGTTAGTGAAACACTATTTAGAATTGTATATTTATATTTTACTATTAGAATAAAGAAAAAAAAAAACTATATAAAATTCTATACATTCAAGGAAATATTTCATTGAATCTCGAAACACTCATTTTATTTTTTAGTAAAAACTTAATTACACTTATGAACTGATAAGTGTATACTCTACTACATACCAAAAACAAAAAATAAATAATATATATGTACCTTACACATTCAAATATATTTGAAAATCAATAATTCAAACGAATTTTAAGTTGGTGCACACGCTAACAATGTTCGTATATATAGAAGGTTTTATTTCAAAGAAAATTTATATTAAATGATAGTCCCAAATATAGGCAATACTCATGATTAATAAGGAAGAATTATGAAAACTTTATGACCTTAGGGTGCGTTTATGTTGAAGCTGCGAAATTTTTTCTTCTGGGCAGAGGTATATCAAGGTGAAATTTAACAATTTTACTGTATTTTCAGTTATAATTATTTATTTATAACTGAAATTTCTTTCTATAATTCTTCTCAAATACAATACAATAACAATCCTTCCAATTCAATTGAAATTTTTAAAATTTTATTTATTTATTTTATTTAATTACTAAAATAATTACTTATTATAACTACATATATACAATAATTATATAGTACCAGTACTCAGTATTGTTATATTATAACAAATGTCATATTCAAGTCCGTATAACAAAAGAAAATTCATAAAATATAGCGTTTTAAGGTGAAGTTTTCATTTTTTGGATTGAAAGAAAAAAATATTGAATCTCTGTAGTTATTTCTAATTTTGAAAAATTAAAAATAAATATTTCTTTTTGATAATTCAATTTAGTCAAACTATATTTTATTTAACACATAATAGTCGCGTTCAGTAGCATCTAGCGCTACGAGAAAAGTGCAGCGCTCGATAAAATTTACTACAGAACGATCTTTTTATCCAGCCGCTAGAGTTAATTTTGCAGCAAAAAAGTTTTTAGTCAAAATTATGTAGCGGATTTTAATAATTAAATATTAAGTACAAATATATTGATTAAATAATATAAAAAATATAAAATTGAAAACGAATTTTATTAATTTTAAAAATTTTAATTTAAATATTAATTTCAATAGAAAATTATAGTTTATGAAGACCATAGAAATTCTCTATTGTGTAATTAAAGTAATTTAAATAAAATAAAAATATACCAAAAGTCACTCCAAATCAAATATCACTTAATTTTGCTGCAAATGGTTTAGTACAACAGTGTAGCGCTAGATGCTACACCACTAAAAAAAAACAACAAACATTTGGTTTTATGAAATTTTAGTAGTGATCACGAATTACAAGCTAGAATCCCTCTAAGACGGTTCTAAGTGGCTTAAAATTGAGTTTAAAGTTTATCAAGACCATAATTTAAAAAAAAAAATTTGGTTTACATGGAAATTAAAAAAAAAAATAAATAAAAAATTATTAAATTAATTAAAAAAAAAACATTTAAAATTTTTTTACAAACAAAAAATTACAGTAGATCCACTACGTCCATATTAAAGTGACAGCGCTGTTTATAGTTATATTATATAGTTATACACGGAATACAGCTATTTTTGAATTGACTTTATGAATAACATTATATATATAATTTGATAAATTCAGAAAAACTTTGGAACAATTTTTACATGTGATATATCTGTCAAATGATTTGACATATTTATTTGTAACAATTATCTATATTATTTTTTGTGTTCACACGTAAAAGATAATTTAACTTAAAAGATTATAAAGGCAATATTATACGACTATATGAACAAATTAATAAAAAATTAACAGCAAGTTTCAATTTAATTAATCCATACAATGTTAGTAAAAAAATCCTCCTATATTAAATCTTCATACAACAAAAGAAAACGGTACAGAGAGATGAATTTGGCAACTTTGAGATCCCTCCCGAACCTCCCGAACATAAAAAAAATTTATACCTAGTTTATAAATCATAATTAATAATTTGTTGACATATGTACGCAAATATATATACATAACAGTTTTATACCATAAAATTTTTAATCATTGTTTACAAAATTTTAAAACTCTATAATTTTGTAATACGTTGGGGTGGCCAAAAGTCACGCCTTTATATAAAAAATGAATAACTTTTTACAATAACATGCTAGATTATACCAACAGAGCAACGGACCAAAGTATACTTTCCCAATTATCATTAAATTTTACTGACTTTGTTTTACAAAATTACAGAACAATTTAGTTATGATTAATGAAGAATATTTCTATCTTAATGAATGTGAATGTGAATAAGCAAAAAAATATTGCGTAATAATAATTTTGTAATGTACAGCATTCTTCTTTAGGAAAACATTGATAATGGTGTCACAGTAAATTGTGGCAGATATCGTACTATGATTAATAATTTTGTGCGCCCTATAGTTTTCTTCAGTTGGTTCCAACAGTATGAAGCAACAGCACATACGGCCCGTGCCACACTCTTCTAATTGAAATTTTTTATAAACAAATTATATCAAGAAGCACACTCATTTAAGAGCCCAATTTCTGTATTGATAAAAATGGTGGTGATAAAACATTTATCTGACATTTATTAGAATTTACTTTATATTATATATATTAAAATAGAAAACAATAGAAAAAATAATAACAATCGCAGGCGTGACTTTTGTCACATCCTGTATAAGAATAGAAAATTTTGTAGTTTTATTACAAGCTATTTGTCGCGTGTATTTCTTTTTGATAAAGTTTCAGATATCAGGTATCCAACTCAATTGTAATTTAGAATATAAGTTATGTGTATAAAAAAAAAAATACTTAGGTAGTCTTATCGTATAGCAGCTATTCGAACCTCGTGCACTCTATACGAATCTAACATATATAGACACTTAATTGTGAAAATTTCACAATCCTGAATCTTTCAATTTTTTATATAAGTATAGTTAGGTACTATACAGAGAAGACGCACGGACATATGTATATACAGAATGCTCTCAATCGATTCATTTCTTGATTTTGATCCTAAATCCATATATTATCATGAGTGTATATTTCTATCTAGTCTTTTACTTACGGAACGTCAATAAAATTCAACGCACAGTTCAATTAAAATAAAAGGAATTAAGTATTAATATATGGGTATAGTGCATCTCGGTAAAATTGTGCATTCACTCAAAATTGCAGACATAAGAACCTGTTGAAATAAAAGCCAGACTTTTTTATTAATAAGTATTTACTTAAACTTAAAATTGATATGTCTTTATTGTTCCGAAGTGAGTCCAACAAGAGAGAACATTAAAAATATAAATACAATTGAAAAACTTTTAAAATAAATGTAGTAATATAAAATTTTGGTGTTACACATTTATCAAAAACTCTTAAAAATCCCAGTTAATTGTTCATTTGACGCAATAAAAAATTATAATATACAAAAAAAAAAAAATATAACTTAAGTTTTTCTGAAAATCTATGAAGAATTATACTGAAACCTCTGACGACAACCAAATAAATAACAATTTTCAATGTGTTTAAATTACAACAGGATCCCTTGGTTTTGTATTAGGTAGGTACATGGTTTAAAATAAAGCAATTGGTGTTGAATTTTAAGGGTAAATTGCATTGAAATACACAAATCGCCCAGAAAATTTCGTTGAACAACACATCAGGTGACAGGTTGGTTGAAAAAGTGACAGGGATAATATACACCCTAATTCTTCAAGACGCATCTCTCAAACGATGAAAAAATTCACCGCTTCGCCTCTAGTTAAATTTATAATTCTCTTAGTCAGAGGATAAAATTTTTAAATGTTGGTAGTACTTCGCTGCTGTCAAAAAGAAAAAAAAAGTTTTTTTAAACTAAATTTGAATTTTTTTCTTGCTTTGAAAAGTAAACAAAATAAAGAGTCAAGATTTTTAAATTTTAAGTAGTGTTTTGTTTTTTTGTTAATTTAAAAAGTAAAAATAAAAGTAAATAAAATGGTCATCGTTTATGTTTTACGATTCTTCGATAAAATAAATGAATAACATATAACAAAAACACAAAAATTTAAAATTATTTTAAATATTACTTAATTTTCTGCTAGTTGCATTTTATGTTTAAATTAAAACAAAGAACAAAAAAATTTTATACTTGAAGCGATACTCTTATCGGTTATACACAAACAAGAGGTGATATAAAATGGCTATCGTTTCGTAGCAAAAGTCTTAAAGAATACTACAAGCGACGCATTTGACAGTTCTTATCGCGTTAAGTATAATGGTACCGCTTATGCGTCTTCAAGAATAGAAATTGATCGCTTAAGCGGATTTTTTTCGTAGGAAGCGACTAAAAGAATATGGGTGATAGTCGTTAATAATAATAAGTTTTGTTTTGTTTTTTTTAAATTTTTAAGATAACTACATATACTTATGTACTTAGATTTTGTAACTGTTTTTTTTGCATGAATAATTTGAATTTTTTTTTTTATTTTTTTTTTTTTTTTTTGCAGTGCCATTTCAAAATGTTTATTTTTTTTTTTTGTATTATTTTACTGCAAAAAAAATTAATATTTTTTAGATAAAATATCGAAAATAAAAATATTTTTTTTTTTAATTATTAACTTAGAAAATATTTTTTTGAAAACTTACCATTTAATAAAACTTAAAAATATAAATATAAAAGAAAAACTTCATAAAAAAAAAAAAATAATATAATATAATTATATATGGCAATATGACACTTTAGTATATGTATTTTTTTTTTTTATATTTTGTTACAGTTGACACTCTGTGTATTTAAAAAAAAAAAAAAAATTTTCCTTTTTTTTTAAATTTTATTATTTTAAAACTACTAAATTTTCATTTCACAGCTTTCAATTAAATTAAATTTATTTTTATTTTTTTTTTTTTTTTTTTTGTTGTTGTTTTGTAAAATATGGCACATATATTTTAAAATAAAATATTACTAGGTATAAATTTTTTTATTTTATATTTTGTAATTTTCAATTTTCAATTTTCAATTTTTTTTTGTATTTTACCGTTAAAAACAAATTAAAAATTTGTTTTTTTGTTTTTTTTTTTTTTTATTTTTATTTTTAATTAATATTTAAATACAATTAATTTATTAAAATTACATTTGAATATATATTTACAGATATATATATATATATATATATATATATAACTATATAAATAATAATATTATTTACAATACTTTAGGTTTTTATTCTGTGCATAATTAAAACAGTTATTCAATTCTTCGCCATCTTCTTTTGAATGTAAACCGTTATTTTTTATTATATTTTTTTTTGTTTTTATTTGTTTTTATTTTTCTTTTTGAATGAATTTAATTTTCATTTTAATTTCAGTAACGGCTTTAAAGGGTTAATTTAAAACACTTTTTTTTTAGTATTATTTTTTTTTTTATTATTTTAATTTTCTGTTTCTCTTTAAAAAAATAAAAAAACAAAAAAAAAACAAATTAATAATCAATTGTAATTTATATGCATATATATTATTTTAATTTATAGGTACATTATTATTATTAAAAAAACCAAAAATTTTAATTATACATTTCTAAATTAAATTCAAAACTATGTTCCATTTTAATTTTTGCGTAAAAAGTTCCTTAAACACGGAAAACGGTTAAATTCTAAGTACTTAGTATTTAGAGATCAAAAAAATGCTACAAAAATTAACTTTAGCATAACTTTAGCTAAATTGAAATATCGTAGCACAACACAATATATAGATTTATATATACATACATATATATTTCTATTTATAGCTGTGAATTTGGCGTTAAACCATTTTTAGATCTGATAATAATTGTTTAACTTTTGAGGAAAGTGATAAGTCAATAAATTTACACACAGTTAATAGTATTTAGGTCTAATATTATCACGTATCAATACGATAATAGTTTAGTTAAAAAGTATTTTATAATATTTTCAAATTTTCTAATTTCCCCAAACAAACAAAATGTTGAAAAAGTGGACAAAAATGAAATAAAATCGAATCGACTTTTTTTACCAAAAAATAATGAATGGAAACAAAATTGAATTATTAACCATTTTATCTTATTTCTAATAAAAAAAATAAAGTCGAATGCAAAAAAAAAAAAATTAAATAAAGTCGAACTAACCCAGTATATATGTATATTCTATTTCAAAAAAAAAAAAAAATAGTTCAAAAATTAAATTAAACGGAAAAGAGGGGGCAAGCGATTTTAAATTAAACCTGTTATACTGTCTGCTAATTAAAAATCTTGTATGAATATTCTGGAAAAGGAAAATACCCTGATTTTGTGTATTCAATGTGTTTTTAGAATATTTTTTTTTTTTTTTTTTTTTTTTATAAGCGCAAGGTGTTCAACTGTTTGGCTAATAAGCCTTGGTTATACCATAGGTATACATATTAAAACAGGGGTTCATATTATATTCGTGTTATTTGAATTGATCTTAATCAATTCCATATATACAATTAAAACATGAGATAGTACTAGACCTTATAACATATAGAAACTCTTAGATTTTCAATATAGATACAATTCTATTTTTCTAATTATTTTTATATAAGTAATATTTGGTATTTGAGCGGTATTCTATATCTGTCTCTTTCACTGGGATTCGAGTCTGGACCTTTCGTATGAAAGATTGGTTCATTCTAACTACTCTACTGTAACCCAGCCGTTTATAAATTTATAAATTAGAAAAAGTTTTGTAAGTTGGTTAATTAAACTTGGGTTATCTCCTTTCCCGGAATATTAACATATTATTTGCAATATGCAAGATTAATAATATATAAGAATTTAAATACAATTAATTTAATATACAATATTAGAACTGTAGTCCTTTTAATTTAAATTCTTTGTAATTTAAAAATGCATTTCAAAAGAATTAGTAGAAGGATGTTATCATTACTTACAAAACCAAAGTTTTAGTGGAGGCTTTAGGGCAGCACCCTTCATTATTTTAAATGCTTTCTTGCGAATATACTTATATGTACAAAGAAACATAAGAAAGAGATGTTTTCCGTATAATATTTCCATATTTTTATACGTAAGATTGTGTATTTAGTTTCGATTATTGTTTATTCAATATTGTTTGGATTCGATTTCAATTCTTTTGATCATTGTTTTTGATTGTAAAGTCCATATTTTTTATTATACACCCTTTTACCCTTGAGAAACGTCTTAGAGTAACAGCTACAGCGTTCCTTATCAAATGGTAAATTTAATTATTTAATAATTTAAGCTAATCATAACTTTTCATATGATGATTCTTCTCATTCTATATATAGATTAAAATCTGTTAATATGTTTAATTTGCAAAGAACTAAAATAATATGTAACGTGAGGTAATTAACAGAATGATATATCTTTGTAACAAATATATCTAATAAGTGAACCTCATATTAATATTCTCCTAATAGAACAATCTCCTAAAAACTAAGCTTGAACTTGAATGAACCATTTGGTCTTAGAAAATTTTGAATGGATATGTTTTATCTTAATAATGTAGTTTGAATTTATTAAAATTAATAATAAGTTATAACGTTTAAGATGTGATTGTTTAATTTAAGTGATTTGGATGTGATGTGTTTATTTCGAGCTTGTTTGATTTAATCTCAACTTTTTTTTTTAGCAGAACATAAAGTTCTCATTAAAGATTTATGAAAAGGTGTCATTAGAACAGGCCATAGTTTTCAATATTACTGCAGAGATAATATCCAACATTTAACATTTTAATGTATTTTACTTAACAAAAAGGTAAAAAGTGGAGAAAACTATTGCACAAAATACAATAAAACTCCCCGAACACATATATTAATCCTTTCAACTTCCAACATGTCAAACTTGGTAAAGGTAATCAACACTAACTAGCTTGTTCTGATTATATCCTTATCTACCTTCCAACAATTCAAGATACATGAAAGATTTCTGAAAGGATACATGCAAGATTTTCAAAAGCTAAAACTACTAAGTACCCCATTTGCTTCGAAAAAAAAACCCTATTTATTCTACATTAAAATTTACAAATCATCAGTTCTCTTATATTACAACTTTTTATTATTTTAATTTATTTTACTACCATTAAATTCACCCCTCTGCTTATCAACCAAACCAGCTGGTATAAGGTGATACATAATACAAAATATGTAATGCGATTAGTAAAATGTCTAATTGAAATATTTTTCTATAAATGTTTAAAAAATTAATTTATTTATTTTCACGCCTGATTACAGATTTTGATCATTTTAATTTTTAAAATAGATAATATTACTGTAAAATTTGACGAAAAAATCGCGCAATTTCCATTCTCAACCTTTCATTTCTGGGTGTACACACAACAGGCCTTAACATTTTGGTTATCGGTTTAAACCAAAAATCAAAAATTCTGATCAAATTACATTTTTGATACAGCTAAAGATGCAACTAAAATTTTTAGATTTCTAATTCCATTGTAAAATTAACTTCTCTGCTCGTGATCTTTTAAAAATCTATAAAACATATACATTAGACCAAAAATGGAGTTTAATGCAAATATATTTGCATATAGCGGCAGCCCAAATTTTAAATATATTAACGGCTCCTCCCAAAATTTTCCAAGGAGTGTAACAGATACTCATTCTTACACCATAGAGTTAGTATAGAATGAAGTATCGCGTCTTATGAAAAATCTTTGGTTATGCGTACGTCACGATTATGAAACCTCATAAAAAAAAAAAAGACACAGTGATTAGAATGTCGACCTTACATACGATAGGCCCGGGGTTTCACTGAAAGTTAAAAAAAAAAAAAACTTGTATCTTGTTTTCGACTCGACTCAGTTATCACTCTCCAATTGAGTTCAAAATGAATGGTTTAATCAATAATTAATATAATTGTATAATCTTTAATAAAAAAAATACATTAATATAACAATATAAACAAATAATTTAATTTAATAATATAACTCACATATACAGAATACCATATATAATAACTCAAATACAAAATACATTAAAAACTTACAAAAATATCTTAAATATGAAAATCTATGACGTTTCTACATGTTATAACACCTAGTAGGTAGGTACAAACTATCTCATGTTTAAATAGTATGTTGAATTTATTAAGACCAATATTCTAATAACACGAATATAATATGATCCCCTGTTCCAACATGGACCAATGGTATAGGTAGGCTAACAATTGAACAATAAGCACTTAAAAACACTTCCTAATAATTTTTTTTAATAATGTTCAAAGTATTTATTATAATATATATATATATTTACATAGGTACTTTAATTAAACATGAAAATGTAGTATGAAAAAATCTCGAAAATTTTAAATATATGTATTAAGTATAAGTATATATATAGTTTAAATAATAACTTTTAAACGTTCTTTTAATAATAGAATATTATTTTTTTTTGAAAATTCAATTTTTAATCTAGGTAGGTACCTATATCAATATTGAAATTAAAAAAAAACTATGTTTCCAAATTGATTGGAACTTTGAATTAGACTTCTTTTTTATATTTTTCTATAAGTATACTTTATAATAAATTATACATGATTAATTTTTCCTCAACATTTTCAAATTTTAACAAAAACACCAAATCTCATTTCACTTTAAAAGATTGTGCCTGCCCGCCAAGCATAATTTTAAATTAAAAAAAAAAATATAAAATAAATTTAAAGGAAAAACTAAAGAAAAAAAATGAAAAAGAACGATTTTTTGGGCTATATTTAATATTCCTATAACTAGTATATTTAAAAAAAATAAAAACAACTTGTGTAAATTGCCTTAAAAAACACCTAAATTGCATCTTTTATTGAAAACTGTGTAATTTTGAAACAGTTTAAAAAAAAATAAAATGTAAATAATTGCTAAAAATTGAACATATTATTTTAATATATACAATAATGATGAATATACTTATAAAAAAAAAAAAAAATAATAGGTAGGTATATTTGATTCATTCGTTTTTTTTTTTTTTTTTTAATTTCACTTTTTTATTTTAAAATCACATTCAAATTTCTATTAACTAGTTAATTGGCGCTACACAAAAACATATTAAAATACCTATAGATTATTTTATGCCACAAATTACAATTTTACAAAAAAAAAAAAAAAAATTAAAATATTTAAATAGGTAAATACGCAGTTATAAAAAACTGAACTATTTTTTTTTAATATTACAATTTACAATTTACAACATTTTTTTTTTACAACAATTTTTGCTATTCCTTTTTATTATCCTTTCTCTATCCTCCCCCTCCCCCTCCCCCGCCCCCTCTCTCACTTTTATTATCAAATTAATTATATTCTTATTTTACCAAAATTTTAATTAGAGAAATACTTATAGGTATATGGTTTTATAAAAATGTTCAAATCAAAATTTAAATTAGGCTACTAGAGTTTTTTGTTAATTTGTATAATATTTATACTTTAATAACACGAATAATTCTGAAGATACACATTTCCCTTTAAATTAAATACAAAAAAAAAAAACGAGGAAGATTATAGTTGCCCTTGTCAACTTTTAGATACCCGTGCGTACACTATTATGTATTAAATAAATAAGGAATTTCATAAATTGCAATTTTGACTGTTTGACACGAAAATTCAAAATATTTGTTTTTTTTATATTTAATTACAAAAAAAAAAATTAATAAAAAAAAAAATGAATTAAAAACAAAAGATGAATTTAAAAAAAAAAAATATGCTCTCAACGAGATTCGAACCCACCACTTTTCACAATTAAAATGTCGACGTCCTCCTAACCACTAAGCCACCGACTTTATATTCATCTCAATTTTTTTTTTTTTTTTTAATTATTATAGTTGCGCGATGGTATCAATTGTTTGTTTTGTTGAATAACTGTTTTGAATTTTTTTTTTATAGAAATATTTAAAAAAAAATTAATAATTTTTAAATATAAATGAGAGGTTTTCTGTCAAATTTTCTATAAAATAAAATTTTTCATACATAAAATATATAGGGTACATTTATTTTATTAAAAAGAAAATAGATAACAAAAAAAATGAATTTAAAAAAAAAAAAAAAAAATTTTTCCTTAGCCTGAATTCGAACCGACGAGACCGATTTTTGTTACAAGTAACATGTCCTCCTAACCACTACACCATGAATCGAGTAATAATTAGACAACAATTTTGTTTGTTTTTATATTTGGGTTTCTAATCTCGTTATTAAATTTGAAAATACTCATAAAATTGCGAAATTTTTATTTTATTATTTAATTTGTATGGCAGCTACCTACCCGAAGCCTTTCTCCGATTTTAACCAAAAAACAATAGGGAACCTACAAAATTGTCTACAAAATTACTTTGTAGAAAGTTTCACAGAACTCTAGCTCTTATGGTTTTTGAGTTATCGTGCTGACGGACGCACGGACGAACGGACGGACGGACACACATAGCTAGATCGATTGCACTTTTCGATGCTGATTCGATACGTACCCTTGACCACTATATCTAGCTCTTATATTTCGGATGCGTTACAAACGGAGGAATTGTAATTTTAATATACCCGATGTCATATATGTATGCACGAGTATAAAAATATTTAGTACTTTATTATAAGTTAATCAACTTTATTCTTTTATTAATTTGAATTAATTTTTAAAAAAAAAATAATGGTTTTTAATTAAACAATCGTGTATATATATATATATATTAGATAATAATTAACTTTTCCGAATTGAGAAACAGACCTTATCTTAAATATTTTTATTAAGTTATTCCGTTTCTTTAGCCACCACTTTTCCTTCAATTATTATTATGTTTCTAAATTATATTAAATATTAATTTTTAATTTAAATTTTAATGATAATATTTAACACACACACATGTTTGTGTAAATATAGTATATGTGTAACAATATTAAATTAAATTAGAAAAAAAAAAAAAAAAATACAAATTTCATCTTATCTTTATATTAATATAATAATTATACTTCATTAATTTTTTAAAGTACTCGTTATTCAAAAAAAATCGACAATTTTTATAACATATAATTCCAATATTATTATTATGGTTGTTAATTTCAAACACTTTTGTTTAATATATAAATATATATATATATACATATATTGGTATATAACATTATATAAATTAATAATAATTATATTCAATATAAATTTTACACTTTTCACTTGTACCTATTTTTAATTTTTTGATTTTTTTTTAATATTTAGGTACCTTAGGTATTTAATTATTAAATTTTTATAATTTAAGTATGTAATTTCCTTTCTTACGACTTCAATTTACCGTTATTTTATGTTTATTTCAAAATTATTATTATTATTTTATATTGATTGTTTATTTTGTTTTTAATAATAAAAAATATTTGCATGTTTGTTAATTTTGTATTAAAATTAAACTGCCCTATATATATATATATATTGTATATATACAAAACTAAAATGGTTATAAATTAATAAAAAAATATTTTTTTGTAAGTTGTGTGAAAGTTGCGTAAAATTTGAAAAAAAAAAAATAAAAACAATTTTTTGTGAATTGGACAAAAAATAAACAAACATTAAAATTCATTAATTAATTAAAAAAAATTAAATAAAAATAATTATATAAAAAAAAATTTTTTGTTTTATGTGAAAATTTTAAAATTATATTTTTTAAATAAAAAAAAAAGGTTTAACGTGTGTTTTTAACGTGTTTCATTTTCTGTTTTTTTGACTTTACACAAAAACAGAGAGACAAAAAATCTCCCACTAAAATCAGAAAAAAAAAAAAAACAAAACAGAAAAAGGAAGAAAAACAAAATTTTGTTACAGTTTTTTTTTTTTTTTTTTTATTTCGTTTTCTGTTTTCCTTATTTATGATTTTTTTTTTTTTCCTTATTTTTGAAAAAAAAAAAAACGAACTTTAACGCAGCGCGGCTTGACTGCTACTAAAATATTTGTATATGCACACAAGGCGAAATAGATTTAAAAAAAAAAAACAAAACAAAAAAAAAAATAAAAAACAAAACAAACAAAAATTTTTCTTATTATATGTTCTTTCTTTTTGTATTTTTTTTGTTTTTTTTTTTGTTTTTTTTTTTTTTTATTGTATATTTTCACAATAGTGTGGTGAGTATCACAATATAATAACAATAATAATAATAATAATAGAAAAATAATAAGAAAACAAAAACAACCTATAACATAACATAACATAACATTTTTATAATATAAAAAAAAACAGTTTTGAATTTGTTTTTTATTTTACAGTTTTACTTTTATTTTCTTTTTTTTTTTTTTTTTGTTCCTTTTTCTTCAGTTCTTCTTTTATTAATATTTATTTTCTCAATTTCTCTCTCTCTTCTCTAGTCTCCACTACACTATTCAGTATTCAGTCAGTGCAGTGCAGGCAGTGTGTACTACTGTGTACTGTGTAGTGTTGTTGTACTGTAACTCTTGTATGAATCTTACTCATTCTCTAATCTCTATCTTTTGTTGATGGATGATAATAATAACTTGTGGTGTATGCAGTGTGTGCCTAAGTTTGTGTTTGTGTTTACTGTTTACTTGGCTGTATAGTAGTAGTATAGTGTATAGTGGTGTAGTTAGATTTTAGATGATTTGTTTTTTTTTTTTTTCTGTTACTCTGGCTCTGGATCATTTTTAAAAATATTTTTTTAATACTGGATGATAATATAATAGTGCTGCTGTTGCTGTTGTTAATAATGCTACTCCTTTGTATTTCATCTCATATATATTTTTTTATAATAATTATATTTATGCAAACCATGTATGTAATATACATATGTACATATATTTATGTAGTGTAGTAACTGCTTTGTTCTCGTATTAAAAATATTGTACTATATTGTAATGTAAATATATTTTTGGTAGGTATATTTAACATTTTATTTTTAATTTTTTTTTTTTTTTTTTTAATAAATTAAATATTTGTAAATAATATTATGTATGTATGTATGTATAAAAAAAAATTAATATATTTACTAGGCAAAGTACTAAGAGTACTAAATTATAAGTAAATACTTACAAACACTTCTTGTTTCTAGTATATGTAGTAGGTATAATAGCGTACCGTACTTAGGTTAATCAGAAATTCGGTTATTCAATTTAAAAAAAAAAAAAAAAAAATTATATTTGTTTAAAATTGTATAACTAAAAATCAAAATATATACAAAATACATATACATATTATATATATATATATTAGCAAATGAATACATTATAAAGGTACAACATATTTTTTTTTTGATTTATTTACATACTAAATAAACAAAAATATTAATTTGTATTATTATTCATATATATGTATGTATGTAATATGTACCTATATAATACATAAATTGATTAATTATCCAATATTTAAGGCGTTTTATTATTATCTTGTGTATATTACATAAGAAGAAAAATACCTACAAAAAATTTCGAAAAGATTAATATAACGGTATATGTATATAAAACTATACTTTGTAATTTTTGGAAAACAAGTGCCTAATATGCAAATTGTTTTTTTTTAATTTTTTCAAGTGATTTATTATATATATATGTATATGTATGTATGTATATGAATGTATGTATGTTAAAAATCATAATATAACTGACTTATTAGTTAGTTAGGATGCAAATCTCTCAATTTAACGGTTTTAGTTTTAAATTCAGATTAGATGAAATATAATTTATATACCTACCTAAATATACCTACCTTTTACACACCTGAAGAAGAAGTGCTTACACAAAACATTATATTATCGCATTTATCACATTATAGGTATATGGTAGGGGATTGTATATATAAATAAATACATATAATATAGCTCTATAGGTATTATTTTTATTTTAATATCAGGACCATAATTCAATCTTTAATATACTAAAGTAAAGGTACATCTTTGTTTTAAAAAACAGGAGATATGATGGGAATTTGGCAACAAAAAAATTAAGTTCATATACATATATGTACGTAAGAAGAAGAGAAGCTTTGAGTCATATACGGTAGACTTTAACATTTTTGGGAATTAAACTAAATAAAAAATTGACTTGATCCAAATCATATTTTTGGAGTAGCTTAGGACGCTGATAAGTATTTGGGTTTTTTTTCTATCGCTGCAAAACCTACATCTTCTCCTGTGATCTCCTTAGCATTTATAAAATTTGTATGAGGCCGCAAATGGAATATAATGTACACATTTGCGCTGCTGCGCCCATTCCCCCAATGTTATCACAACGCTCACTCTACTCAGTCATCGTCGTACAGTTGGGCCCATTGATCTTGTTTTAAAGATATCTTGTAGGGACTAATACCTGTGTTCTGAAGAAATTTACCAACTTATGCCTTCACTAAAAATTTTCCAACGGGAATCAAGGAGGACAACATATTATGCTCATCCCTATACACAGTTGAGCTAACCAAATGACGTAGCACGGCTTATGGAAATTCGTTTGTCCTGATGTGCTAATCACGTTTATGGAACTACATTACACCAAATGTGCTCCCTAAAAATTGATAATGTGTATATGTATACGATTTAAACAAATTTAAGAAGAACATTAACATATCTTTCTTCTAAATATCCATTCCAATTTTTCCCCATCCTCCATAATCCAAATATCTCTTCATATTCCCATTTCTGTAACCAAAATGTATATATGTATCACAGGTTCGTTCCTTAAAGTTTGGTTCAAATAAGGTGTGGCTTTGGTGTTATAAAGTCGCACACAGCCCAAAGAAACATCGCACAGTTTTAATCGTGTTTTTTCTCTGTTCCTGGGATCTTGCTCGAGCTTTCTATTCTCTCGTAACACACAAAAATATAATTTAAACTAAAAAAAAAAGGTAATTTAACATCTTGTCTTAATTCAAATATAAAATTAAATCCAGATAAAGGCCGGACAGTGTGAACTTTTTCAATTTTATTCTTCTTTCCTGTATTTTTGAAAATTAAACTTTTTACCCTCCACTATTAAATTGTAGGCGGCTACAAATAAGTAAATCTGAAATAATTAGTTGAACTAGTGAGCTTAATAATAAAAAGTGTCAAAATGAAGTGATTAGGAAAAGAGCGTTATCATCGCTATATGCTACTCGTGAAATTGGCGAGAATATATCGCGTGGAAAGTATCCGATTGAAGAGTTAATAAACAAATGCTTCTTGGGCTACAGAATCTAAAAGGATCTAGAAGAAAAAAAAAACTACAGTATTTGAAGGAAAATTTCTGGTACTTTGCATCGCAGCAAGCGCAACCGATTTAGGAAGTCTACTTAATTATAAGCAGAGATCGCCAGAGCTAGAGGAACACAAGTTACGACATCTTACAGTGCGTATCCCGGTGCAAAAGCATATTATAGCTATATTATATTATTTTAAAGGCTTCTTCGAAAGTTGCTCGACTTATATGGGTTCCTAGCATACTTTTTTATTTCTTACAGGTCGAGGATTACTTAAACGAGAGAAGTGGCTATCATATATAGCTCAGATTGACTTTAGACTTTGAAAAAGGATTTTAATTTCATATAACAATAGTCAGTAATAGTTTTACTTGTCTAGGAAAGTTAGTGCTATACTTGCCTATACTAATGAGTTGCGGTTATATAAAACAACGTAACAATTACAAAATTTTATATTTTTATTATAGTTACTATATGTAAGTTTAAGCTTAAGACTTCTCTTAAAATTTGGAAACATCAATGATAGACAAAAATTGTGCCTATTTCTAAATTATTTTAAGCCCACCCTAGATTTTAGAAGTTTAAAATTCTGACGATTAGCCCACCAAAGAAGTGACGAGTCATAGTTTCCATGATATCTTTGGATTGAATCAAAAATTCCATGAAACTTCTAAAATAATATTTTATTGCATGTAAAAATATAAAATAAGAAAAGTGTTTAGGTAAATCTTTAGGTTACAAAATTTAGGGTTGTTTGTTTTCCAAAATACGTTTCTGGAAAAAGAGGTAAACTGCGAAAGGGAAACCATGTATAGTGTTCTGCATAAAGGACGAACTCTGATTTCATTATAAACTTCAAAAACTTTCAAGGCATTATTCAACAACATAAGATATTTTAAAATATAAGTAGGAAGATTTTCATGAAACAAGCTAAAGTTTTCCTTTTTTCTAGAATATTTTTAAAACTTATAAAAATATAGACACATTCTACAAAGAGTATAAAATTCTGATTTTGTAATAAAATTTAAAATTTAAATTATATATATGTATGTATCCACAAGCACATATTACAGAAATAGAGGAAATCCTAATATACATATACTAGATTCTGAATTAGGAGAGATTTTAGAGTTTAATGTAAAATCAGATTTACAATAATTCATATAGCTGGGGGATAATATAACTATAGGTTGTTTTAGTGTAGTAAAAATCTCACACTACCTGGGTAAATAGGTTACCAGGAGCCTTTTGAAGGTTTTTTCCTCACTTAGGTTGTTTTAGTGTAGTAAAAATCTCACACTACCTGGGTAATTAGGTTACCAGGAGCCTTTTGAAGGTTTTTTCCTCACTTAGGAAAAAAAAAAAAAAAATAGGGTACACAAATTTATAACGTTTACCATACCTAATTAACAAAATATTTCCAGTTTAAAAAAAAAAAAAAATTAAATGAACATATTATAATATGTATATGTATATAATATGCAGGGATATAACACTGTCATTATTTTAATCCTTTTTTCAAGTTTTTTGAACATTCCCATTCACTTTTATACAAATTTTCCTATATATTGTAAATATTCATTTTCTGAAAATAGTACCTATGACGTTTATTAATAATAAACACATAAAAATGTATATAAACATTTAAAAAATGTATATAAACATTGTATCTTATAAATAAAAGAAACTTAAAAACATCATACCATACAAATATAATGTTAAAATTAAAAAAAAAAAATAAAGTTTAGAATATTTTAGTAGGTACACTTAAAAAAATATGAGTGAGATAATAATACTCGTATAGTAGTGTAAAACTGTAAAATTTTTTTTAAGTGTGGTAAAAATGTTTATAAATAATTTTTTTGTAATTTTGCTTCGAAATAAACACAATAGAAAAAAAAAAAACAAAAAAAAATAGAAAAAATTAAACAATTAAAGAAAAAGATTAACACCCCCAACTGATTCTTGATTTTTTTTTTATTTTTGTTTTGTTTTTTTTTTTTTTTGTGCTAATGCGCAAATGCTATGACATTTTTAATTTTTATTCTATTTTCTTTACTTTACTACACACAACACAATACAAGGAAACACTTGACTGAGTAACATTTGCTATGACAGTTTGATGACAACTCACAACAATTCTGTTATTTTTTTTTTTTTTTTTTTGTTTTTTTGATACTTAAAAATAAAAACAATCAATTTTGCCGTCGCATCGCATGTTTGGATACGGAAAATATTTTTAAAAATCGGAAAAAATTTTATTTTTCGCTAAAATACAAATATACATACACATACATATACATGTATTCTGGTTTTTCAGCGGAAAAATTCGGATATGCAAAAATTCAAAAAAAAAAAAAAAATAAAATCCTATTTTTGAAGCGAAGGAAAAATCAAATAAATCTGAAAATCATCTGAAATTCATAACTATGTATATATACATTTTTCCAAATCTAAAATCAGTCAACATTTTTTTTTTTACTTTATATACAGATAATTATGTACACTTGTATGCATATCGGTGTGTACAATGTATGTACATTTTAAATTATAAATTTTATTTTTAATAAACAACAAAAAAAAAAATGTTTAGAAACAAATATTTAAAAAGAACTTAATAATCATGTTGTAATTTTTGTGTATGCGCGTGGTGAATATTTTTTTTTTGAAATTTTTTATTGAATCTGCTCCTGTACATTTCAGCTAAACTATACGCAGCCGGCTTAACTAATAGTTTAGCTGATTTAGTTTTCTCCGTTATATAGGTACTTCAGCTAAGGCTATGCAAAACAGAGTAATATAAAAATATGGTTTCATTATTTTGTTTATCAAAGATGTTTAGTAATATTGTTTGCTTGGATTTGGGATTCAGAATAAATATAGTTTGAACAAATCGTTTTGTTATCAATTTTAATAAAAAAAAAAAACAAAAAAAAAAAAGAAAAATTTTGTGTTGATTGTTTATGATCACAGTTTTATGCGCTCTTTTAGCACAGATTTGATGGGTAACGAATTTTTATTATGCACCTATTAAGTATTTTTTTTTATGTAGGTATACCTAGGTTAGTTGAAGTTTGATAATCATAATATATTTAAATGTGTTATTTACAATTGCGTGAGCTATCTTAGTTCATCACATAGATTATCTCAAGCAAGCTTTATTCAGCTTAGCTAAAGTGGCCTGAGGATTAGTAGGAATCATAAAGTTTCCTAAATTTAACCGATTGTCACAATTTTTTTTTTTTTTCAAGTCGAAATAATTTTAAAAAAATGTTGAATTTTAATGAAAAATTGTTGTATTTAGCTGTAAAAATGTATATATATATATATATATAAATTATAGTTATCGAATTAAATTTGATGAATAAAAAGACGGACTAGCCGTACTTCTTTTAACTTACTTAATACTTTTCATTCTAGTCTTTTCAATTTAGAAATTATTTTAATTGTATATTAGAGATATGTAAGGTGTGTTTCTCATTACTCCTGTCGTCTGCCACCTAGATTCATCAGTATGACAGTATATAGGCGTTGTAGTGTTGCGCCCTTGCTTAAACCACAATCTTCGGTTTTTAATTTTCTATTTGTTCCAGATTCTAACTAATACTTAAATGAAACTTTATGCAATTTTGTAGCTTAATGTAAACCAGCCGGGGCTTAAATGAGTTTTATAGGAGAGTAAGTTTTTTTTTTTTTTGTTAAAATTAAAAGGGTAATAATTTTCATTCAGTGTTGGAACTTGTGAAATTTAAAAAAAAGTAGTAAAAAGTAGATTTTTTAAATAATTATTTTTTCTAATATACTCGTCTCGTAGTCGTCGTACATTTACTCGTAAATACAAGGGTATTGTTCTTTAAAAAAAAAGTAAAATTTAAAAAGTTAAATTAAGTTTT
Source organism: Dolichopus griseipennis (assembly GCA_963082915.1). Classification (NCBI taxonomy): domain Eukaryota; kingdom Metazoa; phylum Arthropoda; class Insecta; order Diptera; family Dolichopodidae; genus Dolichopus; species Dolichopus griseipennis. The sequence continues at coordinate 5,509,161 of OY720446.1, read as the reverse complement.
CAATATTATTTTTTTTTTATTTATTTTTATTTAAAACAAAATTTTGGAGAAGAATTGTATATGGACAAAAAAAAAGCATTAATTTGAAAGTTAACTTTAATTCAAAATTTCATAAGTTCCTTAAACGAATTATAATTTAATTCTTTGTTAGTTTTTATTTAATTCTTTGCATAATACATAATATATGTTATTTACTAATTTTATTATTAAATTGGAATTTTTTTTTTGCAACAATAAAATTATGTATAAACAGAGAATAAATCTGAATATTGTTCAATTATTGAAGATTGGATAATAATGACAGAATAAAAGAGTTGACATAAAAGATTGAGTTTGATTGTAAAATAAAATATACTTAGATAAAGTTTTTAAAAATTCTACAAAAATTATATACAAGTCATTGTTTTTATCGAAAAAAAAAGGTTTTTCTAACATTTTGAATACTAAAAATAGTAGTAAATTTAAATCAAATAGGTAGTAGGTAGGTAGTTGATATTTTTTTTAAAGTAGAAAGTAGCAAAAATACTACAATTGTAGTAAAAATTCCATCACTTTGTAATACTACATATATATATACAATTCAGTGATGAAATCTTCAATACAATTGTACTTTTTTCAATATACAATTAAATCCAGAAAATACAGTAGTTCACTCGTCGAACCTAAATTCAATTACACTTTACTGTGAATTTTTTTTCAAAAATATAAAATATGTTCCATTTCAGAGTTTTATTAGCCAGAAGTTTCTCTAATAAAAAAATGAACTGAATCAATATTATGTTTAGAAATATATATCGCTGCATAACTCAAGCTATATATTGTCAATACAATACCACATTCCTCTACAAATATTGAGAGAATATTTTCGATCCAAAATTTTTTAGTGAAAATAAAATTACAAAAATAGACTGCACAAATAATTACAAAAATAAGACTGCAAAATTCAAAGCAAGGATTTAATAAAAAAAAAAAAAATTACCAGTGCCATAGTTTTAAGATGGAGAAAGACTTGATTTAAAAAAAAAAAATTTACAAAATGCTGCTATAATGGCGCAGAAGAATTATTAAATTAGGACTTAAAAATAAGAATTATGTGATTTTTGTCTTAATTCTCAAAATTGAATTTGTTTTTTTTTTTTTTTTGTTTGTTAATGTAGTTTTACTGTTGTATAATGTAAATACATATGTATATAAACAAATTTCAGTACAATTATTCTCAATTTAGTACAATTTTTATTATACTTTTTTAATACACTTTACTTTACTCATTTTTCATCCCTGATATACATATTGGTAGGTACATGAATTGAAGAATATTGGTTATCTACGATTGAACAAAAAGAGTAAAGAACAATTGGGTAAAAATTATTTTTTTTAAAAAAAAAAAACAAAAATCTTTAGCAACATTATATGTTGTATTAGTTTGTAGATTTCCATAAACATTTAAACTTATAGCAACATAAAAATTATTATTTCCTACTACATAAATATAATTTAAAACACAAACAAACAAAATAAAAAATAAAAGTTACTCAGTTTAGTTACATTCAAAATGTATACTACAAAAAAGTTTTAGATTTTTTTTGTCGTATACAAATATTATTTAGCAACATTTATTAATTATTATTCCTTTTATACACTCCAAGTTTTTTTTTTTTTTTTTTTTTTTTTTTTAATTGTTTGTTGTATATTGTATATAGTAAACACATAGGTATTTGAAATGAAATTTTTTTTTTTGTAACAAAAGAAAATTAATAAGAATGAATATACACATGGTTTTTAAGTCCTCCTGCCTGCGATTCTTGCTTGCGATTAAAATCTCTTTTTCAATTTATTAATATAATAATAAGATAGGGTATATAAGAAAATTTAATTTTAAATATTACACAATTTTATCTACATACAAACACACCCATTCATAATTTTTGTATTTTATTTGTTTACACAATTTATAACAAAACAATTATACACAATACTATACTCTCTCTTTCTCTTTTGAATTTTTTTTTTTTTTTTTTGTGTTTTTGTTTTGTGTGGTGCTTTAAAAGTAAATCCCTATACATAAATACACACATATATATATTATAATATATATATATATATATTTTTTTTATTTTGTACAAAACAATTTTTTTTTTAAAACAAAAAATGAAAAAAATTTCAAATTTTCGAATTGGTTAATATTATGGTGGTAGTAAATATTATTTATTTTATTATCTTATATAATGTATATATATATATATATATATATATATATATATATATATTAATGTATATAAGTAAAGATGAATGCGATGAAAAAATATCTAGGTACTAAATGTATTATTAAAAAAAAAAAAAAAAAAAAACAACACAACAACAAAAAAAAAAAAAAAAAAACAAAAACAAATAGAAAACAGAGATAGAAATAGAAAAGAAGAAGTATAAAGAAGTAGGTATAGTAAGTGATTATTAAAATTAAGGGGGTATTTAATAATTTACTTTTTTGATTGTTTGTGTGGTAAAACATATTTGTTTGTTTCTCTAACCAATTTCTTTATCCTCTTTATTTTGTATATTTTGAAATTATATATACACATATGTATGTAATTATAGATATTTATATATATACATACATATATATATATATATTGTTAATATTAATTTATTTTCTAATATACATACTTATTTTTGAAATTTGAATATCCATAGGTAGCAGCTGGTATACAATACATTGTGTAAAATTCGATTAATATATACATACATATATGTATATATACAAACATAAATAATCAATATAATCATTCTTATGTAACAATTTTAATTCTTTCAATTTTCTTATTTGAATTTTTTATTGTTTAAAAAATACAAAAAAAAAAAAAAACAAACAATTTTTCTATATACCTATGTACGTACATACATATAATATGTATAATCAAATGTATTATGTAGTACATACTTATTTTTTTTTTTTGTTTTTTTTATTAAAACATATATATGTATGTAAATATATATATTTAAGTATTTGGGTTCTTTTTTTCAAGTAGGTTACCGCCTAATTTGATTGTTTACACACGCCCCTACAGTTATTGTTATTATTATTATTATTATTAATTTTTTTTTTTTTTTTTTTTTTTTTGATTTGTAAAATTTTGTACCACAAAAAATTTATATACTTATATATAAATATATATATATATATATATATATATATACATGTTATATTATGTATATAAATATAAATTGCATGTATGTTTGTTTTCTTCATACCTATAAAATATGTATTTTAATATTTTGCTGCCGTATATATTCCACATATTATATATTGTGTATTGTGTATAATTTAGCTACATACACACATGTATAAACATACAATTATATAAATTTTTATATAGAAAATTTTAAAAGATTATAAAAAGAAGAACATTTTTAATTTTTGTTTTTTTTTGTAGGTATTATGAAAGAGTTAAGACTTAAGGGTGGTTTTGTTTTGCTTTTGGATTAGAAGAATTATAATATGGTGCATCATCAGTCATCACCCTAAAAACAAAATTCAATTTTCAATTTTTGAAAACAATAAAAAAAAAAAAAAAAAAAAAAAAAAAACAAATAAAATTATTTACATGTATATATGTATATGCATGTACTTATTGTGTTTAGAAATAAAATAATATTACAACAACAAGTGTTTTACCATGATGTTGGATTTTTTGATTGAGAAAATTGACTTCTTTTCTTACACTACCAAATTTTTAGTAACTACATAGGTAGGTACCTAACTAAATTATAAATAGATTTAATATGTAGGTTTCTCTACTTAAGCACATAAAACAAATTGTTGGTTTCGTTTTTTTTTTTTTTTTTTTTTTTTTTTTTGTATTTTTAAGTATATACCTACATACATAGGCACCTATGTATATATGTACATATATACTTAAAATATATATATAATTTTAATTTTATATAGTTTATTATGTAGGTTCCTACTATAAAGTACAATATACCTACCTACTATAAGGAACAAGCTTTAGCTTGCGTATATTTATTTATTATGACTTTTTCTATATACTGCTTTAAGGAGCCTAAGGCATTCACCGCCAAGTCTATTTAGACTATAGGCTTCAGTTTCTTTAATCCCTATATATACTAAGGTGTTGATTGACTCGGCTGTAGAGCTATATTGTATATAAGAGATTTTGGAGTATAAAAATGTTAATTTTGTGCGTCACCAATTATCCTATACACAAGAGTTATTTATATATTTATATTAAATCTTATCTTATATTATACCTACAATATAATTATACAATTTTACGATATTTTTTATTAGATATTTAGATATGATCTAACCAAGGTTTGATGAACCCGAGACTTTGACCAAATGAAAGCGACGTCTTGACCTTTATTGGTCAACTGAATTTTAAAAAATACATATGTAGGTATACCTAGTTAAAAAAAGATATGTATACTCCATAACCTTTAAAGTGATGTGAAAATAGACCATATATATAGCCATAGGAAAATAAATCTATCATATATATCTCAACAACTCCCGTCGTATGCGCTCGATTGTCAATGCATTTCAGAGGAAAGACTTTTTAAAGCTAAACATACCTAGGTATTAAAACATTGATACCTATATCGGTTGGGAAAAAAAAAATATTTATTTAAAATATCCATACAGTTACATATTATAATTTTATCTCATAAACATCTGAAACTAAGAATGTTAATTTTACACATTTTTTACTCAACATTAAACTCAAAAAATCAAACTCTAAAATTTCTTAAGATAAACAAAATATTTTGAGTGCAAATCTAAAATATCCTTTTTTTTTTTTTATATTTTTAAAGCAAAGTTATGTATAGGTATGCAGCAGTCGTATATAAAACGTATATATTTTTCTGCAAAGCTGCACGGTATTGTGTGCACACAAACATACATACCTATCTGCATGATAAATTTTTAAGGTTACCGATAATGATCAATTTAAAATACAATTTATTTATTTATAAGTATATATTAAATATTGAAATATAAATTTAAAATTATTTTAATTAATACCTATATGTATGTACCTATGTATATACATAATTGCAATTCTTGACATTTTTTTTTTTTAATTTGTTTTTTTTTTTTTTGTATTGAATTTAGTTTCGGTCAGTGGTTTTTCTCAGTAGTGTTATAGACATTAATAGCTTATATGTTTAGTATAGATTGCTATATAAGATAGCCCTTTATACATACACTGCTTTAAAGGATCTGGCACAATTTGAGCAAATTAAAAACATGTTTGAACATAAAATATTTATTATACTAGGTAATTACAATTTTTATTCTGCATTTTATAGCCATGTAGGTACACAAAAATAAATAAGACATATGGGTGGCAGTAACAGCTGGGTGGCACAGTGGTTAAGTGCCGACCTTTCATGCAGAAGGGCCCGGGTTCGAATTCTAGTGAAAGTGAAAAAACTTTTCTGGTTTTCGACTCGACTCAGTTACCATTCGCCATTGGGTTCAAATTAATGGCATAATCAATAATTAAAAATTATAAATCTTTAATAAAAAATACTTTAATATAAAAATATAAACAAATGCAAAATATAAACAAATAATTTAATTAAATAATATAACTCGCAGATATAGAATACCATATAAGTAAAGTATAAAATATTACAATATAAACAAAAAATAGAATTGTAAATATTGAAAATCTAAGACGTTTCTACATGTTATAAGGTCTAGTACTATCTCATGTTTAAATTGTATGTGGAATTCAATAAGACCAATTCTAATAACACGAATACAATATAACCCCCTGTTCCAACATGTACCTATGGTATAGACAGGCTAATTAGCCTAACAGTTGAACCGTTAGCGCTTAAAAAAAAAAAAAAAAAAATATGGATTTATTGTTAAATGCTAAAATTCCATTAAATCTGAAAAAAAAAAAAAACTTTCATATGAGTTTTCACTCGACTCTAATAGGTACCATATTCACCGTTGAATTCAAATTAATGCCATAAAAAATAGTTAATAATTTAAAAAAAAAAAAAAAAAAAAAATACATTAATAATAATAATATAAAATTTAATTGAATAATATAACTCGCAGATACCGAAATACATACATAAGTTGAAATAAAATATTACAGTATATTTATATTCATTATTAATTGTATGTGGAATTAATTAAGATCAATTATAATAATAAGAATTTAATATATCCCTCGTATAATCCCACCTATGGTAACTATATATAGGCTAATAAGGTGACATTTGAACAATTTGCACTTAAAAAAAAAAAAAAAAAATAAAATATACAAGATATAATCTCTAACAAACCATTTTTAATTATTTTTTTTTTTTTTTGTTTGCAATTTTTTAATTTTAATTGTGTTACAAATGTGGTAAAATTTTATATAAGTATATGTCAAATAATATGCGTGCCAACTTAACTCGTTCAGCTTTTGACAGCTGGTTTTGACAGTTGAAATATATTTAGATATAACTTTACTTGATGATAACAATTTTAGATAAGTTAAACAAACCTACTATATTTGTTAACAAAAGTATTATCATTCGAATAGATTTTTATATATTTTTAATTATAATTTCAGGTGGGTTTTTATAAATATTTTTAGGTTGGTAGACTCTTTTGAATATGTACTGTACTGGCAACGTATTGTAGTTACTAGTGGATTAAAGCATCAAACCTCTTTTATGGTTGATTTGTAATTTAAAAAATGTTCTCGGAAGCAAATTAATGTAATTTTTTATTTTTTTTTTTTTAAGTATTTGTATATGAAAACCGCTTTGGATTATGATTTAGGATTCAGGATTATGATTTCTCCAATGGTATGTGTTCCTGTTTCAATATACATAGAAGTAGAACTATGACAGGAACTATCAAAGCCAAAAATTATTTTGGAGGCTTTAGTTAGTATAGTTGACCTGATTAGTGAATAAGCGGGTGTGAACAGGATGACCAATTGGTTATATTATGTGGGCATTGAGTAAATATTCTATATATGTATGTATTGTAAGAGAAGGTTTGACACTTTGATACTGAAATCTATACAATCTGAAATTCTTATAACGAAAAGACACACTGTATGGAAAATCAATTTTAACGGTCGGTTGGCCTCTTAGAGTACCAAAGATTAGAGTTTTTAATTTGACTTAACTGCTATTCTAAACTGGGGAAGTGGAATTCATAAATATATGAATCTTATAATAAATTAGAATACAGGTTTATTTGTTAGACTACTACTTGTTAGTAACAGTTTAAAAGTTTTAACAAATTAACAGTTTCTTTTTTGCTTTATTGTTATAAAGCATTATTTTTAAGAATCTTTTAATTTATAACTTTTATATTAGCATTTAAAAGAAAATTCTATTTATATTCTTTAAAACTTTACTTAAGTAAGTAAAGTGTAGACAAATATATAGTAGGTAGGTATATGCATTATAAATGTATTTTTTTAAAAATCATCAAAAGCCAAACATACTAAAGTTATATATAATAAGTCTTTGCACAAACTATTAAAATTTTGTGCCGCCTGCTGCAAATTCACCAGTCTAATGAAATTAGAGTATGTATAACGAAAAGTCGAATTGACAATAGAAAGCAATTATTTATATTTTAATAATATAACCAATGACATATGGCGGTTAAGACCACTGTCAAGTGAAAGGTATATGGGGTTCATATCTAGTAAAAAAAATATATTTAAAAATTGTATAAGTAATAATCATGATATAAAATAAGATTATAAAAAATTTATATGACCTGTGTTTAAGATAATAGATGGCGTATAAAATTTAGCATTTGAATATTCATAATCTTATATAATATAATAGCCACAGCACACAGTAGTTAACGGCTTAGTGAAAATAATAATTAAGGAAACTGAAGCTTTATCTAAACGGCTTAATAGATTTCGTATACACCTTTTATAGGAATATATATAGGATATATAGGTATATATAAAGTATAAGATCTAAAAAGAGGAATATATTTTTGATTACAATTATATTCCATACATTTATATTACATTACATTTGGAGGGACCTATTATATTCTTTATTATTAAGATTTTTCTTAATGAAGTCCCAACATAATTTAAACATAAGATAATAATAGACATTATAACTTAGAAACGTCTTAGATTTTCAATTGTTACAATTTTATTTGTTTTATATTGTAATAATTTCATTTCATATTTGATTTATAAGGTATTCATATGTATTTGTGAGTTATATATATTCAATTATATTATTTATTTATAATTTGCATTTATTTATATTGTTATAATAAATTTTTTTTTTTTATTAATGATATAAAGTTAATAATTATTGGTTAAGCCATTAATTTAAACCCATTAGCGAATATAATAGGTAGCTGAGTCAGTCGAAAACAAGCTAAGTGTTTTTTATCACTTTTACTGGGATCAGAAACCGAGCCTTTCAATTGAAGGATCAGCCCTTCAATCATTGTGTCACTCAGCCGATATAAATACATACAAGGTGACGCAAAACGACCGATATGGTTTGAATGTTTAGTAACTTTTTAAATTTATTTATATTTTTTATTTTTATTTCAGAATTTTGTGAAGAAAACTTGGGGAATTGGAAATGGAACAGAACACAATAGAACAGCGATCAAAAATTACGAAAAGTTATGAAAAATATAAAAAATTTAAGACGTTTCTACATGTTGTTATTCAGGGTGGCGCAAAACGACCGATATGGTTTGAATGTTTAATATTAATGTTTTTTTTTTTTAAAATTCATTTGAATAGTACAACCACCCCAAGTGAAATGTTTTAAGCTTCAAAATAACGATTTCTAAAATAATACCTGTCAAAGATTCAGTTATTTATATTTGAGATATAAAATTCGCTTATAATAAAAATTAACTGTGTTAAATTTTAACAATTGAAAAAAAAGCAATAAAAAATTTTATTTCAGACCAAATAATCGAAATAATTTTATATAACAAAATTCAAAATTACAACTGAAACGTTCACAACATTATATTAAACTGATCAAGCACCAAGGAAAAGTAAGTCTCATGTACTATTGAACCAACCTATTTCTTTTTAATTTAAAAAATAAAAAAAAAACAAAAATAAAATAATTATAGATGCATAAATACATACATCATACATACATACAGTTAATACAATAGTATTATATTATCTGTTTTGAAACTATATAGGTAAGAGTTCAGCAATTATTTGAGTGTAAAATGTAGAATACTAACTAAAACACAATACACTTCCAAAAATATGTGTAGATTCATTACAATACAACATCTCATTGCATACGTATTATTATTGTTATAAATTTTTGTATATGCGCAACAATTCTGTTTTTATTTAGCAACATTGTTGATAAATAAAACACTTAATGTATATTTAAAAAAATGTCATAATAATTATAGGAGTTGAGCAACATTGTACAAAAAAGTGTTACCATATATTTTTTTTTTTTTATATGTTTTTTGTGTATCAAATTTTCATAAATTTGTTTCTTAAAAATTTTTGTTTCTCACAAAATGTAACATTCATACATATAATATGTATATTTTGAATACGATTGAATTAAAGAAAAATTAACATGTAAATATTTTTCTATAAAATATGATTCCTTAATTTTTAACTTATCGGTATCGATAAATATTTACTTTTAACTTATAATTAAATCTATTTTTTTTTTTGGATTTTTTAGTATGAATTATTATGAAGAATAAACTTATTCTTATTCTTCCAAGTAAATCTGACCTTTTTTTTGTGGAGTCTTTGAAAATAAACAATTGCCCTTGTTAAATTACCGGGTGACATTATTTTGAAGAAATTAAATAAAAGTGCATGACTTAGTTAACATTAAAATATCAGAAGAATTAGTAAAAAAAACTGAATCAGTACAATAACGAGGATCTTTTCTCTTTACTATAGCTCTTTTAAATGAAGAGCTGTATGTAGAAGATGAAGTGTCATAACTACTAGGCTAATATCTCCACTATCGCGTAGTAATTTTTTGACAAATAGCTCTGTAAAAAATTTTTAACTCAAAGAAAGAAGTTATAGCTTCTAAAGTAAGTTATGACTCAAAGTAATAGATTAAAACGGGTTGGTGACTAAATCCACAAATCGCAATCCAGAAATTAAAAAATCCATAAATTCAAATTGGCCCTTTTCCGAAATATAAATAAATGCAATTTCATATTATGAATATTCTGAAAAAGGCATAATCATTTTTTTTATTCAGTCTGTTAGCCCTTGTGGATTTTTTGTTTTTTGGCAAAAGTCATTATGGATTTTGTTTTTTTGTGGACACCAACCCATTATAACTACTTAAGGGAACATTCAGCTGTTGTGCCAATTAAACAAAGATTAATTTTAATGTACTGTTATAAATCATAAGTTTTATTGAGGTTGTACAGGGTGGCGCATAACGATCGATATGGTTTGAATGTTTAATAACTTTTTTATTTAATGGTTAATTATTATTATATTAATTATTTGTTATACAGTATATTAATGGGGAATATTTTTAGCTTAAGTAGAAAAATTATATCCCGCAAGTGGTGATCATTTTCGGCATCACATATTCGTGCTCTTTCCAGTACATTTTCCAAAACTTTTCGTAATTTTTGATCGCTGTTCTGTTGTGTACTGTTCCATTTCCAATTCCCCAAGTTTTCTTCACAAAATTCTGAAAAAAAAATAAAACATATAAATAAATTTAAAAAGTTATTAAACATTCAAACCATATCGGTCATTTGGCGCTAACCTGTTTTTCCAGAAAAAGCGTGTATCTTTGATTTAGACACTAACATTTACTCTTTTTTCTTTGAAAAGGCTCGCGGCAGCTCGTTTTTAGGGCGTTTTCATCTACGTCTTTTCTGTTCCGAAATCTTTGAAAGTTTTGGATTTGGAACAGTTTAAGATGAAATTTCGTTCAATATTTGATTGTCTCTTCTTTTTTGCTCCATATAATTGTCATATAGTGTTTCAATAATAGGGAATTACATACATATATACGGTATTTTATTTTTTTTATTTATATTATATACTAACTAATTTAATAAGCTAGCATATATTGCTTACTCTTAGCATCAGCATCTATTTTTTGTTGAGTCCGTATAGCATCAATGGTTGAACATTCCCTAATTATAAGTTGGGTTTTTAAAACTTGTGTGTTACAAAAGACTTCTTTTTGGAAAGGAATTCTTGGAAGAGTAACTTATACCCAATTCTAAATCTTATATACACTATTAAAACTTTCCGATTTACATTTCTTGGGAAGCTAGGTGATTTTTCATTAGGTTTAATACATTTATATGAAATGTTTAAAGTTTGTCCATAAAAGCAAGTATTTTTGTTTGGTTATCTTCTTTATTTCTTTGTTAAAGTCCGCAATTTTTTATAAGTTTTAGTGTAACGAGTGGCAAATTGCCGATCTGCTATTTCACCAGCAAAGTTGTTTCCCACAATAGCCATGTGATCAGGGACTCACATAAATTTTAAGTTTATAACAGTTTGATGTGTTTATAGGGAGTCCGGGCCTATTATGCATTTTCCACCAGGATTGAAGAAATATATTTTCGATTGGGAAACAATTGCTTTTATAAGTTTAAAATATTTTATACTAAAATAAAATTAAGGATTAAAGAAATATATTAATTTTTCATCCAATTTTAAAAATATTAAAATTTTGTAATTGCGTAAATGTAATTTATTTTATACCAAAAAAATATATATAAAAGTTTCATATAATCTTCAATAGCTTCAACAAAATATTAGTTTTGGTATGGGTAAATCATTGAAATTTCGCTGGTCCCTAATTTTTAAATAAAATAAAATTTTTTTAACGAATAAGAGTGGTTTAATTAAACATAATTAATTATTGATTTTTTTACAGTCAGAGTCGGCTTATTTTGTATACGACTTCGACTACAACATAACAATATTGAAGCCGACTCCGACTGTGATTCCATAACCTTGCTTGATGCTATATTGACTATACATTACATTTTATGTGATATGTTCTTTGTAAGGCAAATAGTTTTCAAGATTTCAGTAATATTGAATTTTTTTTTTTTTTTTCTTTTTCCTGGCACTACTAATAAAAAGCCTGACTATATATGCATGTCGGAACATGGAGAAATATTATATTATATTATTGGAACTGATCATGTGAATTCCACATACAATTTAAACATGAAATAGTACTACGCCTCATAACATGTAGAGATTTCTTAGATTTTCATTAAAAACAGTTCTATTTTGTTTATATTGTAATATTTTGTATTTGATATTCTATGTCTGTGAGTAATATTATTCAATTAAATTATTTATTTATATTTTGCATTTTATTATATAGTTATATTGTTGTATTTTTATTAAAAATATAAAATTATTAATTATTGATTAAGCCATTAATTTGAACCCAATGGCGAATGGTAGCTGAGTTGAGTCGAAAATCTAATAAAACCGGGCCTTTCGCATGAAAGGTCGGCTCTCTAACCACTTTGCGTAGGGTTATTTATGCTGTTATAGAAGTTAGTTTTTATTGTCTCTTAATATTCACTATGACTCATATGAATTATTGATAAATAAAAATAGCTCTCAAAAACCTTATTTTTGTTCTTCAAATTATGTATAAAATTATTTGTGATCTAAATTCTAAAATTTTAATTTTTCCCATTTTTATATTTTTTAATTACATATTAATATTATATATAATTTACTATATACATATATATATATATATATATATGTGAACATAAATCCATTACATGTATATAATTTATTTTTAACTAAATATAAAATCAAATTTATATCCGGACAAGAATAATACTTGGAAGTTTAAATTAATTTTTGAAATGTAAATTAATAATAAAAGCATACAATCTGCAAACTATGTACTGAAAATTATGGAAGTATAGTTCATAATTTCGATTTTCAAAATTTGTTTTTATAAAATCTTAAAATCCTGATTTTATAAAACCTTAGTTGACAAAATCTCATATCAGTTTACATAAATCTTATTATTATAGAAAATCTTGAGCTCTGCTTTAAAATGGTTTATATATGTATGTTTTTAAGAAATATTATTAAAAGATTTTATAATTACGGATAGTAAATTAGAACTTCAATCATTTATTTGGCGGGAGCTTTAAGATTGTATTTCTCTAGCCTATTCATCTTAAAAAAAGATTCCAAAGTCCCCTGAACGCTCACGGTAACAGAGCTCATCCCTACACTTTTAAACTATCTATCTGGTGGTGCAACACAACTTATGAAAACTCGTTTGCCATGCGCTCTTATGCGGTACAATAACATCTTTCTTCTAAATATCCTATCCAATTTTTCTCATCCTGTATACATTTGTGTCTCAGGTCCAATCCTAAAGTTTGGTTCAAAAAGAGTTGTAAAAATATTAAGAAAAAAATATAATAGTTAAATACCTACGTTGTGTTTATTATATTTAATAGAAATTTTATGTATTTTCATGAATTCTAATTAAGACGCCTGTATGCATAAAATTTCATAATAATTACTGCACATATAGTAAATGTTTAATTTCTTCTACGAGCCATTTAAAATCTAACATACAAGTTTATAGCAGCAAAAAATTCCATATTAATTCTGAAATTCCAATTCCATTACTTTGGGTCTTTTAATATTTTTACAAATTTCATATACAAATAGTTTGTACCGCTTAAAATTTTTGATTTTTTCTAATAACTCACAAATGAAGTTCTAAAAATTTTCATTTTAGTATTTGTAGAGTAAATTAAAAATTAAAAGAAAAGTTTTCTAGACAATTGCAACACTAAAATGCCAACTGATGATGAGTCTACTGTTTAGTAGTGTTGAAACTACAAAATTCTCATTACATATTTCTAATATGATACAAATATATAGATTGGTAAAATGCATACTAAAGTAAAAGTGTTGTGTACTCGTACTAACTCTTTTAAACTGTCCTTAAAACTAAAGGTAGAATTTAGATGCTGCAAATTGTAAAAAAAAAAAAAATGCATTTCATTTGCTAGTTTAATTCGAAATTTTTACAATTTATGAATTACTAAAGTAAAATCAGTTTTTATCTTATACTGGATACACGCATATCTGAAAAATATCTGTTTTTTTTTTTCGATCTATTATTCATTCAAGTAAATCAAATTAAAAACCAAATAAAGACAAATTACCCTTTTTTTTCAATTTTCAATTTGATTTAATTTAAATGTAAAAAAAAAAATTAATTTAATAATGAATTAATATTTATTAATAGAGAAAAAAAAAAAAAAAAAAAAACAAAAATTGAAAAGTAAATATGGAAATCTTTTTATATTTGATTCAGGCGATGTATTTATAAATTAAAAAATTCATGCCATACGTTTATGATACTATAAAATTATTAAATATAGCTTTGAAGATTATTCATTTCAGAAATATATGTATGTATTAAAAAGAGAATTGTTTGAAAACGTTAAATTGTCATTGTTTACAGCACACAAAGTTCTGTCGAGCGTTACCTGTCATTAGTTTAAACGCCATCATAAGTACGCTGGTGGTACGAACAATGACAAAAGTTTGACATTGTGTTATTATAAAAAATGTTTTTATTTTAAATTGTAACAATATTGTTGTAGTTTTTAAATAAGTTTTAAATCAACTAACGATAGGCATAGATACGTTGTGCGATGCGGTGGCCAACATATTTCCACTTAATTTTGTGTCAGCACTTTCGCTTTTATGTATTTTTTTCAAATACAAAATATATAAACACAAATACATAAATATTAAGTATAGGTATAAATATTCAAAAGGAAATAAATATTCTGCAAAAATCGGAAATCCTTATCTTTGTAACCAACTTGAAATTTCTCTCCATACTCGGAATCTTCTGTATTATATATACATATATGCGATCTAACGTTTTTGTGTCGTCTTAATCTTGCACTTGTGCTTATTTACATTATAAATTATGATCTTTCTCAAAAATTTAAATTGTCAATACTGAAAAAATTACAATGTCAATTGAATTAATATGCAAAATTATAATAAAAGATCGACAAAATTGTTAAAATTAAAAACGACATATGTAGGTAGTTTCGAAATAAAATTTTATCGTGACATCTGTCATTTTTAGTATCGAACTTATGTCATTCAAATTTATGATATTGCGCTTCTGTCGTATATTTTTCTTCATACATATATATATATATATATATATCATTACCATAAAGCATGCCCAAAACAAAGATAATCTTCATCTAATTTAAACTTCATCAATAATTGCTTAATTTTTTATAAGTTGGTTTGCCCAACGAATAATAAATACACCGTTATTATTATACCTGTAAAGATCAAGATAACTTTCACGTTTTAATTTTGCAACAACCAAAATTAATTCTTTAGTTTAATTTTTTTTTTTAATAAGGTTTTTCAATCTTAGTTTTTTCATAAACATATATATATTATATGAATAAATGTTATACTTTTAGTCAACCTGAAATAAATAATTTATTATTTCCTAATAAATTTTTTTTTTTTTAACAATTTCTTAATTTTTTTCTGATCTGGTTCGAAAAAAAAAAAAAATACATTTGCGTAAAAGAAAATGTATGCAAAATAACAATTTATTTCATTATAACTCTATATATATATATATATTTATATATATATGCTATTAATACACTTATGTATAATAAAAACAGCGTGGTATTTTTTTTTACGTGCCACACAATTCAATTGTAAAGTTCATAAGTCTGTTTCTATACTAAACAGGTTAGGGATATGATGAAAAAAGGAAGGGCTATTCTTATTATTTAGAACTGATCTTAATTTCCAATGACAAATGCTATACAAAACTAAGAGAAATCGAAAAATAAATTAAAGTTTTTTGTTAACTTTTACCAGCCGGGATTCGAAATTGATTCTCTCAAATGAAAGACTGGGATTAAAATAAATCTACTACCAACTATCCATTTTTGAGGAAAAGTAATGAAAATAATGTCATTGATGGTTGAAATATATGTTAAAGATTAGACATATGATACCTCTTGCCATTCATTGATTTATATTGTCTTTATATAGTTTTGTAATTGAAAACAATTTTTAAATATATATTTATTTATTTATACCATGGTTGTATTATATATAATTTTTTTTTTATATGCATTTATAATGTTCTTGAATGACCAACAACGTTTAACTCGACTGCATCAATCTATATCGACTTCTCGACTTTCCTACTGGTCTTTTTCTATCTATTTCCCACATTCAATACTTTCTTTGGAATGCGGGTACCTGGCTGGCATTCGTTGCATGTTACCGACCCGCCTAAGGCGTTGTAGAGTAATGTATGTCACAACATCTCTGTTGGTATATATGTATATATTGTATAGCTATGTGTTGCATCGCATTCTAAATTGATAATACAAAACTCCGCCGCCACTGCCTACGGCTCCCAACCCAATGCCGGTTGCAAAGGAGAAGGCAACAAAAATAGTTGCAACCTGAATGGCAACATATATCGGGTGTCTCAGGAAGTAGGAATTATAACATAATGCTTTTAAACTCGTTATATAGTTATGAAAACTTGGTTTGTATTATATATGGCAAATTCTGGAGCAACTTCTCAAACCCAACGGCCCTCCAAAGATAGGAGTTTGACATACGGTTAACAGCCACTATCCAGTAAAAAATATTGTTATGCAAACGTAAATCAAAGCCTCGGATCATATACATAGAGTATAAAATAAATATATACCTGTCACATCTAAAAGGAAAGGGGCTGACCCACTTGTTTATCACATTTTGTATTTGAAAAGATGACAAAATTGTGTAAACCATATTAAAACAATTTTTTTTTTTATTTTTGTAAACAATATTTTTCCGATATTGTTATTATTCGGTTAAATATATGTATATATATATATATATATATATATATATATACATATATGTTTTATAACATATTTTAGATTCAAATATCTATAATGGATGCAAGCGCACCTGTTTAATATATTTCCGGTTTTTCGATGATAAAAATTTTGATGTTCTTGTGATTTTAAAAATTGTTTATATAATATATTAGTTAGATACATACATATATATATAGTAAATTGCATCTATATAGTGATTCGAAAATCAAAAAAATTAAATAAATATGTATAAATATACATATAAATATACATATATATTAATAATAACAATAATAATATAAAAGAAAAAAAAAAAAAAATATTAAAAAAAAAGTTAAAAGAACAAGTGATGGAAAATGTTTTACATTCCGGTTTGATACTTGTTTTAATTTTAATTTTATTTTAGTTTTTTTTTGTTTTTTTTTTCGTTTTTCTTTTATTTTTTTTTTTTTTTTTTTTTTTTAAATTTCTACTTTAAATTAAGTTTAAAAAACAAATTTAGCGATATTAATTATAGCTGACAATACAAAAACTCTAGCTACATTTTCATTTATGCAAATAAAAAAAAAAAATATATAATCATATTAAGTTATATTAGAAACTTGTATATATATACAGTAAAACTCGCTTGAGTACCTTCAGGAAAATGTTAAAATTTTTGGGTACTTAACCGATGAAAGCTCTTAAACGAACTCGCTTAAGTGCCTAAAAGAAGCACTTATCCGAATTTGGTTAAGTGCCTTAAAAAAGGTACTTACACGTAAATTTTTCATATTCCCTTTCCGCATTTTCAGATAAGTCACCGACGGTTTACTAAATTAAATATATATATTGTATATTATGTTAGAATATGTAGATTAAAATACAATTATCATAGTTACATATTATGTACCAGAAACTTCGATGGATATTAAATTTTAAATTTGACTTTTTGTTTTTATTAACGTCAAAAGTCAAAAATTTTTTAAAAACACAAAATTATTGATTTGTGCTTTTGGACGATAGATGGAAATTTAATTAATAGTTTTGATTTTTAGCAAAAATTTTAGGTACTTAAAAGTATAAATTTCTTTTGTAAACAATTGGAAAATGCTAAAAAAACTGAGCATTTAAGAGATTTGTTCTAAAACGTGTTGAAGCACTTATCGAGAGGGTACTTAAACGAGTTTTACGTATTGATATTCGACTGGATATGCGTGTTTTTTTTTTTTTTTTATTTTTTATTTTTTAAAAAAGTTTTCCAACAGCTATAACTAATTAAATATTAGAACGATAATTAATATTTATATATATATATAATCTATTTAGAATTCAATTAAATTAATTTCAAATAGCGAATTTTTAAATTATTCTTAAGTTTTGATTTTTATTGGTTTTATTGAGTCATAAAATAAACGACCCCTATCATAAAAAAAATTAGAACGATTTATCAATATGTTATATTATGATATCTTGTAGATATAATAAAATTTGTCCTTTGGAAACCTGCTTTGATTTTGCCTATCTTCTTAAATTACCCAAAACACAGCGGAAATTCCAAGATGGTCCATAACTGCGATTATGGAAACACATTTATTGTGAAACGCTACGGTAAGATGTTGAACATATGCTTCTATAAATCTTCCATCAATTGCCAATATTATATGAAAATGGAACTGCAAAAATTTCTAATACATAGTATTTATTATATTTTACATTAAAGACCTTTCAATAAGTTCCCCAAAAAAAAAAAAAATGTTATTTTGTATAAAAATTTCGGTTATGTTAATGCGCAGAAGTTATTGAATGATATGTTGAGATTTTTTTTTTTTTTTTTACCAAGCAGTTGATCCAGCTTTGATTAAATTTATTTTTTAACTCAATCCCAATATGATTTTTTCGCATTTAGTTTTTTTATTCTCAAAATTTGGAGCACTATGAGCTGGCATCGAAGTAGTAAACCTTATAAAACGCACGCTATCAAATTTTTTAAGCACAATTCGCTGTCATGCAGCATGGAAGTTGCAAAAACTTAGCTTTCAAACTTTTAATGTTGAATTCAAAATGTTAAAAAAGAGTTAAAGTGACATTTCAATGTAAACAAATTTTAAGTAAATAAATATAATTAAATTTTTTCAATCAGTGTGTACTTAAGTAAAATTAAAAATTTAATTTATTGAGATCTTTTAATTTTATAATAATATTCATATAGTGTGTTTTGCCAATAACCTGCCATAGAACTTTGGGTTAATCTAGATTTCAAAACCAACAAAGAATTCTTTTAGAAGAAGGCCATATTAGATTTATATACAACATATATAAAATTGGAGCTCTATGATATAAAATTAATTTATGTACCAAATTTCTTAAACTTTATCAGGCCAGATTTCTAGATCTCCCAGGACAGAATTTTTTTTTTTTAAGCGTGAAATTAAAATTTGCCAATTTTTAATAAAAAAAAAATATCATTTAAAGCGTTTTTATTCAAAAAAATAACGGTATTAACCATGATTGAGATTATAAATTACGGTATTAACATAATTGAGCCCAAAAGATTATAGTGAAAAAATTTTTAATCAAATACATACATTAATTTTTTTGAGTAAAGTTTAAAAATACCGGCGTAGACCCTCTAAAAAAAGAATGTTTTGTTTGTTTTGAATCCTAGAATAACCCCTAGTTCTATTACAGTTTATTGGCGAAACACCCTGTATAAATAAATATATTTTTTTTTTTTATTTTTTTTTATTTTCTATACTGACCAATTTTAAACTAACAATAAAGTATAAATGGCGAACAAAACATTACCAATTAACTGTTAAACTTGAAATTAAGTGTTTAAGATAAAAGTGTAGCAGTAAGTTTAAGTTTTTCTGCTTTGATCGCTATACAACTTTCATTGTGCTTAGGAGGTATATTGCATGAAGCTTAATAGATCCGGATAAAGTTTTACCTCCAAAGGCTTACATTTTTTTACCATATCTTTGGCATTTACTCAGACATTCCGCAAAAAGAAAAGTGATTCTTCTATAAAGAATCTATTATTATTAATTAAGAGGGGGGGGTTAATTTATCATTTAACATATGAACCGAAAATTCCCTGTTTTTTTGTTTTGTTATTTGTTGGTGTTGTTGTTTTTATTATAAAAAAATGAAAAAGAAAAATATGATATTTGCAAATCGTTTCGAATTCGAAATCGAATTATAAGTGTGTTTTGGTTTTGAAATAATTTGAAAAAAAAAAAAAAAAAAATCAAAAAAAAAACAAAAAAAAAACAAAAAAAAAAACAAGAAACATTTACACTGACTGCAATAGTTGCCGGTTTAAGGTAGGCTTGCCAGATTTTTCAAAACTCAAATCGGGACAGTACAAAAAAAAATTTATTTTCTATGTATTAATTTATTAAGCTTTTAAAAATAAACCAAATTTAATGGGAACACAAAAATTAACATTCATTTCATTAACTTTATAATAAAATTCAGTTAAGTTAATTAATAAATAATAAATTAAAAAATATAATAAATAGAATGAATAATAAATTAAAAAATATGATTTGATTAGTATTGAATACTAAAGATTATTAGTGTACAAAGTCAGTATTTATTGCTACTTTTAGCAGCTTTTAAAATATCTTTATTTTTTGAAATATAATGGGTACATTTCGCTTCAATTTTGACCTAAATTTATCAAGCACTGTAAAATAGCTTCTACTGTTTCTGGTAAAAGTCTGCTCCGTTCATCCGTCCACTGAATTGACATAAGCGAAAAAATTCTTTCCACATTGGCATTATGTCCGGGTACGTTCAGATTTTTAATTTTGGCTCGGCCAACAATTATTTAATTATGTATTTTCATAAATTTAATTTTGATTTTTATAATAAATATAATCGGGACGTTTGGCTGTCCCCAAGACACTTTTTGGGGACACTCGAAAACATCTCTGAAAACGGGACAATCCCGATTAATCGAGACGTCTGGCAACGCTAAAGGATTTGTTACAAAATAAAAAAAAAAAAAAATAAAAATAGGTTGTTTATTGAAGAATATTTCATGCAACAAGTTGTTATTCATAATATAAGATATATTCTATATTGTATTTATGCATATGATTAAAAAAAAAAAACTTCACACACAATATATATACATATATAAACTTATATATAAATATACCTATGTATATTTATCTATATAATAGCTTGGTTTTTGTATAACATGAATATAAAATTTACTGTTCTATTTTATTTTATTACAGTTAAATATATATATATATATATATATATATATATTTAGCATTTTACATTATATTTCAATGTTGCATTTTTGGTTTTTTTTTTGTTTTTTTGTTGCACATTTCATTTTAAAGTAAACTTTAAATGGATTCAGAAATTAAAATGAAATTAAAATAGTTAAAAAAAAAAAAAGAAAAACCCACAGAATTTGGCAACATTTCTTTTTTTTTTCCTTGTAAAAAACAAGTAGATATCAAAAAAAAAAAGAAGTAACCACTGAAGATATACATATAATAAAATAACTAATATCGATTAAGAAGCAAAAACAAAAACAACAAAAAGTGACAAATAGTTGAAGCGAAGCATATGAATGCAATTAATTGCAAGATTTCAAATTTTAATCATGTTCAATTTTATGACCAGTACATATATTTAGATCATGAAATATTAATGAATTGACTATAATAAATTTATTTATTGTTTTATTGTATGGTTGGTATTTAATTAATTTGGAAAATAATTAAAAAATTAATTTTTCTATACAGGATAAATTATAATATACATTTGTGTTGTGAAGCGCTCAATTTTTAAATTTAAATAATTATATATACAGTAATATTTCGATTATCCGAAACCCCTATAATCCGAATATGCTACAATCCGAATGACAGTTTACAAAGCACTAACTATTCTACAATCCGAATTTATTGCAGCTTGGAGATTCTATAATCCGAATTATGCTTCAAAATTGCAATATGTTTAGTGTTTTTATGTTTTCGTATGTTTTCGTATTTTTAAAAAACAATTAGGTTAAAAAAACTCAGTTAGGCCTTTGTAGTTTGCGCTTTTGTTTTTTTTGAAGTGTTGAAGTTTCAATTTAAATTTATTATTTTTAGTTTACTTAACGTATTGTAAGTGTCAGAATGTACAAAAGTAAAAACTATAAATTTTTGTTTGAAATATGGCACCAAAAAGATCTCAAAGAACTTTAACTCTTTATGACTTAATATTTTTTAATTTAGAGAGCTTTTTTGCCACAGCTATAATTGCTAGATTGGTATGCACCAATCCGAATTTCATGTTAATCCGAATAAGGGGTATGCAATCAATTATTCGGATTATCGAAATATTACTGAATTTGTGTAATTTGTTTGTATGGAAATATTACGTCTGCGACCGCCAATTTTCTGACCGAATAGACGGATATTCTTGATAAATTATAGATAATTAGTATATATCTGACCAATATGGTATGGTAGTGGTTAAGACGTTGACCTTTCAAACTGATTTTACATTTCTTATTAAATGTTTGCAGGCGCTGCAGTCTGTCATATTTATTTGTAATTATATTTATGATCCAATAAAACAAAATTTTCACGTTCCTCCAAAACAATATTATATATTCATCGCGTTAAAAATAGTTGTTTACATTACAAATGTCAAACACATTTTCTTGGAAGATGTGTGAAGGGTACCTGTACTACCACTTGAATTGAGCCTAAATTTCACGGCCACAAAGGAAATTGCAAAAAAACCCACTTGTACCGAATTTGAAGGTTCTATCATCATTGTTTCCGGAATTATGTTTTTTTGGGTTTCTATGCGACCAAACGCTTCTAGAATCCGAATCCATGACCCAATTTCGACTGTTTTTCTTCACTGCCTGCAGTACATCAAGATAGCATCTTTAGTTTTTGAGTTATCGTGTTTATGTGTTTACGGAGGGACAGACTTCGTTAAATCGACTCAGGTGGTGACGGTGATCAAAAATATATATATACTTTTCCATAACTAGATTGCGTGCGTTTCCATTTCAATTATCGAAATAAATAAAACTGAAAAGTCTAAACGACTTTACATTTACCAACTTTCTTAAAGGAGTGGAAAAAGAATCAAAAAAATCAAATCCGGAAATCATTTATGAATTTCGCTAATATTCCTCGTCCTTAGAAATCACTATTCAGTTTTCGCTTTGCTGATAGATAGCAATTTAATATAAGTTAAAAAAAATTAAAGTTTTTTTTTTAAGCTTTGTAACACATAATATAATTTCGTGTAATATAAGATTTGTTTGGTTTTTGAAGACGCTTATGGTAGTTACACAAATCAGTTACACTCCGATTCATTTCAAATTTCAGGTCCATTAAAACTGTACCAAATTTTAGTTTTCTATCTTTTTTAATTTTGAAGAAATGATTATATTAGAAATGGGAAGGCTTATAAAAAGTACCCAAAGCACCAATCTTATTCAATCTAAATTCCGAGCGTGCATAAAGGATCGGATGAACGTAATATTCAGCCGAACATGTCTTATTCTTAATCTTATCAATGATTTTTTTTAATTCTAATTTTATAACGGATCACGGATAGGTTCCAAAATCATGGTATCCCTCTTTCTGGCATAATCATAGATTCAAGGTCGATTCACACTGGACCGGCACGGTGCTGACGCAGTGTAGTGCAGACACTGTATTTTTTTTTCACATTATACAGTGAAAAAATCACAGACTTACTGAGACCCTGTATATTCACACTATACAGGGGAAAAAAATGATGTCCGTAAAAATATATTTTCAACAAAAATAATATCCTTTTTCATTGTAAAATATAAAATTTGTATTAAAAAACACGGACTGTTTTTTTTTTTTTATCTTAAAAATTACATTGTTGCCACTGACGTGATACGGACGTGATTTTTGTATTATTTTGTTAATGGATTATATGCATTTTTATGAATTTATTCAAACTATACACCGACAACGACATCGGACGGCACAATAGAAATAAAATTAATGTACGGTGACGGACAATGATGTCGTTGTCGTTGTAGTTGTCGTTCGATGTTAATATACTCATAAGAAATGCATAGAAGAATAAAAAACAGAAGAGCAAGATATGGCCTCGATCACGTCCGAGGCGACAGCCGGCTCGTGTCGCGTGTCTACTTTGGCAAGCATGTGTTAAAATAATTTATAAGTCTTTCAAGCTAAATTAGAATATTAGAGTATTGCGAACGCTATGTATTAGGTTATAAATTAAAATGATTTTTCTAACTTAATTCTTAATTAACTACTTAAGATAATCAGAAAATTAGAAATATATAACAATATGGCTACACAATCAGAATTATACGCTTTTTCCAGTATACTCCTTAAGTTATCGCAAACGTAATGGGAAATTCAATATATCATAAGAAAAACTATAGCGTATCGCTATAAGATGACCCAAAACAAATATAAGTAACATCAAAAATTCAGATAAAGATCTTCGTATACTTTTGGCAAATTCAATATACACTTTAATATTATGCAACCTTTCCAACACACTTGTACCAAATTTCAAGTTGTTATCTTTTTTAATTTTGAAGATATATTCCTGTTAGATTTTGGAAGGTTTTAAGGGAACTCATGTAGCTTTCAGAATAATCCAAATGCATGTTCCATATGTCCAAACACGATATTCCTCATTCTTCATGGGACAGACAAAACGATGGACGGACATCACTAAAACCAATTTGAGGAGGTGACGCTGATCAAGAATACATTTAACATTAAACATGATAAGAACATTGCCATAACTAAAGCTTGCCTTCCTTACACCTCCTTAGTATACGTGTATATAAAGGAATATAAAATAGTGCAAAGGGATTATTTTTTTTTTTTGGACAGAATGAATGCCAAGCCAATATTAAAAAAAAAAATTTAAATATTATTTATACGAATGCTATTGAAAATGAAATTGTTAATAATATTTAAGAGACATAATAATTTTATTCAAGTGCCATTAACCATGTTTTTGATATAAATTAAGATAAATACATATGTATATGTAACTAGTTTATTTATTTTAATAATTTCAATTAAGTTATAATTTTTTGTTTTTGAGGAACTTATGTTTTGCTTTTTTCTGAACATTATTTTATGTAATTAACATGTTATAAAAATATAGGATGCATGCATTTGATGCAATAAATATATTAAAATTATTTTATAATAAAAGAATTAGGGTTATAGCACAGATAAGTTTACTATTATAGATGTCTCATGCCCATATGAAAAAATGAAAGCATTTTTTTCTCTAGCCGACATCGCGCTGCCCGACAAAAACTCTTAAAAAATATAAATTGTGATGTGATATTGGATGTGCGTTTGTTTGGTGCATTAAATATATGCATAAAAGTATAAAACACTTGATATTATATACGTATAAATTAAAATCGTTGTTGTAATTCTTTATTGTTTTTTAATAAAAAAGTAAATTGTGAATGAGTTAAAAAAGAATGTAATATTAAAATGGAATATATTTGCAATATTTACATTTATTGAATGTTAAATTAATATTTGGATTCAAAATTACTTTATAATAATTAATTTTTTTATTAGAATATATAAATCATAAAATGTTAAGGTCAATTAACACTAGACCGGCACAGTGACGACGCAGTATAGTGCAGACACCGTAATTTCTATTCACACTATACAGTGAAAAAAAACTCACTGACGTACCGACACCGTGCTTTATATATATATATTATATACTATACAGGCAAAAAAAATCACGTCCGTAAACATTTATTTACAACAAAATAATTTCCTTTTACATATTAAAATATAAAATATTTCGTTTCGTTCACGTTGTCGTCACTGACGTGATGCGGGCGTGATTTTTATAATTTTGGTTAATTGATTTTATGTATTTCTTATGAATATATTCACATTACACCGACAACGACTTCGAAAGGCAAAAGAAAAAAAAAAATTATTGTCGATGGCAAACAGCGATGTCGTTGTCGTTGTCATTGTATTTCAATGTGAATCGTAGATTCATAAGAAATGCATAGAAGAATAAAAAACACTGCACTGGGTCGCCACTGTGCCGCTCTATTGTGAATCGAACTTTCATTTCAAAATTCAATAAAATTTTATTTTTTCCACACCACCGTTGAGGTAAAGAAAAGGGGGCGTTTTTTTGTGTGGTATCCGGAAGAGGCCTAATTCACTTTATTTAAAATATTTTCTTATGTGAATTTTTAGGTATATTGTTAATTTTTTTTGGTTTAATTTCAGATAATTTGACAAAAATATTATATAAAATTATGTATAAGAAATTAAGTAATTTTAAAATTACAGCTTATAGCTAATATTTAAATAACAATTTCTCTATTTTCTAAGATTTTTTAAAAATTTTCTAATTTTTAAAGTTTTATTGCGATGCATTTTAGAACTTTTTATTTAGAGATTACTGTTACCTCTAATTCCTAAGTTGTCTAGCAATCTGATAAGTCTGGAATGATTTACCATATCAAATGCTTTTGTTAAGTCAATAAAAACTGCGCCAACATAGTAGCCGTCATCCAACGCATCACAAATATGTTCCAAAGCTGCTGCGATAGCTGAATCTGTACCACTTTTTTCTAAAAAACCATATTGATTAGCATCAAAGCCTGTTTTTTTAAGTAATAAAACTTCTTATTCTTGAATTAATAATTTTTTCATATATTTTTGAAATTGAATTTAGAATTAAAATTGAATTATAGTTACCACAATCTTCTTTTGACCTACTTTTGTGAATAGGAACTAGATATGCTTTTTTTAACAAATCAGGAAATATACCATTAGCGGAACTTTCATTTATCAGTTTCACTAACGCAGCGTTATAATACTTACCTCTAACTCTTGTTATTTTATCCAATCCTGGAGTAGAATTTTTATTTATTTTAAAAATAATTTGATGGATTTATTCTTATCTAACTGAAATGAGAAACATCGAGTTAATATTGTCTAAATTTTGTGAACGGTTTTTAAAATTTTCATCTAATAAATATTTTAATGTTTATTTTAATATGTTCTCCTATTGCAGTAAAAAAATCATTGAAAGTATTTGCAAAAATTAGGATTTCAATTTAGTTTTATTATCTGGGTCTATTCTTACCTTTCTGACCGTATATACTGCGTTTCTTTTCGATCGTCAATTTCTTTTGACCTTGGCACTGGACAATATTTTTTGTTTATTATTGCTATCAACGATGTTACTTCTGTAATTCAACATTGCGATATTAGAATATTATGCAGATGATATGAAAATTTTCAAGAAAATTACCACATTAGATGATTTGACAAGCTGACCTTAATTTCTTTTATAACTGTTATGTAATATGAACAACCTCAAATTAAATATTAATAAATATACTCATAATAACATTACTCATCGTTCTAATCCAATTTCATATAGTTTTTCTTTTAATTATCAAATTATTCCTTATGTTAATTCAATAATAGGCTAAGGTGTATTTTCGATAGTAAACTATCATTTAATTTTCTTTATATATACATCTTAAACCAAGCAAACTCTATGCTCGGTTTTATTAAGCGATGGGCTAAATAATTTAACGATCCTTATGTTTTCAAATCTCTTTATACTCGTTTAATTTGGTCAAATTTAGAATATGTTAGTCAGGTATACAAAATCCATATCCTCAGAATTGAATCTGTTAAAAAAAGAATTCTGAGATTTGCATTACGTCAACTGTTTTGGGAAGACTTTTTAAAATCAATCTCCTTATGAACATAGATTAAATCATTTATATCTTAGTACGCTGGGAAAACATCGTAACGTTGCAGACATATTTTTTTGACAGATTTGGTCAAAGGTAACATTTTATCTACACAGTTTCTTAACAACATTAGTTTTTGTTCTAATACTAGGAAGCTAAGATCAGTTAATCTCTTCAATCCGCGGTTTCAACGAACTAATTATGGTAAGAATGAATCGCTTAATAGAATGATGTGTTTATTTCTAATACTTTTAAAAATACGTATATGGAATGTCACATATCGCATAAATAATATTTTCTTTATAAAGAACTAAAACTAAACTAATTGTTTAGCAATTATTCAAATGTTGGCTACGAAATTCATAAAAATGTCAAAACAGTTCTGTTGTCTGCGAAATTTTGAATGAAATTCGTGATTAATGAAAGATAATATATAACATAATAAATACTACAGACGTTGGCGCAGTGGTGATGGCGCCAGCCTTTCATGAGAAAGGTCTCCTGGCTAGGTAAATTCAATATATAATATATCAATAAAATACATTATATAAAGAAAACCTTATATTCAAACACCTAATAACCAAAAAAAAAAAAAAATCATTAATAAAAAATAAAATATAAAATATTAGCTATAATGTAGTTCCTGAAATAACCTACAGCTTAATAACAAATATATAAAATATCTGTCAAATTGACAACACTGACATGTGCATATGACAACACATGACATAAAACAACAAAAATCTTTACGTCAAGGGATAGGAATATTTAATTCGCATATGACATGTTGCCGAAATAATTGAAATTTATAGTTGAAGTCGTCTTCATCACTAGGGCGGTATTTTATATTTATTTATTTATTTATTTATTTGTTATACTGCTTAACACAGTTTACAAAAAACATCCAAGTAACAATCAAAATTATACAATTAAAATCAATATAAAAAAATTACATTTTAAACTAAATATAATCCAAGTAAATAAAAATAATCCTAATAATAGCGATTGTATAATTTTTGTTATTTTGAAAGTTTAAAGTCAATATTATGTTTATGTTTGTTACCTATAATAAGCAATCTATTATTAGGTTCAAATTTGTCATAATTATTCCTATGATTATTACTTTTAAATAAAATGCAAGAGCGAGACCAAACTTGACTAGCATATTCAAGATATCGGGCGATATTTAGTAATTTCATTTTTAGTATTCTTTTTATGAATTGGCTAAGGAGGAAAATATCCGGAATTTAATGAATTTTTGAGGGAGTAGTGAGAATGTTAGAACACTTGCTCAAATTTATTTCTGGTATATCATCAGGTCCTGGAAAAGTATGGGTGATAATAATATTATCACCCATAGCCAATTAGAAAAAACCCATAGTTTAATAATTAGAAATAATTTTTATTGGGCGTAAAAGAGATTCGCTATATGAAGTGTTAAAAAACGCGAAAATATTTCAAAATAGTTGAAGGGTCATTACTAGGAAGAGAATTGAAACTCATAAATGTTAAATAATCATCACATTTTCGTAGAACTTATGAATTTCCAAAATTTTTTCAGATCAGATTTTAATTTATTTGCCATAAGATTAATGTAATTATTATGAGGTAGATCAGAAGAAGTTTTCAAATTCTCAAACCATATGACAAAATTGTTATATTCATTAATATCTTTTGTTTTGATATATTAACGCCCAGCTTTATTTTTCTTATTTTTGAGAGATCTAAGCTTTTTTGTGAACCATGGTAGGCTAGAGTTATAACATCTGTTTTTTGAAATAGGAACAAATTGAATAAAACCATCGAACCTTATATTATATAGGTATTTAAGAATATTATTAGTCCGGGAAAATTGGTTTTATTGAAATTAAAACTATAAGAATTTATTTCTACCGCCACAAGCGGTAACACCGATTCACAGAAAAGAATCGGAAGAAAATATTAGATCCAATTGTTTATTTTTAAATTTGCAACAGATTCCTGTTGTAAAAAATTGCGAATCAATCACTCACAGGAACCAAAGAACCTCTGACATTTTGATAATATAATGATAAATTTATTAAAATCAAAGGATCAATCAAATATGTAGAGGTCTTATTTAAATCATTTTGTAACATAAAAAAATTTATTAAAATTATTATTTGAAACCTGTAAGTGTTTCCTGTAAAATGGGAGACCACATATGTAGAAGCAGTAGATTAGTAAGTTCAGTGCTAGATGTGCGAAACAAAAGTTGAGGTGACATAGATTGCAACCATCGAACTTGTCATAAACGACATCAGGTTAAATTGAAGTGCATCAAATAGAATTATGAAAGAAAACAACAGTTAAATCTCCGAAACCTTCAATATCCACACACAAAAAGCAGCATGAGCGGCAGCATCTCCAGAAGGTACAAGACAAAATTCCTTGAAAAACTAGCCTAATGTGGAGAAACAGCGAGGGAACTGCACCAAATTGTTAACGAGCTCACCAACAAAAAGAACACTGCATCACTTCTAATCAAGAATAAAAGTGGCGCAAAGAAACAAACAACTGGGTCTGATGGTATTCTGGCAGAAATTCTACAAGCTTGCTAAAATAAATCATTCGAAATCCTGAGACCTCACACCATAGATACATCAGAATATGAAAGTCTCCCTCCGTTTTTGAAAAGGGTATAATAGTCAAACTACCGAAGAAAAAAGACTTCAACGATTGCAACAACTGGTGTGGGATTTTTCTCTTCAGGAGAGTCTACAAGATAATAGCAACTATCATACAAGGCAGTAAACAAGAGCAGCGTTCCGCCTCCACTGAAGATGTGTAGACAAATCAATCACGAGGAGAACCATCATCGAGCAATCGATCGAACAGCGGGCTCCACTCTACCTGTTATTTGTAGTATTTAAAATAGCCTTTCACACTGTAGAGAGTTGCTATATGAAGAGAATCAAAAGAGAAAGGCGTACTATGCAAAATAATTCGAATATTAAAAGAGATGCATCCAAACTATCACCTGCGATAAACAGGGATATCCATTCACAATTGCTATTGATGACCATTCTAGATAATATAATTTCTGAAGTCTGTAAGCAGAAAAGAGGTATTACATGGAGTTTCACTCGTCACTTACAATAACTAGATTATGCAGATGGCATAGCACTTCTAGCACAAAAGGTTAGCGATATGCAGTCCAAACAAGAACAATTGGAAAGTCTGACACTTAACGAAGGCCTTGAAATTAATATCAGCAAAACTAAGGCGATAAAAATCAACGGCACCAACAACCAACTCATCATGCTGAAATCGTAACCAGTTGAATATGTCAACCAGTTCAAATATCTTGGTAGTATAATGACTACTGATGGTGATGCGGAGACAAATGTGAACAACAGACTCAACACAGCAAGATCATTATTTGGATGTTTGTATACCCAGTATGGAGAGAACAACCACTTAAATTAATGTTGTAAAGACGTGCGGTAGTAAAAAAAATATATATAGGTATATATTATATGTATGCATAATACATATACAATTTTTTGTTCGTTAAATTTTCTCTATCACCTTCGTTTTCCGTGATCTTTGAGTTTCGGACACCCTATATAAACCCGATATAAATATCTAGAAATGAGGGACAATTAAAACAGATTCATGAGGACACCTAGTATATCTACAGTATATATATTTTTAAAAATTGTTCGGTTAATATCACTTTGATTATTACAAAAATTTGAAAGAAATTATGTGATTTTTAAAAAAAAAAACTATGTTTTCTAATTGATAAATCTGGTGAATATTGGCTATACTTAAGCATCAACACACGGTCCATTGGTTTTTAAAACAATACCTATAATAAAAATTTCTCATATAAAATTAAGAAAAATAGGAAATTTAACTTTTCAATTAATTCTTTATAGGTACCTAGGTATATATGTATATAAATATATAAATCTATGTTTCTTTTTTTGTTTTTGTTACATAATACATAATTATATATTTATAAATATATTTATATTTATTCTGTTAAATATAAACCATATAAGTGCAGAAATTAACAATGACATAATGTACAACGTGGAACCTAAAGACATACCACCTTCAGCATAAGAAATTAGTGAAGCAATAAAAAAACTCAAGCGTAATAAAGCCCCGGGTGATGACCAAATAACAGCGGAATTATTACAAAATGGTGGGGAATTTTTACATGATAGAATTCACAGATTAATAGTTGAAATATGGAGCAATAAAGTGATGCCTAAAAAATGGAGTATAGGATTAATATGCCCCATACACAAGAAGGGGAACAAGTTAAACTGTGAAAATTACAGGGGAATAACGCTGCTAAATTGTGCATATAAGGTTATGTCAAATGTTTTATATGAGAGAGTAAAAACAATATATGAAGAGCAAGTCGGAGAGTACCAGTGTGGTTTTAGAAATGGCAGATCGACAATAGATCAAGCATTTCTGGTTAAACAAATCATGGAGAAATGCTACGAGTATAATGTAGATTTGCATATGATATTTATAGACTTCAAGCAAGCATTCGATAGCATTAACAGAAAAGAAATTCCGAAGACCTTACTGAAACTGGGCGTGTCCACGAAGTTGACTGGTCTTATAATGATGACAATGCAAAATTCCACGAATAAGATATTAATACAGGACTCTACATCAGAAGAATTTATTAGTACAAGCGGTGGCGGGACGCTCTTTCACCAATAATTTTTAATATGCTTCTGGAATATGCAATAGGTAACATGGATTTGGGAGGTAATATATTCATGAGAGAGTATCAGATTATAGTGTACGCAGATGATATTTTGATTATTGCCAAAGCTTATAATAAAATGGCAGATATATTTAAATTAATCACAGAAAAATCGCGTAAAATAGGCTTAAATATAAATATGGCAAAAACTAAATACCTAAAAATGTCAAGAAATGAAGAAAGAAGACTTCCACAAAATATAAAAAACGAACAAGATGAAATTGAAGGTGTTAATAGCTACAAATATCTTGGCATAATATTAACAAACAATAACAGTAGCCAAGCCTGCGTACAAGACCGAATACAGGCAGCAAACAAATGTTACTACTCTCATAAGAAGCTGATGACATCCAAGCTAATAACAAGAAGAGCAAAGTTGCAAATATACAAAACCCATGAATAGAAATGAAGAAGAAATGTTAAGAATTTTTGAAAGAAAGATATTTAGAAATATTTATGGTCCAATACGAAATGAAAACGGCGAATACCGTAGAAGGCACAATTCAGAGTTATATGCGCTAGCAGAGAACGAGGATATTGTAAAACCATATAAAGTCCAGTAGATTAAGTTGGGCGGGGCATGTCATCAGAATGGCGGAAAATAGAGCACAGTACAAAATTTACAATGCTAGACCATTGCTTAACAGAGCAAGAGGTAGGCCTAGAAGCAGATGGGAAAATAACATTGAAGACGATACCAGAAAACTAGGGGAAATAAACTGGAAAACCACCGCGAGAAACAGAGATGAATGGAGGAAGATAGTGGAAGAACGCTAAAAGATGATGATGATGAATACATAATTATATATATGTATATGTATAGATATACACATAAGTAACATTTTATGTTCTTTATATTAAAAAAAAATAATTGATAAATATGTTGCTAAATGTATGAGTCTATAAGCACATTGTTATGTATCTATATAAATATATATATACACATATATTTTCAAAATATTATCAGTTTTTATATATTTAACGTATTTTTGGTATAGGTATTTAAGTATGTATAGATACATGTTTGTATGTTTATTTATAAAATATTTTTATTACATAAGAAACTTTTTTTTTATATATATAGATATGTTTATATATATATATATATATTATTTTTTTTTTTTGTTTATATCGGGTGTGGTTGATATTTTGTTCTGTTTTTGTTAGCTTCTCGTATATTATTTATATTATGTTCTGTTTATTTATTTATATTTTATTTTTTTTATTTGTTGTATTATTTTGTGTTCCATACAATAGACGCCACGCCCGTTGACTTCCTTTGTTGAATTTTATTTTTCTTATAATACAAAAAATAAAAATTAAAGAAAAAAACCTTTTTCTTTTCTTTTATTTTTTTTTTTTTTTTTTTTTATTGTACTTAAATATACCACTTTTTATATATATTATGTATATAGGATATAACATTTTATTTATTAATTTTAAAAAAATATGTACATACATATGTATATGTACATATGTTTGTCTTATAATATAGTAGGTATATGATCAAAACTTTTGTATAATAGATACAAAACATAATAGTTTATATTTCATGTTTTTTTTGTTTTCTTTTTTTTTTTTTTCAATTTCCAAGGATAACAGTACAATAAAGAAAAAAAAAATAAAACAAATCACAACACAACACAACACAACACAACACAACACAATAAAGAATAAATGAAAAGAAAAATATTTATGTCTCTTTCAAAACAAAAAGTTTACGAATGTATGTATAGTATTTATGTACACACAATTAAGTGCATATGAATAAACAAATTACAAAAAAAAAAAAAAAAAAATTCTATTAACTAATGATGTTAAATATATATGATGAGAGTATGTTCATTTTATATTAAATAAGCCCCGAATGTATGTAAGGTTCATATATATGTTTATAGACTCATACACAAATGTATCTAAATTTAACAATTATTTTTTTTAAATAAATAAGATAAAATTTTACATATAGGTATATAAATTTATATATATATAATTATGGATTATATAACAAACAATTACATTAAAAAGAAACATACACACATATACCTACATATATATACATATATATTTTCTTTTAAATATGTATATTATTTAGAATATTTTTTTGTTAAATTGCTGGGCCGTAGCCTCGTCGTATTACTTTAGATCACAGGTCATACCTACTAGTATATTTCATTTTAATATACCTAATAACGTTTTTAAAAAGCAAAGGTGACGACATTCAGCCATTACGCTTCCAAATGTCAATGTAAAACAAATATAGTGTATATATGAACATACATAATTATGTGAAAAAAAGAATGTCAAATATATGAATTGCTTTAATTTAATTTTTAAAATGTGAAATAGATATACATATGTATGTATGTGTAGCCCAATATGCAGAATAATAATGAGTTTGGAAGTCGGCTATAATTTTAACTTCATAGGCTGTAATTACAAGTTAACAACAGTTCTTAAAACTTCATTGAGGTAGGTACTCACAGCTGAAAGTTTGTTATTGTTTTTAACAGTAAGGTAAGAGAACTTTCTTACGGTAGCCAAAAATGCAGCTGTAACAACTGAATTTTTTTTGTTGAAAAATTCATTCCAAGTAAGTAGGTATTCAGTTTTTGTAACTTCGTTCAATCGGCTGTAATAAATTTCTTGTTCAGTTACCACAACTTCCATTTTAATACCACAACCACTGCAAAGTCAACACAGGAAACATTCGGTTCTCATAACTTCCATTTAGTTATGTAAACCGTATGTTAGTTCTTTTTACTCAGAATTTAAAAATTATTAACACGAACTTAAAGAAAAGAAAATATATAAAGTGATTCTACCAAATTACAGATATCAGGGTTTTAGCAGCCGTTAAATTGTGGCAGAACCTTTTGAAAGTTGTGGTAGCCTCCCCAGTTTTGGCCTTGTTTCTTCATGTATACAAACGATTGCTATGAAACATGACCATTTCACATTCGCATTTTTGACTTTCCGCAGAAGTGTCGCTTCTTTTTTTTCTAAACAAATTTTTTTTCCACCAGTTCTGTGATAGTTGAACTTATATTTGAAACAATAATGTACATATACATATATATATATAGATATATATATATATATAAATATATATATACTCATATAAGATAGTCAGTAGGTAATTTATGCAAAAAAAATTTTTGGGAAACCAAACATGCTGTCCAAAATAATCTCTCCCCTTGACCAACTCCTATTTTCTTCGGTTGTTACTTCTATTTATAATGTGCTGTCTTTTTACAATATATAATAGAATAAATTCAAAATTCCAATATACAAGAATACATCAAACTCAATATTACAATAAAAGCATAGAACAAACTTATTATTACAATGAAAGTGTAGTATAATTTTTTTTTTAGTTTAAGTAGCCAGATTATTACTATTTATTGTATGAGTTACTTAACGAAATCCTGCCAATTGCCATTGATTTAAGATTCAATAGGAAAATTTATTATTTATTTTTAGATTAAGTAGTACAAATTTATTATTTATTGTACGTTAATTTAGCAAAATTTATAATTTACTGAAGTTTATTTATTTGTCAAATTGGTAGTGAAAAACTGTTACGAAATTAACTTATCTGTCAAAATTAAAGTTAGAATTTAATGAAAATTTGATTACTGTCAAGATTTTAACTAAAATTAAGCGCATTTAAGAAAGGTAGCTTAATCATAATTATTTATTTATTTATTATAATTTATACTGCTTTACACAATCAGTTTACATATAACTAATAAATTATGCAATTAAAATGAATATAAACAAGTGATGAAAAAAACAAAGGATTTTTAAAAAGCCCATTTTCAAAATTATGTAGGGTTTCTTACTGAGTATTTTATCATTTATTTTGATAAAAATATATATAAAAATAAATGATAATATTATAATTTAGTTTTTTCATCAATTTATTAATTATGACTAATTGCGAAATCAATACTTAGGATATAATCCCAATCCAATCAAGAAAACCTGTTAACAAGTGCGAAATACAATATTGGAGCTTCAAATTTTGTATATTTTTTTAAAAAGAAATTTGAACAGATTTACAGGTTTTCTTGAGTGTAACAGATTTTACAGGTGTTTAAAAATAGCAAAATTTCAATTTTCGAGCCCTTATAGCTTGTTAACAAGGGATTAGACAAAAAAATTTTGTTAACCGACCCCTACTAATTTCTGAAGGTCTAACTTCTCCCAAATTTTATTTCAAAACCATAGCTTGAAACGTTTAGAAGATATGTGTGGCCAAAAATTTAGCATAATAATAACGATTGTTTAATTTTTTTTTTTTTGGGAATTTTTGATAGTGTACAGTCAATATGTTTATGTTTATTAGTTAAATTTGCCATAATTATTCATATGATCATTAGTTTTAAATGAATTGCAAGAGCGAAGGCGTTCAAGATTTCTAATAACAATTTTACTATAATTTAAAGTAAATTCAACATTATCCTTGGTAAATATCTGTAATCAAAATGAGATCAGAAAATTTAAAGTACACAAATCAATTAATTTAACCTTTGTTCATATGGTCGTAAGATAATGACAAGTATTTCCAGAAGAGATATAGTCGATAAGAAATTCGACTATGACAAGTATTTCAATAGTTCTTAATTCTTGTATATAATAATGAATTTATGAAAATTTCACAATCCTACCTTCTTTGATTTTTGAGTTACCGTGCGGACGGGGAAATAGATCGATTTATTTTTCGATTCTGATCTGAATCGGTTTCAAAATTAGCTTAAAAAATTAAATAAAATAAAAAACTTTTAAAATTATAAGCATTTGAAATCAGTCAGTCCAAGTTGGCCCACCTCGTTGCTTGAAAAGAAAATTTTATCAAAAACACATACATATACTAATTTCCGTATATAGGGTAGCGAAATAATTCAAGGTAAAAATCAATGATTCAAACGAATCAAATTTCTGCGTCCTATTGAGGTCATAAATTGTAAACGATTATAGAAATTTGGAAACCTTCTTGTCAATTCATTATACAAATTTACAATGCAAACCAATTTAAGAAATCTGATTTCTGAAGTTCTTGGATGAACAAATGAATTGTAATTTGAATAAAACTTAAGACCCTCTAATATCAAAAGCCGAAAACAATATATTCATACATATAGATAAATGTTTAACACTGAATTCTTGTCTCAAATCGCCTGTGACTACTTAAGACAAAGCTTTAAAAATTTCCCAGGTTCATATTCACTTGTTTTATGCAAAAGCTATTAGCTCTAAAATATTAAAATAAAAAGAAAAATTTCGAATTTGAATCGATTTTTAATTTTTCAAATTTCGATATTCAGAATAATAGAAAGAATATGTTTTTATTTTTATCAAATTTTAGGTTATTTCGTTAATAGAAAAATATTCTTATAAATTTTATAAATTTATTTACAGATATATACAATAATATATAAAATATATATCTATTATATATATATATATATATGAAATACAAGTTACTTTGAATTTAACTGTTTAGAATAATATATTTATTATTCACAATGTTTTAGGATAAAAGAAATAAATAAAAATAAAAAAAACGAGGAAGAGTGTAGTAGAGTAGACTGTGTCAACTCTGGGATACCCGTATGACCGTTATATAAACATTATATCATTATCATTATAAACATTAATTACTTTTGGCAAAATTTCAAACATACCAGCTTTATTAGGTGTAATGTAATGCTCATATAAAAGAAGGAGTTGTATGGCAGCTACTCGAACCCTCTGCAGTAGACCAACCAAATTTTGCTGTTACTTTGGCCATTACACTAAACTATTTTTGGCAAAATTTCAGACACCCAACTTCAATAGGTATAGAGTAATGCTCATATAAAATAAGAAGTTGTATGGCAGCTACTCGAACCCTTTGCAGTAGACCAACCAAATTTTGCAGAAACTTTGGCCATAAAACTAAACTACTTTTGCCAAAATTTCAGACACGTAGCTGTAATAGGTACAGAGAAATACTCATATAAAAAAGGAAGTTGTATGGCAGCTACCCGAACCCATGGACCAAAATGGCTGGATTTAAATAGCGATGACGGCTATTGCAAAAAAACGAATTTGCGACTTTAGTTTTTGAGTTATCGTGCGGACGGACGGACGGACAGATGGACGGACATACATTGCTAAATCGATTTTTTTTTTCGATTCTGATCCGATCCATACACTTGAGTCTATATATACCCCCTCTCCTTCTCTGCGTCACAAACGTAATGGCAAATTTATTATACCCTTTGACTATATAGTCATACGGGTATAAAAACAAGTAAATTCAAGCTATATCAAAACAATTTAATCATCTAAAAGCTATAGACGATAAGAAAACACCTTAAAATGTATTATTTATACTAATTCTTCTTTCAGTTTTTTTTTTTTTTTTTTTCTTTCGACTTTCTTCAAACAGCAAATCGAAATCCATTTTTTACATTGGTTCTTAAAAAAATGAAAAATAAATATTTCTTTATCTCAATATACAATTGTATATTTAAATATGTATATAAAATGAATATATACAGTATTGAACTAAAAATATAACATTTAAAATATTAAAATTTAAAAAAATTAAAATTTATAAAATAAATTGACAGAAAAAAATTTTACATGATTAAATTTGAGAGAAGACAGGTTTCATATAAACAATCTTCATAGAAAATGTTGGCTCTACATGTATTTCACTTAGTCATCATTAGGGCAAATAAAAATATGCTCTAAAAAATTCGTTTTAAGCGCTTAAAATATGCTCTAAAAAATCTATTTTAAGCATTTAAAATAATGCTCTATGAAAAGGATATCAAATACATAATAAAAGATCCATTACTTAGAAAGCTTCAAATAAAATGAATATTAATAGGGTGGGCTAGTGACACCATCTTCAAAAGTTGTTTAAATTTAAGAAATAAAAGCAGATAGTTTTTTTCCTTTTTTAAATATTATTTTTATTATAATTTTTTATTTTAAAGTTAAATTTTATGAAGTAAAATAAAATTAATTCATGAAATTAAAAAATTAAAACAAGATAAATTAGAGAGAGTAGAATAAGTTTTTTTTTTTTTTTTTTTTTTTTTTTTTTTTTTTTTTTTTTTTAAGTGCTAACTGTTCAACTGTTAGGCTAATAAGCCTGTCTATACCATAGGTACATGTTGGAACAGGGGGTCATATTATATTCGTGTTATTAGAATTGGTCTTATTGAATTCCACATACAATTTAAACATGAGATAGTACTAGGCCTTATAACATGTAGAAACGTCTTAGATTTTCAATATTTACAATTCTATTTTTTTGTTTATATTGTAATATTTTATATTTTACTTATATGGTATTCTATATCTGCGAGTTATATTATTTATTTAAATTATTTGTTTATATTTTTATATTAAGGTATTTTTTATTAAAGATTTATAATTATTAATTATTGATTATGCCATTAATTTGAACCCAATGGCGAATGGTAACTGAGTCGAGTCGAAAACCAGAAAAGTTTTTTTTTTTCACTTTCACTAGAATTCGAACCCGGGCCCTTCCGCATGAAAGGTCGGCACTCAACCACTGTGCCACCCAGCTGTTAAAATTAAAAAAAAATAAATAAACATAAATTAAAATAAAAAATTAATCCAAATAACGAAAATCTTACATCTAGTAAAATTAAAAAATAAGTTTAACTGAAATTTTGGTTGCAATATATCACAACCATTTCACTTAAATTTTCAAGTAAGAAATTATTCCGGTTCGATCGTAGGACGCCTTTGTACATTTAAAAGCTCCTTTCATATCTTAACTGAGTTAATTGGTGTGAATTTAAATGCAATAGTTTCGTTTATCTGCAATAAATTAATGCAATAGTTTACTTAATTTATGTAATTCATTGTAGCATTGTGTATCGCTTCACCAGTTAAAGCTGCAGACATAGTTTTTAATCAAGTTGAAAGTTTCTGAATCAAGTTGAAAGGAATAATAAAATAAATATATGTATATGTACATGCATACATATAGAGATTTCTTTAAATACCTAATAACTATACTTGTTTATTTTGAAAGAATGATATTTTAAATAAATAAATATCTAAATAGTAACATCAGTTTTTTATGTTTTTTTATGGAAAATATTTTATATGCAAGAAAATTAAAAAAATTATGATCTTTTGAACGAAAATTGTCAAAATAAACCAAAAATATGCTCTTAAAAGTTAAAATATGCAAAATATGCTCTAACAAGTGAAATATGCAAAAATATGCCCTAACAAATCTAGCTTAAAATTCATAATTTTTGTTGAAACGAACTATACTTACTATCTTGTTCATTTATCGATAAGACATAAGGAAAAAAATATGCTAATGCATATTTTTATTTGCCCTAGTCATCATCATAGGCTTTGGTTATCAATCTTGTATTATAAGATACTAAGAGTGAACGAAAATGTTCTGTTCTACAGAAATCAAGCAGTTACTGCACCAGAGTAAATTTTTTTTAGCTAGTTCAGCAATGAGTGTCATAAAAGCTTATCCATTAACCCTTTTGCATAATAAGATAGCATAACAACCGCCCAAGAGAATTTACAAAGAAATTATTAAGTTAACTATTAATATCCACTTACAATTTAAAATATGAGATAATACTAACACTTATATAACATATAGAAATGTCGGCTCTAAATGTCATTTCATTCAATCATCGTTGTACGCTTTGGTTATCAATCTTGTGTTTATTGATACCAAGGAGGAACGAACACCGTTCTACAAAAAATCAAACAATTTTTCTAAATATAAAAATGTTTTAGATTTTCGATAGATATACAAATTCTATTTTGTTATATAGTATGTAACAATTTAATATATTTAACTTGTTAGGCATTTTTGTATATCTGCGAGTTATAATATTCAATCAAATTATTTGTTTATATTGTTATATTAATGTATTTTTTTTTTTTTTTATTAAATACATATATAGAATTATTACTTTAAAACTATTATATTTTAACCCAATGGCGTTTGTTAGCTGAGTTGAGAACTATCTCTGGAATGAATGGTCGAATTACTAGTGTGCCATCGCACCGTTTTAAATTTAAGTATTTCAATAGATTCAGACGTTTCTTAACAAAGAATATAAGCGTAGGAAGATTTTAAGATAAAAGCGATATAATGTATTTCTTCAAAAGACCTCTTAAAGAAGAATGTAACAATTGAATCAGAGCTATCGATTTTGTATTGAATATTATATCGTATAAAAGAGTAGAATTATTTTCTTGGACGACACTGTACACATACAATATAGATTTACCACAAAAAAAAAATATATATATATATATATGTATATATATAATGATGGTTTGAAAGGATATTTCAGGATATTCAATTTCCAATATATACCAAATTCGATTGCTTCTTATTTCTTATTATTATAAGTTTTATTTATTTTATATATTATTTTTTTTTTTATATTTAAGGTGGTAAATTTTATGCAGTGGATTTATGTAAAACATAAAAAAAAAAAAAAACATTTCTATATCTGCCAAACGTTCATACGTTTTTAAAAGCGATTTAAAAAATTATAAATATGAATGTTAGAGGATTTGGTGGAGCTATAAATTATTTAATAAGCTTAGATAACATAGATAACGGCTGGGTGGTATACACAGTCATGGTTTAAGTCCCTTACCTTTTAATAGAATTTCATATCAAGAATCAAATTAAATTAAATTTCCAGGTCTTTCTCAATATTTCCATGAAAATCTTAATTGAAATATCGAAATGAATAGGAAATCCGGAATGAATTAAAATGTCTTTCAATTAAACAGAAGAACTAATACTATAAATTATAGTGATTTATACAAAATAATTGATACTTTTGTAAATATCTAAAAATGGCTAAAACTATAAAGATGTAGAAAAGTTTGAAATATAGCATCCATAGTTAAATCCTAGATAAATTTAAAATTAAACTAAACAAATTTGTAAGAAAATATTTAAATTAATACAAATTTATAAATTATTGTATAGATAATTGAGAATATTAACGTTGTTATTATAAGTAGTTCCCATCTTCCATCTAATGTATTCTATACTATTCCCTGCTATTTTTCAATTTGCAAAATTTTCAAAACAATTCTTTTTAGGGTTCATTCCCAAATCAATCACATTACTTTAAAGGAACCCGTTCCTGATGTCAAGTGAGCGTTTAATCAAAGATTAATATTAAATTGAGATTTGCTGCGAATAATCGAATGTTAAAAAGAAAATTCCAGGATTATACACAAAAGACTAATAAATTGGTCTAATAAATAGAAAAACCACCTAGAAAACTAAAATCTTAGGAGTTTAAGACTATGTAACTTACAAAAAACAAATATACTTGTTCCTTAGTTGAAATTTGAAATAACGGATAACATCTGAAGGGTAGAAAAAGGATACGAATTCACAGAATTGTATTTGTATCTGATAGTATGGTTTTACATTTAAAAGTTTTCATTTTATATAATATGTATATGGTGGTTTGATATATCATTTTTCTTTTCATAGTAAATTGTGCGAGTGAATTTTTCTTCTTTAAAAAGTTTTATATTTATAAGTAATCTGATCGGTGGGCGTAGTGGCTAGGACGTCGGCCTTTCAATCGAACCGTGGTCGGAACATATCTAATAAAACAATATAATTTATAGTTTATACCATAATATAAAATATATACCTTCCACACCTGAAAAGAAAAGGCTGAGTTACTCACTTATCACATTGTATGTGGTAGGGGACTGTTCAAAAAAAAAAAAATAATTTGGAAGTGTTCTTAGAAAGAAATCTAAATGTATAAAAAAAAAAAATTAAAAGAAAATTCTTTTATTTATTAAAGAATAAAGTAGAAATTTTTCGAGAATATCGTATTGACTTTTAGCTTTACGTTTATATATGTATACATATAGCTTTATTTTTAAACAACAATAATTTATTTATTTTTTTGTTTGTATTTCAAAAAAAAAAAACCCTATA
The DNA here is from genome assembly GCA_963082915.1 of Dolichopus griseipennis. Taxonomy (NCBI): domain Eukaryota; kingdom Metazoa; phylum Arthropoda; class Insecta; order Diptera; family Dolichopodidae; genus Dolichopus; species Dolichopus griseipennis. Next base: position 5,465,702 of record OY720446.1, on the reverse strand, counting down.
ATGTACGGCAAAAATATAACATTTGTTCAGGTAATGATTTTCATTTTTTATAAATAATATTATTTGAAAAAATATATATAGTACCTACCTACTACCTTATATAAAATATCTATACATTAAAAATTTAAATTCTGATAAAATTTATTTACAATTTTTTTTTTTATCTTTTTCAGTTGTGTAGAGCGATAGACGCTATGATTTAAACCTCATCTGAAATTAACGTTCTCGTGACGCTCATTACACGCATCTATCTGTCAAACTAAAGTTATATATGTATATTGAATTATATGAAGATATTTATATACAATAAGTAAAAAATTAAAAGTAACGGCTGGATGGCACAGATGGTTAGAGTACTGACTTTTCATTCGAAAGGCCCGGGTTCGATTCCCAGTGAAAGTGAAAAAACTTTTCTGGTTGTCGACTCGACTCAGCTAACCAGTCCCCATTGGGTTCAAATTAATGGCTTAATAATGGCTTAATCAATAATTAATAATTATATATCTTTAATAAAAAAACAAACAATATAACAACATAAACAAGTACAAAATGTAAACAAATAATTTAATTGAATAATATATAACTCACAGATATAGAATACCATATAATTTAAATACTAAATATTACAATATAAACAAAAAAAAACAAAAAATGGAATTGTATCTATGGTAATTTTCTACATGTTATAAGGCCTAGTACAATCTCATGTATAAATTGTATGTGGAATTCATTAAGACCAATTCTAATAACACGAACATAATATGATCCCCTGTTCCAACATGTACCTAAGGTATAGACAGGTTTATTAGCCCAACAGTGGAACAGTTAGCACTTAAAAAAAAAAAAAAAACCTATAATAGAAAAAAGAGCAAAATTATAATCTTATTTTACTATTTTTCCCTCTTAAACCTTAAATTTAATTTTAAGTAAAAAATTAAATTTTTAACTCTGTTGTTTAAAATTACTGCTATTTATAAAATTGAAACAAACAATGTCAAATGAGAAAGAGTATGTAGAACCGACTGTGTCAACTCTACAATACTTGCATGAATGTATAATATAAACATTATATCATCCGGTTGAATACCTTTGGTAAAATGTTAAATAAACAGTTTTATTTGACTGTAAATTATTTATGTATGAAAATATAAATTGTATGGCAGCTATTCGAACCTCTTTCACTACACTAACTATATTTTGTGTGCAGATGTTGCCCATTAAATGAAAGTAAACTACAAGTTTCATACATTCATCTGTATAAAATGTAGAGTAATGCTCTTATAAAAAAAGAAGTTGTATGGCAATTATACTTGAACCCACTACACTAGACTATAGCCATATTTTGTAAAACCTTTGGCCATAAATTTTAAATTGGTTTTGGAAAAATTATAGGCATCCAGATTTATTAAATGTAGAATATAGCTCATTTAAAAAATGTGATTAATATGACAGCTACACAAATGCTTTGAGCAAACCAGCAGCTAGATTTTAATAGCAATTGCTCTTGTATAAAAACGATTTTTTTTTTAATTTAATTTAATTTATTTATCATGCATTATAATTTTTACAATTTTTGGCAATTTATGTGAATTAAATTATTATAATATGATATTTACAATTATTTTTTTTAAATTTCAGACAATTTAATTATTGAAATAATAATGATATCGATGTATGAGAAATTTAAGTTGAAAGTTAAAGGAGTAGTTAAATTAGTAGTTTAATTTTTTTGTTAATATGTTATGATCTAAATTTTTTACGAAATTCGTAATTTATTATTTTTAAAAATATGTATGTTGTTGCTGCTTTTTATGTGACCCGGAAGTGAATTATAGATGCGAATTGCACTGCACTTTAGGTTATATATAGATCCATTTTATTTCTTGTGTTACAGTTGTGTATATTTTCATTATACTTCTTAGATTAATACCTGATATGACCTGATCTATGATAACTCCTAAATATTTGATATGTGTAACTTTTTCGATCGTTTTGTTATTTATTTTGATACTAAATATCATTGTATGTTTTGTTTGGTGTTTTAAATATAATATATTTGGTTTTATCGGTGTTCATACTTAGTCCATTTCCCTTGAAACATATTTGGTACTTTTTTAGATCCTCATAGATAATTTGTTCGTGTTCTGCTAATGATTTCGCTGATGCTACAAAATATGTGTCGTCTGCATATATGACGATTTGAAAGAAATTTCATTTATATTCTGAATATAAAACAGATATAATAACGGTCCGAGCAAAGAGCCTTGGGGCACTCCAATGTCCATTTTTAATTCTTCGCTGAGTATGTTCATTATACGAATCTGGTGTGTTCTATTACTCAGATAGCTAGTTATTAGGTTGTTTGCATGTCCTCTTATCCCAAAATCTTCAATAAAATTTAGTAATTTCGCATGATTGCCCATATCAACAGCTTTAGACAAGTCTATAAATATGGCTGATACATAACAGCCTTTATTTATGTCTTCGTAAATTCGATCTGTTGTAGCTATAACAGCGGATTGTGTGCTGATTTGTTCCAGAAAACCATATTGATTTGAATCGAAGCCAATAGTGTTTTATATGAAATTTCTAATTCTTTGATTTATTGCTTCTTCAAAAATTTTGCTAAATGTGAATTTCAGAATCCTCTTTTAGCTTTTAAATTATCGGGCGGATGAATCAATATAAATAGCTAAATCGAAACCATGGAGCTTACATCCCCGCTCTATTACATTGTTTCAAACGTTAAAAATTATAGAGCGTCACGTAGATGGCGTTCATTCTAGATGGAGCATACTTTTTGACCTTAAAAAACATATTTTCTTCAATAAATCTTATCATCAATTATTTTTCTACACAATATGGGTAGAGGTAGTTGTTATCTTGGCTATCTGAAAATTTTACATTAAAAGCGATTTCGGTATTGACTTCGAAAAAAATCTATATTTCATCCAAACCAAATGTATCCCCTTATCCAAAAAAAATATATACAAGTATATATGTGTATATCACACATCACAATGAAATAACATCCTTTTTAATCCAACTGTAAATTCCCTTCCAATTCAAAATCTTGCATTTAATATTATATTTAATATATAATTTTAATAATTCTGTAAAATGCGTAAAAAAATGATGTTTAATTAAATTTTTTAGGTTCTCCATATTAAAAAATTCGTATATTCATATTGATTTTAGAAGTTTACAAACTAAGTGGGTGTTTAATTTGCACTTGAAAGTAGTTATTTGTTTTTACCAGAAATTCTACAATTAAGTAAATATAAATATGAAACAATACTGAGGAAACGACCTGTCAAACCGCTGCTATGCCCCTACTCTTCCCAAGGTGTTTATAAAAAAACTTTTCTTACTTTATTCAAACTTAATTCATAAGGTCAATTATAAATTCGATTCTCAAATCATTCAAAATTACGACACTTAAAATAACGCATGGTACTTTATGGAAATCTGAAATATATCTAAAAATTGAAGAGTCCGTTAATTTTTTTTCGAGTATTTGTGAGGTTAATGTCTAGAAAAACTTAAAATTACACAATGAACTTCTTAAAATTGATTTAAAATAAAGATTGAAATTAAATTGGATTATTTAATAGTTTATTTTTTCAATAATGGCCCGTACAAGTGAAGTATACAATAGATAATGTTCATTAATACAATACATACATATTATATATATATATTTGAATGATGTATTTCATATATGATATAAATACGTAGATAATTATGAGAATAATCGATCAAGCTAAATGTCAACAATGAATGCCGTTTTTCTCATCATCATCATCATCATCAATATCCTCAAATAATTTTTTTTTGTCAATTTTTTCTATAAACCATTTTTTTAAAACAAGAAAATTAGCAAAGTTAGAAAATTTTGTTTTATAAATTTTAAGGTAAACGAAATTCTTTTAAGATAATTTTCTAAAATAGTTTTGTATATAGGTTTGCTGGTGTTGCCAGCTTTCAAAAAATATATAGGTTTAATAGCGCATATTATGCTTTAAGAACGAAAAGGACATTTGAAAGTATCCTTGTTATTTTAGTCTATTTTATAAAAAACGTTATATCTAACGATCTATTCGGTATATATATATATATATATTCAATTAATGCTATTAATTAAGATAACGGTCTGGCACGTTTATTTGATGACGTTCTGAAGATATTGATGTTTAACATCTTTCTTTTAAAGTCATATTTTTTAAAATTTGGCCAAGAAACTCCCAAATATTTTTACATCGTTGGAAAGCTCTTATTTTTATACCCGTATGACTATAGGTCAAAGGGTATAATAAATTTGCCATTACGTTTAGTAAGTGTATGGATCGGATCAGAATTGAAAAATAAATCTATTAAGCTATGTATGTCCGTCCGTCACCACGATAACTCAAAAATTAAAAGAGGTAGGATTTTGAAATTTTCAAAAATTCGTTTTTATGCAATAGCCGCCATCGCTTTTGAAATCCAGCCATTTTGGTCCACGGGTTCGAGTACCTGCCATACAATTTCTTTTTTTATATGAGCATTACTCTATTCTTATTGAAGCTGGATGTCTGAAATTTTGCCAAAAATAGTTTAGTTTTATGGCCAAAGTTTTTGCAAAATTTAACTTCAGTGGGTTCGAGTACCTGTCATACAACTTCTTCTTTTATTTGAGCATTACTGTACACCTAATGAAGCTGGATGTCTGAAATTTTGCCAAAAATAGTTTAGTGTAATGGCCAAAGATTCTGCAAAATTTGGTTAGTCTACCGCAGTGTTTTCGACTACACTTACACTCAACCACTCCACGCAGGATCGACCATCCTCATTCTTGGAGCGTCCGGCAGTTTTAGATATATATGCGGCGAAGACTTGATCGTAGAACACTAAAACTCAACCGCAACGCGTGCGTTGCCGCGGTCATGTTTACGGAAAGCACGAGTGATGGCGTGCAACCCACGGTTGTCGAGTTTGCGGTTGTCCCAGCGCGGCTATCAATGTAACTTCTGACGTGTTACCTAAATATTCTAACAACAAATTTTTATATACGTAAACGTAATGGCACATTTTTATTATTTATTTAAAACTTTCAATTCTAAAGAGCGACATCCTAGTACAAATATTTTCCGAGCTTTGACCAGAAATTTATAATTAGTGAATTTATGAAACTTAATTTAATTAGTGAATTTATGAAACCTCAAATACAAATTTTGAAAAGCTTTCGCATTCATTTTATTTTAGTCCTGTGACATTTCATGAAATTCCGGAAATTTAGGACAATGTAATTAGCTCAATCGTAACCATTGTATTTCAAGCTTTAATGAAAATAATTTCTTTTTATTAGATAAGAAAAATAAAGCTATCAAAGCTGAAAAGTTATAAACTATTTTTTTTTACATATCAAAAAACGAAGCAATTATATTTAAAAAAAGTATCGCGAAGCGCTCAAAATTCAAGCGGTTTTCGCATTGAAATAATTATTTATTATGTGACCGAATAATTCTATTAATCATGATGATCCTGATGATTTTTATCAACTATTTTCCAATAAAACATTTTTTTCATTTATTAAAATATGTTGGTAAACCCTTGGTTTTTTTCATTAATTTTTTAAATTCTTCTCTGAGTGGTGCCGTTGGGCATTTACATAATATTATTAAGTGTTTGCTATTTGTTAATTAAAAAATTACACAAACGCTTAAAATTAAAATTTAAATTATCAAATAATAATAATATTATTTAAAATTCCGATATTATTTCTGTATATACAGTTCCATCAATATTCCATGTAAAGTTGGAATACAATTTGGAATACAATTATATGGTTGTAATACAATATTGTATTTTTTTTTATACAAACATACATATCTACTTATTCTATCATAATAAAAATATATTTATTCCAGATTATATTAGATCTTTTGAATAGTAATCATAATAATCAAATACTGGTTATGTTTTATAAAACAAACAATAAAATTATCAATAAGTGGTGACATTTGTTTGACCTTTTGAATTTTGTCATAAAAAAAATTTCCAAAAAAAAAGAAAAACGAGGAAGAGTGTGGTAGAGTAGACTGTGTCAACTCTGGGATACCCGCATGACCGTAACATATACATTATATCTTGCGGTTATTTACTTTTGGCAAAATTTAAAATATTTAGCTTTATTAGGTGTAGAGTAATGCTCATATAAAAGAAGGAGTTGTATGGCAGCTACTCGAACCCTTTGCAGTAGACCAACCAAATTTTGCAGTAACTTTGGCCATTACACTAAACTATTTTTGGCAAAATTTCAGACACCCACCTTCATTTGCTGTAGTGTAATCCTGATATAAAAGAAGGAGTTGCATGGCAGCTACTCGAACTCTCAGCAGTAGACCAACCAAACTTTGCAGTAACTTTGGCCATTACACTAAACTATTTTTTGCAAAATTTCAGACACCCAGCTTCATCAGGTGTAGTGTAAAGCTCATATAAAAGAAGGAGTTGTATGGCAGCTACTCGAACCCTTTGCAGTAGACCAACCAAATGTTGCAGTAACTTTGGTCATTGCACTAAACTACTTTTGGCAAAATTTCAGACACGCAGCTGCAATAGGTACAGAGAAATACTCATATATAAAAAGAAGTTGTATGGTAGCTACCCGAACCCATGGACCAAATGGCTGGATTTAAATAGCAATTCCGGTTTTTGCATAAAAACGAATTTGTGAAAATTTCATAATCCTAGCTCCTTTATTTTTAGAGTTATCGTGATGACGGACGGACGGACATACATCGCTAAATCGATTTATTTTTCGATTCTGATCCGATCCATACACTTGAGTCTATATCTACCCCCTCTCCTTCTCTGCGTCACAAACGTAATGGCAAATTTATTATACCCTTTGACTATATAGTCATGCGGGTATAAAAATAAAGCGAAATAGAAAGGAAAAATCTTATCAAATAAATATCTTGTGTTGTCGTTTATTTGTAAATAGAAAACTTATACTAAACAAACAATAAGGAGTAAGATTTAATTTTATTTTTGGTAAATAGCTTGTTATACACGCATTACTTGTACTTGGTATACATTAAATAAAGGATTCTTTTTTAGAAATATAGAACTTTAAATTAAAATAAAACACATTTAAATTAAGATTGAAGACAAATTTTTATTATATAATTCAACTCAAGTCCCAATAACGTTTACAAATATTGTTGAAAGATAATTTCAAAATCAGTGTTCTATTCGGTTTTTTCATTTCAAAATTGAAAAAAATTTAATAGAATTTTCGATTTAATCAAAAAATTTTGTTTATATACCTAGTGATGAAACTCATTTTTGGTTCAACGGCTACTTAAACTTGCAAAATTGCCCTGTATGTAGGGTGAAAAATATCCTCAAGAAATTTAGCAGGTTTCATTGATCTTGAAAAATGCACCGAATGGCGTGGTTTACACGCTGTAGTCATCATTGATTTATATTTTTTAAAAATCATGCGCGAGCTAGTGTTTTAGTGAATGGTACTTATTAGATATCGATGATCAATGACTATTGGTTTGAAAATTTGAATTGAATCGATCCGGAAGTGTTTTGCCTTCAAAAATAGGCGTTACAACTTATACTGTTATCGCAACAATTGATTTATTGAAACAAATATTTGGTGGTAACATTATTTCGAAAAATGGTTCAATTAATTCCTTCAAAATCATGTAATTAACGCTACTAGATTACTTTCTTTGGGGTAATTGATTAAATAAAGCCTGAATCATTTGAAAAAGTGTTCCAAATTGGTCTGCGGTTCCTAGTCAGAGCTAACCATGTAGACCTAAAATGTTGTAAAATTGTCTTTCAAATAAAAAAAAAACTTGGGTTCAATCTTAATTTAAATGTACTTTATTTCAATTTAAAGTTTACTCGTTGCGTTTTTTTTTAACTATAACGCGGTGCTCCATATGCTGACAATTTGGAAGACAGGTGTTTTTAAGAATACATTTTCTAATGCTTAGCATATAATCCAAGCAAATTCTGCAAAATTTTTTTTTCAGTCCTTAACCTACCTTGTAAATTGACGCTAATGTCTTACGAAGCTGTTGGAGTGGCATCAGTTTTTTATTTTTGATTTACCAGCATCCACTATTTAATTTCCTTTTATGTTTGAGAAATTTCCACGACATAATAAGTACATAATATCATCTTGCATAGAAATACGATTGATTTCATTATCTGTAGACAAAATAATAATATGTAAATAAAATTAGCCTATAAAGCTTTAAACTATGGTCCTAAAAAAATCTTAATCTCTAAGATGCGAAATTAACTAATATTATTTACTGGGATTATGCATTTCTTTTCGGATTTTTCATACAAATCTTAGACAATTTAAATGTTTTTCTATATAGTAGATATTTTCTAAATAAAAACACGACAGTTCATACACTTTTTTAGCACATTTCTAAAAAAAAAATGTGGAAAAAATGCGCTCATGTTGTTTCATTTTGGCTGTTTGTCCGTCCGGGTCTTTATAGAAAAAATTCTACACCGTTCAAAATAATGCAAAAAAAAATTTAAGTGCAGATATATATTGTAAACTCTTGTGTAAGATTATAGATGGCGCAAAAAGTTAACATTTGTGCATTCATATTTCATAACCTTATACAATAGATACAGCCGAGTAATCAACGGCTTAGTGAATATTATGATTAAAGAAACTGAAGCCTAGTTTAAAATAATAAACTTGGTGAATGGCCTATACTCCTTAAAGGAGTGGAAACGGAATAAATAAAAAAGATATTGTAAGCAAATTTAATTCATGGTACATTTTTTTTCCGTTTCCCCCACCCAATACGGAGCTGCAGCTACTTTTGAAATTTCTAAAAAGCCTTATAATTAAATTGTTATATCACGTGTTTTATGGTATATATCTTTAATCTGGGCTATAGCAACCTTCATAAACATTTAAAAAAAAAAGTTGGCAAAATAAATATATAACGTTGCCATGCGGTATTTTAATTTACCGTTATGCGTAACTAAATGTTTGCAAAATTTATTTCTCTGTATATTTTCCAAACGGTTTAAGCTAGAATTTTTTTTTTTTTATTTATTTATTATTTACAGGTTCTAAGAAGTGTTTAGCACTTGTGGCGAACCCCTTTATTGTTATAGTAATGTATTTTTTACTAAAGATATATAATTCATTAATTTGAACCCAATGACGAATGGTAGCTGAGTCTAGTCGAAAACCAGAAAAGTATTTTCACTTTCACTAGGATTCGAACCCGGGACTTTCGTATGAAAGTCGGCACTCTAACCACTGTGGCATTCAGCCAATTTTTAAAAATTTTTTTGAGTGATTTAAAATTTCTGTTTTCTATTAAGAAGTTGTGTAAAGGGTTAATAACTGAAAATTTGTTGTTTTTAAAACATCTGTCACTTAAATAGATGTCAAAATTTTTTTTATTTTTTTGAAATAATAAACAACAAATTAATACTCCAAAAAGTGTTGATACTTTATTTCTTAAAAGGGTTTACCAAAAGTTAGGCTCTAAGCTTTATTACAATTTTTAAAAAGAAGTTTGAAATAAATTTTAATTCGAGCTTCAATTTAGTTTTAAGACCTGGAAAATTTAGAAAGGGGGTGGAATGTTTAAGAATCAAAACTTTGTATAGAACATTATTTAATTTTTGTTAATTTGGGTTCTTTAAAAACCCTTGGTTTTTTATTACTTGTTTTTTTTTTTTAAGTTTATTTAGCTTTGGTAATGTTCAATAATTGATGTTAGATATACTGTTGGTTTTTATTTTGTTTTTTTTTTTTTTTAAATTTTTTTTAAAATGAACACCAATAATAGAACAAACCTGGTATTTTTTTTAACCTATAAATTTTTTATAATGCACTTGTGTTATTTCTTTTATGTTAAAATAATCAAAATATATATATATATATATATTTTAATATATATATATGAGAGAATTTAGTTATCCTTATTATATGCATTACTTTAATGTATTTTAAAATTTATACAATACTTACATATATAATGTAAGAAGTATAAATAATATTTTATTAATCAATTATTTTTATAGTAAAACCACATAACAATGATAGTCCACTGTAGCAAAATTTTAACAAACATGGTAGGACAAAATTGTTCTAACACAAATCTAATAAAATTGTATTAAAAAATAAAATGGTTTTGTTTTTTTTTTTATTTTTTTAAGGAGCTTGTCTATACCATAGGTACATGTTGGAACAGGGGGTCATATTATATTCGTGTAATTAGAATTGATCTTAATAAATTCTAGTTACAAATTAAATATGAGATAGTACTACGCCATATAACAAGTAGAAACGTCTTAGATTTCTAATAGATACACAATTCTATTTTTGCTTATATTGTAATATTTTATTTTTGAGTTAGGTATATGGTATTCTATATCTGTGAGTTATATTATTTAATTAAATTATTTCTTTATAATGTTGTATATATTAATGAATATTTTATTAAAGATTGTTCTGCCACGTCTGAAAAGGAAATTAGTTGAATCCAATGGTGAATTGTGTAAGCTGAGCCGAGTCCAAAACCAGAAAAGCTTTTCACTATCACTGGGATTCAAACAAGGGGCCTTTCACATAAAAGGTCAGCATTTTAACCACTGTGCCACATAACTCTTGATTCCTAATCTTATAAAACCAATCTAATAAAATTGAATTATTAAAAAAGAAATAGTTCAGCCTTTTTTTTAAGGACGTAATGTGTTGGATTCATTTGAAACAACGCTTAATTCGACTTGATATTAAAAAAAAAAAATATGTTTTTTTTAAGTTGCGAACTGTTTGGCTATTAGGCTAAATAACTAATAAGTCTGCCTTTACCATAGGTACAAGAGGTATGAGAATTGATCTTAATGAACTGAATATCAATTTTGGTATAATATTTTTCCATTTCAAATTTTTTTTTAATAGTATGACTCTTTAAATTTGTTCCTCCCTGTTAAACAAAGATGACTTTTATGAACACATCCTTGAAATTATAATATGTTCCAATGTAAATATGTAAGAGTTCATGAGTTTAAATACCTTTATATATATATATATAGGTTATATAGGGTTTTATACATCAATTTTAAAATGTCCATTACATTGTTAAAAAAAAAGTATAAGAAGATGACGTTGGTTTGCAAATTTTAAAAATAGGGTGAATTTTTTTTTTTTACAATATAAGTGAGACACGAGTCGTTTTCTAAGAAAAATAAAAGGATTTTTTTTTTTTTTTGTTTAATTTAATGTTATATACAGGGTTATACAATACTATTAGATTAACTACATTTTATTAAAAAAAAAAGGTCAAATTCAGTTATTTATTTATTTATTTTTTATTTTTCTCATATTGTCCTTATATTTTTTATCATTTTTTTTTCAAGGGATGGAATAAAGAATAAAATTTAAAAAAAAAATAATAAAAAAAAAAACACCAAGCTGATGGACTTTATTACATATATATGTATATATTTATTTATACAATTCATAAAACGAGTTCAAATATACTAATAAGTAGTGTATCATATGGAATAGAAAATTATTGTGTTTTTTTTTATGTATAATGATATACATATAACTCATACAAATAAAAGTTTACGCGCTATTGTAATAACGGTATTATTTAAATTAAAAAACTGACAGGTAACCTTTCATTGGAGAGAGATCTAGGTTCGAATTCCAGTAAAAGTGAAAAAAATTTTTATTAGGTTTTCGATTAAACTCTGCGCTACTATTCATAAAAAAAGTACATTAATATAACAATATAAACAAATCCAAATTATATACAAATAAATTTCAATTGAATAATATAACTCACAGATATAGAATACCATATAGCTCAAATACAAAATTATTATAATATAAACACAATATAGTCATATTAAAATTAAATGTAGTTATTCATTCATATGAATTCTAATAATTCTATTTTTGTATATGTATATATTTTGTACTGCTTTATATGAGTTTTATAATTGCTAAGATCTGGTATACCAATTTTAAGTTATTGTCTAAGTTTAATATGTATATATATAAATAATAATTGTAAATTATATTTCATATAAAATTATTAAATAAATAAATTAAATAAATAATTAAGATTATAATACATATCTCCTGTTCCAACATGTACCTGTGACATAGAATATGTACCATGTTCCAACAACATGTTCCAACATGGTTAGTACTTAAAAATTTTTAGTTTAAAAAAAATTAAATAACTTCATAATCAAAGATAGCTTAGTATGTCCATACTATATATAATTGGTATTCAATAAGTCATACTATATCTAATTCATTAACTTTTTAATAAAAATCGAATGAAAGTGATACAATTGATTATTAATTAATTAATATTTTGTTTTAATAACAGAGTAATTTGAATACCTAATTAAAAATATGTAAAAAGCCATATAACCATTTAGAGCAACTAAAAGGTATTTATAGAGCAACTAATAGATCAAGAGCAGACTTTGTTTAGAATTTTATTATAAAAAATTATAATAGTGATTATTCTGATAATCTTTAATCGTAAAAACATCCTCGACTGTCAATATAAATATATGTATAGTAAATCTAAAATTAATTTCTTAATTCCTTGGCCATACAGTTTTTTCTTGACCCATATAATTATGCGCGCGCTCACTTGACGCTGTTCGATATTGCCACTGATATGAAAAACAAATATGTTTGAATTATTTTATAAAAAATTACCGGGAAAAAAATCGGCCGCATTTTGAGAGGCCAAAGCCTAATTTTTAGTTTTAAAAATATAATAATTTTTATTTATAAACACCTGTGTAGGTATTTTTTGTGAAAGCATTGGCTGAAATAAATGGCAGACATACAGTTAATTGAAATATTTTTAAAGATAAATTATTTACAAAAAAAAAAAAAAAAAAAAAAAAAAACCATTTTAAATTTTCATAAGTTAATTAACCTTTTAACGTTTATTATACATTCATTTAGATTCCTTTGAATAAGTCGTCTAGATAAAGTTATGACAAACTGATTACAAAAATAATTTATGAAAAAATATGAAACAAAATTTAAAAATTAATAGGCGAATATTTGTTAATGAATTTTAATAAATTAAATATGAGTAAGCTTAGTTTATCCGGAATAAACTCATTTCGGAAATAAGCTAAAAAAAAATGTAAGGTTTTAAATTTTTAATTTTTCTAACTACGATCTTAATGTAGGCAGGAATTATTCATTTTATTTTTAAGTAGTGACCGTAATATAAATATATGTATAGATATGTATTAAGGAGTATATAATATATATATAGGTTTGTAATAAGAAAAAATAAAATAGAATCTTTGGGGATCTATAAATTTTTATTGTGTTCATATAGAATTTCTTTTTATGTTTAATTATAATAAAAAAAAAAAATTGAAACTTATTATATTAGCTTTAATACAAAGGTTTTTTTTTTTTTTTTTAAATTTGTACATATCAGTGGCGGTTCATGGACTTTTAACCTACTGATTCAAAATAAAAATTACAAACTACATAGAGGGAATTGTTGTTATTGATAAAGAAAAGAAATAGCTTAAAACCTGTTAAAATTTGCCATATTAAATTATATTTTAGTTTTGTTCGTATTTTTATACCCTACACTTATGAAATAGATAAAAGTGTATATTAACTTTGGTATGGTGCTTGTTACCACTAAAAGAAACCAAGCTAGATATGGAATAGTTTATATATTAGTGATCTTCAGCTTCACCTCCTGAGTCGATTTGGCGATTTCAGTCTAGCCGCCTGTCCGTCCGTTGCACAATAATTCAAAAACGCAGTTTTATAGGAATGAAAGTACGGAGGGGATCGCATATGGACGAGATCAGCCCATGGATTTGGATTCTGGAATTTTTGGGTTTGGTTTCTGGAACGATCAAGGACTAGCAAGCATATATCGAAAAACACGATGATTCGAAACTAGTGACGCAATATCGATAAAATTAATACTGCAAGTTACTATTAAGTGAAGTACGGCAAATATGGAAAACGATCGACATCGGACCATGGGTTCGGGTTTTAGAAGCTTTTGATCGAATTGAGGACAAACGAGCATAATTCAGAAACCAATGAAAATAGAACCTTCAAATTTGATACAAGAGTATTTCTTTTTTTTTCCTTTGTTTCCTTTGTTCCGGATATTTAGAAGAAAGATGTTAATGTTCCTCTAAAATTAATATAAATTGTAATTCGTAATTATCCACTATCAACTTGAGGGAACACATTTTGTGGAATACGGATCCGAATCCGCGTTGAGTGCATGACAGACGAATTTCCATAAATAATATAAAGAATATAAAATGTTATCTTTGATCGCATGAGAATTTTTCTTTAATTTTATATTTGCACACTTGGTGTTGGGGGTCACTTTTTAGTTTTACGCTTACTAGTGGGCTTATAATATTTATATTGTAGTTCTTTTGAAACATAAAAGGAACACTATCATACAGCGTAAAATTTAAAAAAAAAAAAAACAAAAAATGTTAAAGATCTACGAAAATGTACTCCGCGATCAACTGGGCTGGGAGAACCCTATCGAGTTAATTTGTACCCCTGTACTATGTTATTAACTACTCTTAAATTAATTTTTTTGTCCTTGCACTACTATTACTATATACAAAATCTATTAATAAATACATATATAGTTTTAGTAGAGGAATAATTAGTATATACATAATATTTAGTGTATTTTTTAATTGCGTTTTATGATTATCCGATGATTATCCGAAAATATTATTTTTATAGAATGTGCAAACTTCAAACATATATTATATCTTTATATACATATATATTATAATTAAAAGAAATTAGAAGGCCATCTGAATGGATTTCAATGCATTTTGAAGGAAAAAATCAAATGCAGGTAAAGTTAAATTATTAATATATTATGTGTTGTTTAAAATTTAAAATTTTATTTATATTTTTCAAATTTTTATTTAAATTTTTTTTGTTTTTTTTTTTAAAAAAAAATTACAGAAAAAATATAAAAAATACTTGATATTTAAATATCTATATATATATATAGTTTCAGTATTATAATAGATTCACGCACAATAAATATAATATTTGAAGTTTTTAATAAATTTTCAAAAAAAAAAAATATTCGAGAAAAAATGTGCATAATAGTTTCACTCTATCTGTCTGTATAGCTGTTTAGCTGTTACTTGAACCCCCATCCAAATTTTTTTGAAGTATTACACAAAATACACAAAATTAAAGCTTAAAACGGCTGGATGGCACATTGGTTACAGTGCCAACATTTCATGTGAAAGGTCCGGGTTAAAATCCTAGTGAAAATGAAAAAAACTTTTCTGATTTTCAACTCGACTCAGCTTCTATTCGTCATTGGTTCAAATTAATGACTTAATCAATAATTAATAATAAAATATCTTTAATAAAAAAAACTTTTAATATAACAACATAAACAAATACAAAATATAAACAAAAAATTTAATTGAATAATATAACTCACAGATATAGAATACCATATAAAACTTAAATATAAAGTATTACAGTATAAACAAAAAATAGAATTGTATTAATTGAAAATCTAAAACGTTTCTACATGTTATAAGGCCTAGTGCTATCTAATGTTTAAATTGTATATGGAGTTCATTAAGTTAAATTTTAATAACACGAATATAATATGACCTGTTAAAACATGTACCTATGGTATAGACGACACGCTTAAAAAAAAAGCTGTAACATAATTGTAATTTTAACAAAGTGTTAACATTTTTTTCTTAAATTATAAGGGCTTGATTTTTGCCAGTTTTTGTTTTTCATATTAAAATCTCTAAAAAATTCTAAGAAGTTATGATAAATTTATATTTTAATACATTCTTATACTGCCTATATAACTTATTAATTACAATTGTTCAATTTTGATAAAATGCTTTTTTAAAAGCCCTTGGTTTATTTTTCCATTATTTGTTTTTTCCTTTTAAAAGGGTTCTAATGTGAAAGGAGGTTTTTCTTTTCTACAAATGATCCTAGCAGTTTTCGGAACTATAAAGAGGTAAGCGCACTCTATAAAGTAGTTCACATATTTTATAGTATAAAAATTTTAGTAATAAGTTTCTTAGTCACTTATTTGATTAGTCACTTAAACTATGACTGTTTTATTTACGGTATTTGGGATATTTCGGTTATCTAAGAACAAAATACAATTGGAATATGCAATAAGTAAATTTATAGAAATTCAATAAATAAATTAAATTTATACGTATATGAAATTTATTTATTCTTTTAAATATATAAATACTAGCTAATACCCGGTGCGCGTTGCTGCGCCTCTCAATGGAGGTTTAATTAAAGTTGATGTTACTGCAAAAAGTTAACACAAAAATTACACACGGTTAACACATGTAAATTTTAAAATGTATGAAAGCAATCTTTTTAAAACGATTTTTCTAGGATTATTCTAGTAATTTTTGAAACTTTTTGTTCATTCAAAGCAGTACAAACTACTTTCCAAAGTTTGACGTAATTTACTTCCAAAAAAATTTTTTGACCAATCGTAGGACCGACTGCTAACATACTCAACTCCATTTTCAAGTTGCTTTACACATATAAAATTTGAGGTCAACCGGTCAAATCGTTTCTAATTTAGAGTTAAGTAACGCAAAAATCTATAAAAGCCACTGTGCCCCATTGGGTTAACGGAACTACACTTTCTCTTTGGGCAAAGCAGTATTGCGCTAAATTGGACGTAATTTTCTTCCAAATATTTTTTTTGTCAATCGTCGGGCCGGCATGAGTTAACCAATTGCAAGTCTGTAAAAAGAGCTAATTTCATTCTCAAAACGGAACACATATACAAAATTTGAAGAAAATCGGTTAAACCGTTTCTAATTTAGAGTAAAGTAACCAAAAACTTTATAAAAAGCTGTTGAGTCGCAATGGGTTAATGCAACTCAATAAAATTTTTGTGTGGGCTTTCTTTTTAGTCAAATCAGAATTTCGTAAAATCGGACAAAATTTGGACCCAAAATTTTTTTTGACCACCCGTCGGCCCGACATGGGTTAACAAATTCCAAATCTATTAATAGTGTCAACTCAATATTCACAGTAGAGCACGTATACAAAATTTGAAGTCAATCGGTCAAACCGTTTTAATTTTAGAACAAAGAAATTTAAATACTTGCACCACAGCCCCAACTTGGCGGTCCGTTAGAGCAAAATTTTTGGGCCACGATTTCCTTCCGTACCCAAAAACCTCTATATACAAATTTTCATGAAAATCGGCTGGGCAGTTTAGGAGCCAACTCGCTACATACAAACAAACAAACAAACAAACAAACAAATAAACAAACTTTCGCTTTTATATATATAGATTATATATATATCAATATATACACATATATTTTTATATGAGTACAAATATCGTGTTACGGAATAAGTTGAACTATTTGTTTTTCCTTTTATATTTTCTGAATAATTTTTTTTTTTTTTCTTTTTCTTAAAAATAATTTATGGTACTTTTGTTGCTTGATACTTTTAAACAAACGGAAGGTGTATTATCATTACAATCATTATCATCAATTAAATCAATATGTAAAAAAAAGGGTTAAAAACGATAAATCTTTACATAATAAATTTTGTACATTATATAGTATTGTATGATAATGGGATATGATCTTAGCGACGCTATGTAATAAATTTGTTTAGTTCTATTTTACTTTAATATAGCAATTTTCAAGGAAATATGTTTATGTATTGGGGATGTCGAAACTATTGCAAGCGTACCCAAAGTGGCACAAAAATTTTTATTGGCACATATAATTTCTTTCATTTTGCATAGATGTAAGTTTCGATTTATACATATAAAGATAAAAGTATACATGTATATGCATTTTTTGGCTGGACGCAAATAGTCCATAAATTTATTTGAAGACACCATAAAGTTAAATATATATATATTTACTAGCTAATACCCGGTGCGCGTTACTACGCCTCTCAATGGAGGTTTAATTTAAGTTGATGTTACTGCAAAAAGCATGGTGTAAATGTAAGCAATTTTTTTAAAACGATTTTTCTAGGATTATACTAGTAATTTTTTAAACTTTCTGTAATTCAAAGTAATAATTTCATAATAATTTCACAAATATGTAAATATATTTTACCTCTGTAAAAGTGAAATATCAATGATTTTAAATATAACCCTCATCATTCAGAATCTCACAGTTCATTTAAATTCTGGAAAAAATGGAATATACCTTGATTTTGGCCAAAAAACGCGAAATTTCGATATTTTGAAATTTAATTTGGTACGGAAAATTGTTGGCTAAGTCCCGCCGAAATCAAAAAAGTTCGCCATTTTTTGTTTGAAATTTTAGAGTGTACATTATAAAAGGTCTCCAATTTTGAAAATAAATTACTTTATTTTGGAGACTTGGAACTTTATATAATATGTAATTTAAATTATTTTCAGTAACCCACTATATGAGTATATGAAAAGTTAATATTTGTGTATTATTATATACACAATACAAGTGATTCTTAATAATCAAATAGTTATTAATTAAACAGCTGGGTGGCACAGTGGTTGAGTGCCGACCTTTCATGCGGATTCGAATTCTAGTGAAAGTGAAAAAACTTTCCTGGTTTTCGACTCGACTCAGTTACCATTCGCCATTGGGTTCAAATTAATGGCATAATCAATAATTAAAAATTATAAATCTTTAATAAAAAATACTTTAATATAAAAATATAAACAAATGCAAAAATATAAACAAATAATTTAATTAAATAATATAACTCGCAGATATAGAATACCGTATAAGTAAAATATAAAATATTACAATATAAACAAAAAATAGAATTGTAAATATTGATAATCTAAGACGTTTCTACAAGTTATAAGGCCTAGTACTATCTCATGTTTAAATTGTATGTCGAATTCAATAAGACCAATTCTAATAACACGAATATATAATATGACCCCCTGTTCCAACATGTACCTATGGTATAGACAGGCTTATTAGCCTAACAGTTGAACAATTTTTCGTTTGTTTTGTATTGTGTGGGGTAACCTTTTTTTATATATCTTCTTTAAAAATTTGTTAAGTTACAATTGTAAATAATCGAAAGAAAATTTTGTTGCGAATAAATTGAATTTTATTATTATATTATTTGATGGAAATTTTTGCCGGAATATGGTTGATCCCCCAGCCATATTTTTGGAATCGAACCTAAGAGATTCGAAAATAAAATTGTAAAAAAAAAAATCAGCTTTTAAGTAAATTTCAATAATATGTAATAAAAGTAATGGGCGAAAGGGAAGCGAGGGTTATTTTGAATTTTAAAATAAGAAAAAATATTGAAAAGTTATTCAATCGAATGAACTAAATAAATTTATTAATATTCTACAAAATACATAATAATATGAAAAAAAAAAAAAAAAAAAAAAATTTAACATAAAATTATTTTTAAATTTTATTTTTCCTCCTCTTTCTAAACTTTAAATATTTCATTTAATTACCCCACCGCATTAGTATTAGTATATCAATAAATTATATAAATTTAGGATTAAAAAAATAGATGTTTTTTTTTTTTTTGTTCTAGTTTTTTCTTAAAATTTTACAATTAATCGATTAATAAACGCTCAAATTTTATAAAAATATTCAATAATGATGATGACAGAGATTTATGCATTTAAAATATGTCGTAAATTAAATAAAATAAAATTGTTTTTTTTTATTTTTTATTTTATACAATACAATACGTGCACTATTATACATTTAACATAATTTCTTTAGAATCATTTCTAATAGTGATTTGAAATATTTTATACTACAGAGATTAATATACAATGTTTAATTCGATAAAATTATACCCTATTCACACTAAGTTTCTATAACATGCTATCAGCAATAACTTGTTATATAGTTGTTATAATGTCCTATAACTAGAAAAATTGTATGAAAAAAATCTGTCAAATATAATATGATAATAACTAGTTATTCAGTATAACATGTTATTTTTCAAGTTTGTTTATTTAAATTTTTTGGTATAATCGATTTTTTTCGATTTATGAAAGTTTTTTTTTTGGATCTTCATATGCCTTGAAGAATTTGTCATTATCTTAAATGATTTTTTTGACATTTTCATTAAATCAAAAATATTTTTTTTATTTTTTGTTTTTTTTAGAATGCATTATGATTTGTAATTAAAATATTTTTTATAAACAAAGAAAAACATCAAGCAAAACTTTTTTATTAAAACGTCAAATTTTCGTAAGTATGAATACCAATTTTTATAACATTTTATACGATCGCTATAACATGTTATAGACCCGTAGTGTGAATAGGGTATAATTCAAATAAAAAATTGACATTTTTGAACTAGTTCATTTACAAAGTTGTGCACCAAATTTTTGACATAATCGACTTTATTTTGAATGAATCGAAATTTTTTTCATATCCCTTTTATGATTTGTCATTTTGTTTTTACATTTTGTTATTAGTACGTTCATAAACTTCAAAATTTAGTTGATTACCTTGTTCAAGATCAAGTAAAATATCAAGTTTTCACAAATTTTTTTTGAAAATCAAGTTCGTAAAGATTTAAAAATTGACATAATACACAAAAAAAAAAAAACAAGGGTTTTAAAAAAACAAAAAAAATATCAATTCAAAAATGCATGGACAATCGAAGTGATTTTGAGGTTATTTTCAGAAAATCCAGTAGCGAGCTGATTTTCTTTGGCAGATAAATTTTTAAAAAATGTATGTGAAAGCAAGCCAAACAAGGAGAAAGTCAACTAAATTTTCGAAATCATTTCAATTTCTCAAAATCTAGGGTTAATGATCGTACTATAGGGTGTTCAAAATTGAGGTATCATTTTAATTTTAATAAAAAAAGACTTTTTTTTTGAAAATATTAAATATGTTTTTATTTTAATTTATTACAAATAGGTTCCGGTTAATAATGAAAAATTATGTCGACCAAGTGCCCCCCCCCCCCCTACTACTTATCTTTTACCAAAATTCTGAATCATGTTGTTCAATAAACTGTTCTCAATGGTTGAAATCTGCTCGATAATGTTGTTTTTAAGCTCTTGAATTGTTGTGGGATTATTGCTGTACACTTTCGATCTTAAAAAACCCCACAAAAAACAGATCCAGTTTCTAGAAATTTATCAACCATCAGCTTGATGGCACGATGTGTTGGAGCATATTTTCTACCAAATTTTGTTCGAAATTTCCTAATTACATCTTGAAAACTTTTACCATTTTCAAAAAATGTTGTAATCACGTTGTTTTTTCGTGTAACGTTCAATATTAACTAACCGGAATTTATTTAGAATATACCTAAAGAAAGCTCGTATAAAAATTTCAGGTAGAAAAAAATATGGCGACAAAAACAAAATGATACCTCAATTTTGAACACTCCTTATAATACAAATCAGTTAAAAATTGAAGCAAAATTTAATTTTTATTTTCTGTCAAAACATAATCTGTCTCATATTGTGTATTATCAAATATGATTACTATTATTAAAAACCAGTTTACTTCTTGTTAAACACCGGATTAGTTCTCACAAATAATAGGATTTGTCCCAAGACAAAGTTCCAACACCTTTTTATATCTCTTTCTGTAAGATAAATTAAAACTAAATTTCGTTTAGTTTTCACAGTTTGTTAAAGAAATCTTATGGAGTTTGACAGTTATGTTAAATAAATCTTAATAAAAGCAATTTAAAAAATTTAAAAAAAAAATTAACGAAAATACTAAAAAATAATTAAAAATATTTATTATCTTTATATTTAATATACATTAATATAAATGTTTTTTTATAATATTCAAATATAAAAACCTTAAACGTCAAATTTTGTTAAGATCGCTAAAAATTTGTACTACTCAAAGGCGTTAATCCTACACTTGACAAAGATTGCTAAAAAAAAATAACGAAAATTATTCAAGGCTATCATAGTTGAAATTAAGACTATCATAGTTGTCAACTTGGCTTTTCATTCATTCGTACAAAATCTTATATAGTCTTTATATGAACTATTATATATGAAAAATTGACGGTTCTAATTAGTCTTGAGTAAGAATGTGGTCATTATAACTAATTAATTAATTACATTAGTAATAATGATTAAATTAACATAATTAACATAATATTGGAAATCTTTGTACAAAATCTTAAATCATTTTAAAATATATCTTGAGACTATCATTTTTTTTTCCATTTTTTTCCTTTTTCACTCCTTCAAGGAGTATAGGCCATTCACCAGATCTATTTAGACTAGCCTTTAGTTTTTTTACTCGTAATATTTACTAAGCCCTTGATTACTCGGCTGTACCTATTGTATATGATTATGAATACACAAAGGTTAATTTTGTGCGCCATCTATTATCTTACACAGGAGTTATTTACATATTTTTATTAAATTTTATTTTATATTACGATATTAACTATTACGATATATTATTATTTTATAGTTTGTTTTTAGATATAAGCCGACCGAAGTTTGAAACCGAGACCTTCCGTCTTTATTACTAATCATTGGTCAGATAAGACTATTATTATTGTATCATATCACATTTTAAAGAATATTAAACTTTTATTTTTTTAAAGTGATTCTATTGAAATTTTGCTGGTTGTAAAATATATTTGATACATTGTATAAAATTATTATATTAAAGAGGGGATAATAGATAAATTTTTGAAAAAAAAAAAAAAAATGAAATATATACATAAAGAAAACTCCTACGATAAATATATCTAGTGTATATTAATGAATATATATAAATATTTAAGAATATATATAAAATAAATAAAATATTATAAATAAAAATGTCGATTTTTTGTTTTAATTTAATGTAAAATCAAAATATATTAATAAATATATAATAGAAAACAAATATGTAAAATATTAATTTTTTGTTGTTAATTTCCTTCTTTTAATTTTATTTAAAAACGAAGAAGAGTGTGGTAGAGTAGACTGTGTCAACTCTGGGATACCCGTATGACCGTTATATAAACATTATATCATTATTATTATAAACATTAATTACTTTTGGCAAAATTTCAGACACCCAGCTTTATTAGGTGTAGTGTAATGCTCATATAAACTAAGAAGTTGTATGGCAGCTACTCGAACCCTTTGCAGTAGACCAACCAAATTTTGCAGTAACTTTGGCCATTACAGTGAACTATTTTTGGAAAAATTTCAGACACCCAGCTTTAATAGGTTTAGAGTAATGCTCATATAAAATAAGAAGTTGTATGGCACCTACTCGAACCCACTGCAGTAGACCAACCAAATTTTGCTGAAACTTTGGCCATAAAACTAAACTACTTGTAGCAAAATTTCAGACACGCAGCTGTAATACGTACAGAGTAACACTCATATAAAAAAAGAAGTTGTATGGCAGCTACCCGAACCCATGGACCAAAATGGCTGAATTTAAATAGCGATGACGGCTATTGCAAAAAAACGAATTTGCGAAAATTTCAAGATCCTAGCTCCTTTAGTTTTTGAGTTATCGTGGTGACGGACGGACGGACAGACGGACGGACGAACATACATAGCTAAATTGATTTATTTTTCGATTCTGATCCGATCCATACACTTGAGTCTATATCTACCTCCTCTCCTTCTTTTGCGTCACAAACGTAATGGCAAATTTATTATACCCTTTGACTATATAGTCATACGGGTATAAAAAAATATGGTTTTTAAAGATATTAATCAGCACTAAATATTCATTTTAGAAGGAAATATACAAAATATTAAAAATAAACTCTGGCACTTATTTAAAAAAAAAATATGTTTTACAATTTACTGAAAAAAAATTAAAATTTTAACTCTAAAAATCATATCAAAGTTAGATTACCTCAGAATAATAAATTTTTAGAAAATGAAAAAGAAATCTTCGAAAATAACTACAATTTTTATTATTTCTATATGAATCAGTTTAGTTTCAACTCCAATTTACATTTAGAACCAACAAACGTTGAGGAAGCCGGATTAACAATCAATTCGCTAAATTTGTCAGCAGCCACGGGTTATGACAACCCTATTTTTGTAAAATTTTTCAACAAATTATTTCTTACTAATATTTTTCCAAAAAGTCACCACTTCCCTTTGTAATCCAAATTTTTAAGAACTTGTTTGCTGAAATTATCATCCTAGATCTATTCTGTCAGCCTCCTCACAAATCTTTGAAAGTTTTAATAATAACATTGGTTAAACTCGCTCATTAATAATATAACAGTATCTTAAACGAAGATTTTTCGGATTTGAAAAGAAAACTAATCCTACCGCGCTGCCTCATTAATTTTAATTGATTTTATTTCAAAAAATGGAGACGCAGGAAAATATATAAGTTGGGTATTTTTAGACTTAGAAAAGGCTTTTGATTGTTTCGATTATGATATTTTACTATATATACACGTACAAAATTGGGAAGGTTACCATAACTTTTATTTTACGGTTGCTAAAACCCTGATTTCTGATGTAGTTGTATCTAACAACAGTGTTATTTCAACCATAACTTGGTTATCATAATTTACAATGGGAGGTTACAAAAACATCAATTGGGGCAATGAAACTTTCATTTCAATAAAATAGGTTAGGCTATCCGAGGCTCCGAGGCTATCATAACCTGTTTTTTGATTTTATAACTTCTGGATGAAAGGTCGTAGAACTTCCATATTCAGAGCTGTGGAAACTACAAATTGAAAAAAAAACATGTCATTACCAAATTAGTAATAAAAATTACAACAATATAACTTTATTTTTTTTTTCTTTGATTTATACAATATTTATTAAAATTTAAAATTGAAATGATTTACTTAAAAAACATAGCCTTCTCCGACTCCTTTTGAGCTTATTTGAGAAGTTTGCTTACAACCTAATTTTTTTACAAACCTAATTTGGTAGAATCATTTTAAATTTCTTTTCTTTAAATACTACTTCTTATTTCTTGAAGCTTCTTCTTCACTTTATACACTGAACGAGAATGAAAATATTGTGGTTGGGGTATTAAAATGGAAGTTGAGATAGCTGAACAAGAAAGTTTTTACAGCCGATTGAACGAAGTTACAACAACTGTATACTTGGAATGAATTTTTCAACAAAACAATTCGGTTGTCACAGCCGCATTTTTGGCAGTCACCACCGTAAGAAAGTTCTCTTACCTTACTGTTAAAAATAATAACAAACTTTCAGCTGTGAGTTTTAAGAACTGTTAATTTGTAGTTGCAGCCTCTGAAGTTAAGTTTATAGCCGATTACGAAACTCATTATTATTTTGCGTGTAAGCTTTCAAAACTCAATATTTCAAACGTTCGATTGGAAAACTTTAAACCAGCGATATAAAGTTGAATAAAATTCACCTGGACCTGTCACATACAAGAATCATACAATAAAAAACTTAACGCCATTGATATATATTCATTTTACATAGACTGAGAAATTATCTATCATTTGAAGCTTTGTACATAATTTACTCGGCTTACCTTAAATCGCACATCAATTATCTTCATCCAATTTGGAATATGAATTATGAAAATGATTTCTAAAAAATAAAAAATGGCTAAAAACTAAACTTTCAATACTTTCTATTATTTATTATTTATTCGTTTATGTTATATTTTATATACAAATTGTATTTGGAGATTTTGAAAGGGTGGTTTTGTAAAGAATACTTTTCTTAGCTTTACATATACTATATGTAAAATCGTTCGAAAATCAATTATTTCAATTTTCTACCAAATTGAAATTTCGTAATACGGTTGACAAAACAAAATCAGAAATTGGAACAAAATTGGAAAAATTTTTCTATAAAATTGTAAACTAGCTCGGAGTTTATTAACATCGTAATCTGAACTATATCGGTCCTATATTAAACATAAACAGTTTTTAAAGGTAACAAAGTATATGTGGCTGGCAAAAACCTGTTCTATAAAAAAAACATAAGCAATCGGTTTAAAATAATATGTTACAAAACAATTATAAGGCCAACACTTCCATATGATGTAATATACTTCACTATGACATAAGGACCACATGAAAAAAATTTGAATACGATCCATCAGGCATTAATGTTGGAATGTTAGATTGTAAATTTTTTAGTTGTAGATTTTAAGATTAGGCCATTAATTAGGAAAAGTAACGTTATAACTGTAAAAAAAGGACATTAGTACTAACTCTTTCATTTATTGTTATTGTACATTTCTCATTTTTTGTACATTTAAAACACCAATAAACTGTAACATAACTATAGTCTGTCTGTGTAAAAAAAGTTTGTTTATTATTGGCAGTGGCATACCTAGAACTTTTGCCGCCCGGTGCGGTCTCGAATTTATCGCCCTTTCTAACTCAAACAATTGGTGGTTTTTTATAAATTTATAAACATAAATAATTAATTACAATTGAGACAAACTATAGGTGGGGAACTTTGTTTACCATTGGATGTCATATTTAAAATAGGCAGTAATAAAGGAGGCCAAATAAGTTGAATATATATATATATATATATATATATTTATTTATTTTATTTATAAATAATTCCATTTCTTTTGGATAACCAAACAAATTGTACTCATACATATGTGTCTGTAAATATATTTATAGTTTTACTCTTCTAACTTTTAAAGAAGAAAAATCGTGGATAATGCTGTCAAAATTAATGTTATGTTATGGTTCCCTTGTTTTATGGCTATTGGAATTTGAAACGGCTTTCTTTAAAAAATATACTTATCGATTTTGACAAGTCAACTGTATAAAATTTTAAAATTTCGACTTGTAATCTTACTGTAAAAATTATTCTCTATATTATGAGAAACTTAGCTGTCAGATTGAGTTTTCATTTGCAGTTGTTAATAGGATATTTTTTTTTCCTTATTATTCCCATAGGGAACAAAGCCTTTCCAACTGTCCCTATTTAGCGCTAGTCTTTAGGTTTTTCCCGATAGGTCACATTCTCTCTGCACTGTTCTCCTCCAGGTTGTTCTTGGTCTTTTCACATTTCTCCTACCCCGATGGTTTCAATCTAGAGCTTGGCGTGCCACTGATGTTATTGGCCGCTTTAGAATATGACCAATCCACTTCCATTTCTTTTTTCTGATTTGGACCCATATCGGGTCTTGTTTTGTCATCACCCAAAGCTTTTCATTCATTATTCGCCTAGGCCAGAATAGGATATAGTTTATATAAAAAGTTAATTTTATTTTTTTTTTTTTTTAATATAAAGATATATAGATATATCTCTAATCTTTAGAATAATAGATTAAATAAAAATAAAGATATTTAATTTTTATTATTGCTGGAGCTCGATTCGACGAAGTAACATAAAAAAAGTAGTAAATTGTAGTAGATTTTTTAATTTATTATCTTTTCTAATATACTCCTAGTCCTACATATACTCGTACATACAGGGGGGTATTGTTCTTTAAAAAATCGTACCATTTCTAATTATTTATTCAATTGAAGGTTAACATTTTTAATTATTTTTTCAATATTTTAAAAATTTTTTGTAGAAGAATTGTTATGGACAAAAAAAGCATTTAAGATCATATTTTCCATCGTCTGAAAGTAAACTTTAATGCATATTCCATAAGTTCCTTAGGCGGATTAAAATTTAATTCTTCGTTAGATTTTAGTTAACTCTTTGGGTAATAATTATGTTATTAACTATAATTTCATTAAATTTGAATTTTTATACAACAACAAAATTATACAAAGAGAATAAATTTGAATTGTTCAATTGAAGGTTGTGATAAGAATAATGACAGAATAAAAGTTGACATAAAATATTGAGTTTACATGCCTTTGATTGGCCAGATAAATATAGAATACATAAAGTCTTTAAATATTCTTTCAAAAATTAAAAGAAAACTAAAAAAAAGTAGTAAATTTAAATCAAATAGTATAGTAGATATTTTTTTAAAGTAAAAAGTAGCAGAAATACTACAATTGTAGTTAAAAAATCCAGCACTTATGTTCCTGTGATGTTTTGAAATGTAAAAAAAAAAATACAACAAAAATACAACTTTTTTTTATAGTATAATATAAAATTAATACACGTTGTACGAAACGAATATCATAGAGTCGAATTCAGTTCAGAGTAATCAATTTCAGTTGCATAATCGTCATAATTCCCGCAAGTACAATTTCTGGGTAGTGTTCAATATTTTGTTTTTGATAATGTTTATACAGAAAAAAATATACCCATCCCTTCTTAATTATAGTTTGTATATACTGCTAGTTATATTATCAGGCAAATAGCTTAGAGAGAAAATTTCAATTTTCTTTTTAAAGTTAGCACAAAAAATTTAAATTTTTGGGTTTTACTCGACTCGACGTATTTTTTTTATTTATAAATAAAAAATATTCGAAAATTGAACTACTTACAAAAAAAAAATGAGAGAATTAAAACGAATCAATATACGAATCGGTAACGAACGAAATTTTCGGGGGGGTGTATTAAGTCCATAGGTATTAAGTCCAGAATACAAAATTATGGACTTATTTCCATTTCAAATGGAAATAAGTCCATAAATTGAATTATGGACTTATTTCTCTTTTACATTGGGAATTAAGTCCATATGGTATTATTTCACTTTGAGAATTTTCTTATTGAATTTTCTTATTATTATGTCAGGCTCTAAATATTCTGGAAAAAGCGGAAATCCTGATTTTGAATCCAACTCTAAAATCCCTCAAAAGGAATCCCTAAAATCTTTAAATGGAAGGAATTTAGAGTTGGATTCAAAAGCAGGGTTTTACGCTTTTTCCAAAATATTTATATATGTGTATATGTGGGATTCTGAATTAGGAGGGATTTTAGAGTTTGATTCAAAAGCAGGGTTTTACGCTTTTTCCAGAATATTTATATACGTGTATATGTGGGATTCTGAATTAGGAGGGATTTTAAAGTTGGATTCAAAATCTAACTTAATTCATAGCGCCTATATTTTCAAATTAAAAATAAATTATGGTGTTAATACTCAATAAATTCTGGACTTAATTCTCAATGTAAAAGAGAAATAAGTCCATATTTCATTTTATGTACTTATTTCCATTTCAAATGGAAATAAGTCCATAATTTCAATTTATGGACTTAAAACCTATGGACTTAATACACCCCCCCGAAATTTTCAGCAAAATATTGTCTACCCTTGCCTGGTATATAAATATAACCAGCAGTGCTTTCTGCTTTGTATTTAAAAAAAATAAAATTTTAATTTTTTTAATTTTTTGTTTATAGTCCTATTTTCAAAATATTTTATTTATTTTTTTTTTTTTTTTTTTTTTTGATCTAATTGAAATAATAAAAATCCAAAATATCCAAAAATAAAAAGATGATTTCTTAATAAATTTTATTAATTCTATACGATTCATTTATTTTTAATTTTTTTATTTTTTATTTTCTATTCCGAAAACAAAAAAAGAAATTCAAAATTTTAGGAAATTAAAATTAAAAAAAAAATAATAATAAAAAAAAAAATTATGGTTTTCCCATTGGGACACTAAAACAATTTTCTTTTCATAAATTTTTAATAGAAATATTTAATAAAACAATAAAAAAAAAAAAAAAAAAAAAAAAAATTTTTGGTTTCTTCCACCTCTTCCATTACCTATATTCATATATATACATATAGATATATATTTTTACATGACGTTGTGTGTCCTCTATTTTTATTTATTTTTATTGAATTTTTATTATGTTGTTTTAAAAATATTGATTTTTTTTTGTATTGAAATTAAATAAAAAAAAAAAAAAATGTAGAATAAAAACGAAAGGCAGAAGTTTTAACGTAACACTAATTGCCACAAAAAAAAAAAAAAACATAAAAATTACTATTTCTTTAAAGTTTGAAGGATTGATTTTTAATACAACTCTGAAATCTGCAGTAGGCGGCTTATAGTATTAAATGGCTTTTTATATATTTTTTAGTATAGTTCAAATCTCTCATACAATTATCTTATATTACCATTGTGTTTTTTTTTTCAGCTTTAATATAAAGTTATTCTGATTGTTGTACAAAAAAATAAAATAAAAGTTATTTGAGTCCATTCCCTATACAAAATATATACTTTGAAATCAAATTAATTAAAAATAAAATTTTACTTTTACTTATCCAAGATATTTGCTCAGAAAAACGGTCGAGCGCAGCAGCGCTCAGAGAAAATTAAATGCTCTCAAAGTAAAGTAAATTTCGACTTTTGACTCTTCGAGTCCAGCTATAAGAATTACTTTTTAAAAATCAAAAAAAAAAAAAAAAAAAAATCAACCGCCCCCTCCTTAAAAATAATTTTCATTTTGGCAACGGATTTTTATGATTTTTAATGGATGGATTAATTATTTAAACGCAGTCTTGGTAAACTTTAAACTCAATTTTAAGGCACTTAGAAGCATATTTAGAGCGATTTTACATACATAAACAAATAATTTTTTAATTTTAAATAGAACCTGAAAATATTTACAACCTGCTTTAAATTACATTAAAAAAAAAAACATAAAAGCTGTCTAATTGAATGGGTTCCATTTTTCAAAAAGAATAAATGAAGAATAGAGATACCTAGGAAGTAGTTTGTAAATGGGAAAGTTAATTTTGTTTCAAGAATACATATAATTGTCATAGATATATTTGACATTTTAAAACTATCTGTCATTTCAGAAGTTTATTATTTTAAATACTTATATTTAGATATTGAAAATAAAGTGAAAAAATTAAGGTTTATTGCTAATATATATATAAAAATAATATTTTTTAAAATAGAATAATTAAGTGCTTAATTGATTATCTATAATAATAAATATGATTTAACATAACCTATTCAAATGAAAATTTATCTATAAATAAAAAATTTTAAATTTAAGTCATCTGCTGAAATTATCTACTTCTTTCATCTATACTATTTTACAAATGCTGGTATAACTGGGAGTTAGTTTACTCTTCGTAATCGAACGCAAGCATTAAATAAGTTATATAATTATTATATTTTAAATTGTGCTCTAAATAATATATGCAGAACATATGGACAATATTAGTAAAACATGTACATATTTATTATTAAATATTAAAGTATTGTATGAAAAAAGAATCGAAAATAAAAGAATATTGATAATATAAAAAATAAATTTAATTTACGACCATCAACTGATAAACCAAAATAAAAATAAAAAAAGAATCTTAAGAATGACACAAAAAAAAAAGAACTATATAGATATTTTACTTATTTGTAAAACAAACAAATATCTTTAATAATATAATTATCTATAAATATTTATAACGCATATTTATATATTAATGTGTATATTTGTCCAAATTTTATGACAAACATCTAATAAAATATAATTTTAAAAAATGCTTTTTGATTATATTTTCCTAAAAATAAAAATCCAAAATATCAAATTACTTATTGGATCAACCATTTTCTATATTAATATTTTTAAAAAAAAAAAAAAACAAATCATTTTAATAAAAAAAATTTAATAACATAATTAATAATTTCCAAATTTCGGGAACTTTATTTGCGATTCCAAAAATTAAAGTTCTTTAAACTTTAGTAGTTTTTACGGGTTGTTTTTTATACAGATTTGGGCCATAGAAAAGCAACGAATATAAGGATATAAGGCATCATAATAAGGAAAGGAGGACTGGAGGGTAGGTTGAAAATAATGAAGCATTTTTGTATTAGAGAGATCTATGCGTAAAATCAATTGATATTATGTGTTTTTCAGAAGTGGCTTAATATCAATATTGAAAAAAAATGACAATGCCAATTGACATTATGTGTTTTTTTTTTCAAAGGTGCATAATTTCAATATAATACAAAAAGATGTTATTTTTGATCTTACTTATGTTTTTAGTACATTTTCAAATTTTTTTTTTTTGAAAAACGTGCCTATATAGTTTCATTCCGTCCGTCCGTCCGTCCACCTCTCCGTATGTTTACAAAATTTTTACATCGTTTGAAATAGAGTAAAGAAATTTTAACTATATAAGTCTTGGAAATCTGCTCAGCTTCTATTCAGATTTAGTTGACCAATGTATAGATTTAGATCTAATATCAGTCGTTGTGAAATCGAGTTATTATCATTATAGAAACAAAATTATATCCGTTCTGCAAGATTACAGGTTCTTCAATGGCCATAAGTTGGTTAATATGCACACAAGTAATCATTGGTTTTACACGTTAGTTAAGAAAAATAAATTTTGAACAAATAGCATTAAATAGAAATGGAACCGGGTGGCACTCTCTAGAACCGGTTGGCACATTTACACGTCACGTATGTTAAAAGCATTCGGTAAAAAGGTTCAAACAAACAAAAAAAATAATAAAAATAAAAATAACCCAAAACTATACTATATTATAATACTATACTGAAGGGTACATATTCTGAAAAAGGCGGCTAATTTTGTTTTTGAAGGCAACTCTAAAACCTCTCCTTATAAATGGTTTCAAAGTCACGATTGAAGCTTTTTTCAAAATATTTGTAAATATTGTTACTTAATTTAAGTTTTCTAAGTTGGTTTATTACGAATTAAGTTAGAAATATTAAAAAATGTGTTTTAACTCAATTTAGCTATGTTTCCTAACTATATGCATAGCGCCTCTTAAGACCGATGAAGCTCATAAGGCTTATTAATTCTGACTTCCACATGCAGGCTGCGCATAACGCACAAACAACGCGCGACAAAAATACGGACGGCCGATCCTTGCCCGACTGATCATATTATTACTTTGATTGTTTCAGAAAGAAGAAATACCAGTAGCCAACCTGGGATCAGGAATAAGAATGAGAAATACAGAAAATTATCATAAATATCATAATCAGATCAGATCACAAATAAAACATCTTCGGATGAATATTTATTATTGAATACTTTCTTTTTACAATTTAATTACAATGTCAAATGACATTATGCGTTTTTTTCAAAGGTACATGAAGTCAAAAATTTTGTAAAAATGTGCCCCATATAGCTTCACTCTGTCCGTCCGTATGTTTACAAAACTTTTACACTGTTTGAAATAGAGTAAAGAAATTTAAACCACGGGTAGATATTACAAAAACATTTTTGTAGAAGAATTTTTTGTAGACCCACCCGTTACGGAACTACAGCCCCCCAAAGTTGGAAACAGCCATATTTTTAAATTGTTATAACAAGATTTCTGTTAAGTGTATTTTCAATCTGAAAACGAAAAAGGATAGCTGGTTTTATTTTTATAAATTTTTAAAAGGCAAATGTTAAGGTTTGCCATACGATACTAAAATTTACAATTATGCAAAACTCAATTTTTACAAAATTTTTGGCCACACATATAAATAAGTTAGGTGCTCCGAAATTAGTAGGAGTCGTTTAACAAAATTCTTTTGTCACGCCCCCTGTTTTAGGAGCTATAAGGGCTCGAAAATTGAAATTTTGCTATTTTCTAACACCTGATGTAAGTTGAATACCTGTTCAAAATTTTGTTTAGTAATATACAAAATTGAAAGATCTTTAATTATATTTCAACATGTGTCAAAGATTTTTCTTAATTTAGAAGGTTACCGAAGCTACAGTCTCTGCAAATTGTAAAAAAGCTCTATATTTAAATTAGTATAACAAGGGTTCTGTTAAATGTATTTTCAGAATTAGCCTCATATTTCATTTTAAAATATGAGGCTAAAATGTATAGGGTTGCCATAAGGAACTAAAATTTACCATTAAGCAAAACTCAATATTTGCAAAATTTTTGGCCCCACATATCTTCTAAACGGTTCAAGCTATAGGTTCTTGGGAGGAGTTAGACCTTCAGAAATTATTAGAAGTCGGTTAACAAAATTTTATTGTCACGTCTTCTCGAGCTCTAAGGGCTCGAAAATTGAAGGGTGAGGACAGGAGGGGGGTTGGCAGATCCATCATAAGTGTGTTAATTTGGGAACCTTCCACCATTGAAGGGCTACTAGGTCTTCAAAATTAAAACTTTTATGTTTTTATAAAACGCAGTAACTTATTCAGCAGTGTATGTTTTCTAAAATTAAACGTTAACATTGAAGCTCCAACCATTATATTTCGCATTTTTTAACAGGTTTTCTTGAATGCATTGGCATTATATTCTAAATATTGATTTCACACTATTAGTCATAATTAATAAATTAATGAAATAACTAAATTATAATATTATCATTAATTTATATATATATTTTTATATATATTTTATAAAAATAAATGATAAAATACTCAGTAAGAAACCGTATATATAATTTTGAAAATGTGTTTTTTTTAAAAAATCCTTGGTTTTTTTTCCTCACTTGTTTTTTAAAACCCATTGTTTTTTGTCATCGCTTGTGTTTGTTATATTTTTATATTATACAACAAACTTTTAGAGCTGTCGTACGACAGGCTTTCTTCCTATAGTCTAAAATAAAACAAATTCGAGCATAATGCATCGCTGAT
Source organism: Dolichopus griseipennis (assembly GCA_963082915.1). Lineage (NCBI taxonomy): Eukaryota > Metazoa > Arthropoda > Insecta > Diptera > Dolichopodidae > Dolichopus > Dolichopus griseipennis. The sequence goes on along the minus strand of OY720446.1, from coordinate 5,431,241 downwards.
GATACTAAGTTTTATGATAAATTAGAAAATCATTAAATCAATTACATATACATATAAAAGTGCAAAGTCAATTGTTTTTGTTTATAATAATCCTATAACAGACATCATTACAGCTATGTACTATGTATTTTCTTGTTGTTAAAACTTCAATGTAAAGCTATAAGCTTATTATTATTATTATTATCATCTCATATCCCTTATACTTTGAATACCTATAGAAAAAAAAAAAATAAAATTAAAAACCAACTTCCTTAGATGTAATATTTTATTTATATACTGGTAACATTATCCAAATATACTTTTCCTTATATATAAGTATAGTTAACTTTAATTTTTTAATATATTAAAAACGAAATGGAAAAAGACTACATACACTTTTAACTAACTTTCTATTCCTTTCCACTTTTTGTTGTTTTTTGTCGTATATAAAATGGAAAACATTAAAATATTTGTTGATAATGTTGTTAAAAAAAAAGTTAGAGGAGGATGTTTTTCTTTCACAAATTTATCCATATTAAAAAGTGTCATAATCTAAATAGATGCTTCAAAAAGATTTAATGGAGAGGTCATACATTTTTTTTTTTTTGCAAATAAAATTATAAACGTTTTACGCTACATTATTTTTTTTTTTAATAAGACAAGAAAAACAAAAAAATTACAATTATTAAAAAAAAAAAATTTTTTTAAAAAAAAAAGAATTTTGAAATTTTTTGTTCCGACGTCTATATAATTTACTCTAAAATTGTTTAATTTCACTTTAGAAATTTATATTTCGAAACGCATTGACTTATTTTTCCGTTTTACAGTATGGGTTGAAAAAACGTATCTATATATATATGAAGAGTGCAGGCAAATAACAATCAATGTCAAATTTTTTCGAAAATGCAATATGGGTATCATTGGAAAGGCAAAAATGAGATCTTTCGTTCTATCAACAATAAATAATGTAAAACCAAACGAGATCAAAGTTTTAGCCTGTTCAAAATTTCCTGTACAGGGAAAGAACAATCAATGTCACAGTTTTAATGGAAAAAACAATCAATGTCAGTTTTTTTTAATATGGCAAATTTTGAATTGTTTTTATTGACTTGACTTGACTATTACAAATAAAAATGTTCTAACGGGAATTTAAAATAACATTTCCCGTTCGAGGCCATAGTTACATGGAATGTGACAAAAATATGGGATTAATAAAACAAAATCTTAAAATAGAATTGCCTGATGAATGGAACGATCATGTTAAATCTTCACGGGTCAAACCCTCGCCCTTTGTCATTATTAAAAGTAAACAAGATATTTTCAAAAACTGGGGCAGTTATTTGAAAAATAATCATTATAAAAAAAATCTCCATTTGCAACGAGGCCAATTTCTGAAATATACATAACAAAGGAACACAGTCGGACACTCCAATTAAGAAACACATATAACGGCCCATGGAATTCGTACATAATCAGATATAAAAATACTGGTAACAGTTCACAAAATTTAAAGCCTTCTTACACTAGCCTAATTCCACTTTCATCTGGAAAATATAATGATTTAATGGTACTTAAAGAATTTTGCAGAGACGAAGAGCAGCGGTTTTTTGAAGCACTGCCGCATTCGAATCAAGTTTCGGACACAGACGATAATAATTAAGCAAATCCATACGTTTTAACGTTATAAAAATTTAAACTTAATGAATTACTTAATTTGAACTATTTATGTTTTTATTTTTTATTAAATTATTTTTAGTTTGATTATTTTTTCCTAAATTTTTAATATTTGATTGTTTTTTCGTACAAAACTGAATTTTTTTGAAACTAAGTTTTTTTTTTTGTAAATAAAATAAGAAAATATTAAATTATTTTAATCTTTTTGTATTGTATTTCTTTAAGAATAGGATAAACATTAATTATGAAGCTTGTTTACAGACACTTTCAGAACATTTTTATACGCAAGAAGTCTTTGAAAATATTAATTGAATTTTCTCAATTTCTAAAAAAAGTGACGTTGATTGTTATTTGCCTGCACTCTTCATATATATATATATTAATTTGTTTGATTTCGTCGAAACCATTGAGATCCTTGTCAAAGAGATATTTTGTATACAACGTTATTTAACGATGAACAAACACGAAATATAACAGTACAATAGTCGCAATGACAGAGGTGTTGCTGTTTTAAATTATTTCGAATGTCATTTCTAATTTTATGTGATCTGTTTTGTGTCTGTCAAATTAAATGAATTATATTAATATAGAAGAAAACATTAATTAAACTAAAAATAAATTATAAAAAAAAATTAAATTAAACTTCAAATCCACTCTTATATAAATAAATATTTTGAAGATTTTTTTATTTTCTGGAAAAAAAAAATTTCCTAGTGCCCTCTGACATATTGCATTTTAAACTACATCAGAACTATTTTGCTGTCGCTGCGTTTTACGCTCGCTGCCCTCTGCATTAAGAATTGATGCATAATGTCATGTATACTATTCGTTCCTTGTACCATAACTTAACTGATTAAAATAATATTTTTAGTTCCTTTGGCAAAGTCTAGCACATTATTAAACAATCCGATTATTTTTCACTTGTACAATCAAGTCACCAGGCTAATTCAATATATTATTTAAAAACCTATAAATATTATTTAGTTAGTAGTAAATCAAAACAGGGATTTTGATGGTGTAAGGGGTAAGAACACATGGCTTATAAAACAAGCGAGTGCAAGTTCGAATCCCTGTACAGGTCACAGAATTTTTAATTTCGAATGAAAATTATACTTACAGATAATTATTTGTATACAACGTTATTATGTGCAGAGGCGCGTTGTATATAATTATTTATTATGACTTACAACGGCAACTATAATTACCATAAAAATACATTTGATAATTTTATTTTTTTTTTTTTAATATTAAACTTATTCTTAAAATTTTGTAACATTTTTAAAATCAAACGTTTATACATAGTAGGTATAATAAACAAACAAACGTCAATGAATTCAGAAGTACTGCACATAACTACTATATATGGGGGTGATAAACGCGCAAAAAAGAAAATAATTTAACTAAAAAATACAAAAATAAATTAGAGAAAAGAGTAACCTGAAAATAATATTATAAATTAATATAGATATATAATATATATATATATACAATCGAAAAATCAGAAGAACTTTCTGTCATAACTTTCTTTTAATATCTAAAAGACAGTAATTAAATTTAAAAAAAAAAAAAAAATGTACATTATAATGATGAGATGGATGGATGGTAACCGCGCTTCAAGTATTTTCCGCTATTTTTATTTTTATTTCTATTTGTTTTTTTTTTTTTTTTTTGTCTTTTTATTGGACTGAATCCGAGGAGTATCAAATTATTATAAAAAAATATTACATATTTATAATATATAAATATAAAAATTTATCAAAAAGTAATTTTTTTTTATTATGTATATATATATATATTTATGTATATATGTATATACGTAACACATGTAATATCTGTACTTTATTTGTAAAGTTACTAAAAACTAAAACAAAAATTAAAATGATATATATATATTTTTTTTAAAATTAAATGATTTATTTTTTAATTCACCAACTCTTTTAATGAAAGAGACGTTAAACAGAGTCGGTCCAAGGACGCTGCAACACAATGCAATCCGAAAAAGCAAGCACTGAAAAAATCATTTATTTAATATATAAGAGGTCTTTCAAATTTAGTTTTCAAAAGTAGACACCTTTATAAATGCGAACTTCAAACATTGACCGATTTGACATTTGAAGGTTCGCCATATATAAAATTAGAGTCGTAACATCACAAATAACGTGTTGAAATTATTGAATTATTTTATGAAAATGGTCGTTCTGCGCAAGGAATGTATTTCGCAAAAGACGCGATGTTTATAGTCGGCATAATCGTCCAACTGAGCATCAAATTGGGTAATATTGTGCAGAAATTTCGTTCTGTATTAATTTTCCTTTTATATAAGTAATTATGATATTCATAAATGAAAATTCTCGTTTTGCTTAGCACTGCCAACAGCACTCAATGATAATTTTCGACTTTTGACCATTGCATATTCTATTTTCTATATAATTACGGAAACCCTTCTTATCCAATAGCAAAATTAAAAACTTTTCACAATTCACCAAAAAATTCTTTTCGGCCTATAAACCACGGAATTACAATATCATCAATTTTCCAATTGCTTTACGCTAACAAATTGGCTAACTCATAAATTTCATATTTTTAATGATGCTATCAATAAGAGAACTTTTGTTAAGGTTTCCATATTAATTCTATTTTTGGCGAAGACAATATTTTTGATAGTTTCGGAGTTTATAACTTCAACCACGTTTTTTCGTAATTATCATGACGGCGTCTTTGCGAATTTAAAAAGGATTAATAGTTCTCCTAAACCAGTTGATCTCCTCTTCAACTATCTATATTTTTATTTTGAAGGGTATTGGATAGTAAAGAACACTCCTTGGGGATGTTAATCATTAGGGCTAAATCTACTAGGAAATATTTGTTTTGCAATCGTTTTGCCATTCCTGAAAATCTGTAGTTAAAGTTAGAAGAAAAGAACTTATACAAAGCAACTTATACGGACGGTTTCTTTTTCGCTAGACTGTAAACTGTGTTTGAAGACTTTTTTAGTAAATTTTTTTAAATATCTCTTTCATCTTATCGATACATGTTGAAAAGTTCTGTTTTCACGGATTTTGGTATGTTCAATAGCTAGTATGTGTACTTTTGATGCAAAATGTTTCTTAATTTTTTTTTGCCTTAAAGATCCTAGTTGACCTAATTTATTTTTTCCCGATGGAATAATTTTACACTAGATATTAAATTTGATTCTATTTTTAAACAATAATCATAATCCAATTTCTGATTACTGACAAATAGTCTATCATATTTCATTTTAAACTATACTTCAACTGTTTTGCATTCCAACAACTTGGTAGATCGTTAGTGTCGCTGATCGTTAGTGCGAAGCTGATGGACATGCTACTATTGATGGTGTGGCCGACCTACTTTCATCAGTTACCGATGTTTTCTGTCTTAATTTTTTGAGAAATATGACAAAGGAAATAGTTTAAACTTTTACTGATAATCAAAATTAAACAATTTTTTTTTTAAATTATCGGACAAATGTCTTTAATATAATTACAATACTGTATAAATTTTTGTGGATAAATTTTCGTCTGTTCTTCAACGAAATTAAAAATTACAATCGCAATGAAATCTAGATAAAATTTTGAAAAAATTTTCTGATTAATAGTATGGTTCACAAGAACCATATAGCATTCACATCAAGGGATACGAGCAAACCCCTGTGAACCTTAGGAAAGTATCCCTCTGGTATTATCTTATATTTAAATGCACATATTTAATGTGCATAGAATGACGATGTTTATTATAGAAAATTGGGTTTTATTTTTTTTATACATATTTGTTTTTAGCAAATATATAATGTTCGACCTCTACTATTTATATATTACTTCAAAAGAATTTGGATAGCTATTCAAGTTCCAGATTTTTTAAAATTGCAAAGTTTCAGTTTCATTTTTTGACTCCTGCTAACTATAAGTTAAAAAGCAAAAAAAAATTAAAGGACCACATTGTTCATTAAACTCGTATAATAACAACAACAAATACATCGGTGAAGCCACTATCGATTGGTAATATTTTCAACTTCTGAAAAGCACTGCTTTACACTTGCAGGAATTTTCTGATGACTGGAAATTCATCGAAATTAGAATTATTAAGTAGGAAAAAATCCCAATTTTAGCTAGGAATGGTTAAAATTTAAGTTCAAGACTTAAAATTACCAATTCTTATCATTTTCATTTTCTCTCCCTTTTTTAGTATTTAATATAAATAAATATAAAACAAAAGTCTTATAATCTTTAAATTATTTTTAAATTGGTTTGTACAAAAATGTTTCAAAAGAAAAAAAACAATTTAAATATAATATAAAGATTATTATAATGTTTCACAAAACAATTAGTGGCAATACTACTGTACTACTGTATTTGTTTTTGACGGATCTGCCGGAAAAGTCTTAAAATGTCCAAAAAAAAATGTAAAAACCTATGAAAATATATAAAGTATATAGCCTTGGTGGTGCTTTCATAACGGACATGACGTCGGTGTTGCAAGAAAGTTAAATCGAATCGAGAAAGTTAAATCGATATGATTATATGTGAAATTCCTTTTAGAATAAATAAAAGTTTCGAAGATAAATTAATAGAATTAATATTAAAGCAGATTGTGTCAACTCTGGCATACCAGTATACATAATCGTAATATAAAAATTATATCATCCGGTTAATTACTTTTGCGTAAAATTTCAAACATTCAGCTTTATTAGATGTATAGTGTAATGCTCATATAAAAGAAGGAGTTGTATGGCAGCTACTCGAACCCACTGCAGTAGACCATCCAAATGTTGTAGAAATTTTAGCCACAAAACTAAACACTATTTTTTTTGCAAAATTTCAGACACCCAGCTTCGTTAGGTGTAGAGTAATGCTCATATAAAAGAAGAAGTTATGCTCGATTTTTTGTTTTTTTCTGATAAAAATCTTGATCGTGACTTCTGTATCTCAGAGCGTGCTTCTAGTTAACGTATAGATATCGTTTTTAGCTAAGTACAAAGCTCATTTATTTAAAATGATGCTTAAAAATTACATAATTTTAAATGTTATTTCTCGATTCTTTGGGGAACGAATTAATAACTAACTACTTACTTACTTTACTTTACTTTAATTCCTTTAACCCCTATTGGGGCATAGGGCAGAAACAAACTCCTTCCATCGCTCGCGTTCTTTAGCCAGACGCTTCACTTGCAGCCAGGTTTTCTGTTGTGACCCTGCTTCAGCTAAGACGGTTGTCCTCCATGTTTTCTTTGGCCTTCCCACTCGTCGTGTCCCTTGAGGATTCCAATCCAAGGCTTGCTTTGCAATTTCTGTATTGTCTTTCCTCAAGGTATGTCCGATCCACCGCCATTTCCGTTTTCGGATCTCGACATCGATCGCGACTTGGTTAGTTTGCTGCCACAGTGCTCTGTTTGAAATAATGCGTGGCCAGCGGATTTTCAATATGCGACGAAGGCATCGGTTAATATACACCTGCAGTTTTTTAGTGATGGTTGCGGTGACTTTCCACAATAACTAACTACATTTACACAAAAATAATTAGAGTTCATTTTGTAAACGAAATCTTTATGTTTTCCTTTAAAATATTTTGCAGTAGTTCTAATAATAACAGTATAAATTTGATTAAATAATTTTGGGGAATATATTATAGAATTAAAATAATTTAAAGGGCCATGGTGTTAACCCATCATGTAAATAAATTGTTTAAATGTATGTGCAGATTAATCGCTTGAATTCATATGAATTGAATATTAATAATTCTAATATAGAATTTAATAGAGCAGTTCAGATTTTATTTGTATAGGTAGTTATTATTTTAATTTTATGTAATTAAATTAAGTTTTTGGTACAAAAAAAAAACCTTAACCACAATAATGTATTTATATACATTACATACATATATACTTACATTACATTACATTATTTTTATATATGTATTTATATATATATTTTTATGTCATAATTAAGTTAAAATACTAAAAAAAAAAAATCATTTAAATTTTTGCACATACTATGAATTATATATATATTATAAAATATTTTATATATTAATTTATTATATGTTATATAATACATATTATAAAAATTAAATATTTTAAAAAAGAAAATAAATATATATATATATATATATATATATATCTATATATACTATTCATTTATGCATATACAATTAAACGATTACTCTGAACCATAAACAAATAACAGAAAAAATTTCAGATTGCTCAGATTAATATATATATATATATATATATATATATATACATGTATAAATAATAAAGTACACCTAAAGCTGAATATGCAAATACAAGTTTATACTCTAGTTTAGGAGTTTTAACATAAACATTTTGTATATAAATATTAGGTTAACTTTAATGGCCAGCGTCTTATACAAAATATAGTCAGTGTACTGCAAGAGGTTCAAATAGATGTAACTTATGTTTTCTTATATATAAATAAATCAAAGTCTAAATATGTTGGGTAATTGGATTTTTTGGCAAAAGTAATTAACCTGGATGATAAATTTTTAATATTATCTTCATAATATGCATTATGGGTAGGTATTTTAGAGTTCATACAGTCTGCTTTAAACTCTACTTTCCAATGCTTTTTATTCTAAAATATTTCAAGTCTAATTAGTTATTTTTTTTTTTATAAGTAATATGATTAATTATATATATATATATCTACATATATATATATATGTTTTCAACACCAAAGGTGTTTGTAAAGAAAATTTTGTGTTTTTTAGAAATTTTACCTTCCGATTTAAAAATACATGAGTGATACGACGGGTTTCGAACTCGCCGTTAAGCCTTGTTCTTACCTATACGAAGCCTCCAAGACCGGAGGTAACCAATCAATATATACTTCAATTTAGTTTTTTTTTTTCTAAGCGCTAACTGTTCAATTGTTAGGCTATTAAACCTGTTAATACCATACGTATACATGTTTAAACAAGGAGTCATATTATATTCGTGTTATTAGAATTGATCATTAATTAAGTCCACGTACAATTTTAACCATGAGATAGTACGAGACCTTATAACATGTAAAAACGTTAAATTTTCAATAGATACAATTTTCTGTTTATGTTTATATTGTAATATTTTGTAATTGAGTTATGGTTATATGGTATTCTATATACTGTGAATTATATATTGTTCAATTAAATTTTTTTGTTTATATTTTGCATTTGTTTATATTGTTATATTAATGTATTTTTTATATATTTTATAAGATACGCATAATTATTAATTATTGATTAAGCCATTCAAGCCCAATAGTGAATGGTAGCTGAGTTGAGTCATAAACCAGAAAAGGTTTTTACTTTAACTGGTATTCGAGCCCGGGCCTTTCGCACAGAAGGTCAACAACACCACTGTGCCACCCAACCGAAATTGATAGAATATGACAGATATAATAAAAATATAAGAAAACAAAAAATTTAGAATTTTTTAAAGTCTAAATACCATTAATATGTAAAAGTAATGAACAAATAATTATAAAAATGAAAATAAAGAATAGAAATTCGTATACAAAGTTTTCGTTTTTTTTTTTTCAAACGTCATGTATACGCAGAATAGAATACACTTTTGCTTGTAAATATAAAATTGTTCAGTTTATATTTATTTATTTTTTTATACCCGTATGACTATATAGTCCAAGGGTATAATAAATTTGCCATTACGTTTGTGACGCAGAGAAGGAGGGGGGGTAGATATAGACTCAAGTGTATGGATCGGATCAGAATCGAAAAATAAATCGATTTAGCTATGTATGTCCGTCCGTCCGTCCGTCTGTCCGTCCGTCCGTCCGTCTGTCCGTCCGTCCGTCTGTCCGTCCGTCACCACGATAACTCAAAAACTAAAGGAGCTAGGATCTTGAAATTTTCGCAAATTCGTTTTTTTGCAATAGCCGTCATCGCTATTTAAATCCAGCCATTTTGGTCCATTTTGGTACAACTTCTTCTTTTATATGAGTATTACTCTGTACCTATAACAGCTACGTGTCTGAAATTTTCTAAAAAGCAGTTTAGTTTCATGGCCAAAGTTTCTGCAAAATTTGGTTTGTCTACAGAAGTGGGTTCGAGTCGCTGCCATACAACTTCTTATTTTATATGAGCATTACTCTACACCTAATAAAGCTGGATGTCTGAAATTTTGCCAAAAACAGTTTAGTGCAATGGCCAAAGTTACTGCAAAATTTGGTTGGTCTACTGCAGAGGGTTCAAGTAGCTGCCATACAACTCCTTCTTTTATATGAGCATTACACTACACCTAATAAAGTTGGTATGTTTGAAATTTTGCCAAAAGTAATTAATGTTTATAATAATAATGATATAATGTTTATATAACGGTCATACGGGTATCCCAGAGTTGACAAAGTCTACTCTACTACACTCTTCCTCGTTTTTTTTTGATTTGCTATAAAATTATTACTTATTAACTCATCTGAAAATAATTTAGTTTTTGTTTAACTTTATACATCATAGAACATTTTTCATTATATGAGAAAGGAAAACCCATGAAATTTAAATTAAAACCAGGAAGATTATAGTTGCTCTTGTCAACTTTTAGATATCCGTGCATATCCACTATGATGTATAAAATAAAATAAACCGTTATTTACTCTTATTTCCCTTATGCTATTATATATTACAAAAAAAAAATATAAAAAAGTAAAATAGTTACAAAAAATTTTACTTATTAGATATCCCATAATTTTTGATTAACTTATTATCCCATAAAAAAAAAAAATAGCCCACCCTAAAAGTTGGTCCGAGTGATGTCCAACTTTGCCAAGTAACTTGTCCTATTACTTTACCTAGCCAATTTTAATTTTAACGTCGTAGCGTCATTAGATTCACAGTTATTGAATTGAAAACTTTGTACGGCAGCCCCCCGAAAATTGGACCGTAACATCTTGAAACTTCAAATAAGTTGCTTGATTCATTATAAAACTAACCATGTGTAATTTTCATCCTCGTACTATAATTAGTTTTAATGAAATTCATATTGGTGCAGAAAAGTTGTATAGCAGCTCCTCGAAGTCTTGTTCCGATTTTAACCAAAAACAATAGGCAACCCAGAAATTGTCTAAAAATAACTTTGTGTGAAAAAGACCTAGACCTAGACCTTTTAGTTTTTGAGTTATCGTACTGACACACGGACGGACGGACAGACACACATAGCTAGATCGATCTACCTTTCGATGCTGATCCAATACGTACCCTTGACACTATATCTAGCTCGTCTAGATCGATGCGTTACAAACGGATAAGCAATTTTAATATACCCGATGTCATATATCTATGCACGAGTATAAAAAAAGTTAAATAAATTTTTGTTAGAACGTTATAATGTCATAAATCTATTAAGCGCGCGCGACGGTAAAAAAGTGCGTTTTGCGACAGTGGTTACACGCGTGGCGTGGCTTTTAAGCGAAAATCAACAGAGAAACCTTAACTAAAAAAAAAAAAGCAAGTTTGAAAAAATCAAAAAAAAAAAGAAAAAACTAAATTCAAATTTCTAAAAGTTGAAAATATTAGATATTAGTTTAATATATGCATACATTTTCGACATATTTTTAACTACCCACCTACATATCAGTCATAACATGCGACTTTTGATAGAAAGACAGAGGCAGAGATGTATAATTTTAAAAATCACAATCAATGAAGTAATAGAACAAATTAAAATAATACTATAAAAATGATAGCTGTACAATTTTATAATAAACAACAATTTCAACACAATCATTCAATTTTGATAGAATGGTGTTATGACTCAAAATTTTTTAAAACACAATATGCCTTTATGACTCACACAAGTACGTTTTAAAGACATTTTAAAGAATTCCAGGATTAAGGCTTTATGACTCAAACATCTTAACTCCATTTTGACTTAATCACATTAAGATTTAAATATTCTGGCACCTTAAAATCAACGTGGTAACATCATTTAGACTCTATTAAATTATATTAAACGGTTTATTATATCACAGGAAGATTTGCGGAAGGTATTTAATTTAAGTTTTGAACCAGGACAGAATGATGACCTTATTAACTTTTTTTTAGTTTATATTTATATCTTGTGTATATTATGTAAATGCGCTTTGAGATGGATTTTAGCTAGTCCAATTTTTTTCTTGTTTTTTCACGGTTTCTGGACCTTTTAATCGTTCTAAGGGCTAACGAACATATAAAAAACGAAGTGATGAAAAAAACCAAGAGTTTTTAAAAAGCACATTTTCAAAATTATATAGGGTTTATTACTGAGTATTTTATCATTTATTTTTATAAAAATATACATTAAAATAAATGATAATATTATAATTTAGTTATTTCATCATTATGAAATATGATAATAATAAAACGAAGTGATAATTATGAAAAATAGTGAAATCAATACTTAGAATACAATCCCTGTTAACAAGTGCGAAATACAATGTTGGAGCTTCAATATTTACGTTTAATTTTGGAAAAACTGGTGAATAAGTTACTGTTTTATAAAAGCATAAAAGTTTTAATTTTTAAGACGTAGTAGCCCTTCAATGGGGAAGGTTCCCAAATTTTTGCTTAGTAAACTTATATTGAATCTGCCCATCCCTCTCTTGTCCACACCCTTCCAGTTTTTTAGGTTCTAGAAATCAATTGTGTACTCCACCAAAATTTGGAATTTCACGCCTAGACCCTAGCTTGAATCGTTTAGAAGATATGTGGGGCCAAATATTTTGCAAAAATTGAGTTTTGCATAATGGTAAATTTTAGTATCGTATGGCAACCCTTAACATTTGCCATTTAAAAATTTATAAAGTTTATAAAACCAGCTATCTTTTGCCATTTTCAGATTTAAAATACACCTAACAGAACTCTTGTTATAAAAGAATAGCGCCAAAATAGGGATTTTTCAAACTTTGGGGGGATGTAGCTCCGTAACTGTTGGGGCTACAGTAAATAGTTTTTCTACAAAATTATTCGAAATTAATAAAGATAGTAACTTGAATTAATATAGAAATTTTAAATTTGGTATAACGGTGTTTCTTTCTTTTTCCTGAAATTTATTTTGTTTCTTTCTTTTTTGTGTCCCCGAAATTTAGACTTAATTGTATTGGTGTATCAGGTGCCTCCTAAAAAATCCCAAATTTAAAAAGCTTAACTTCGAAATTAATAAAGATAGAGACTTCAAATTTTTTACACTATTTCCGTTCTTATTGAACACTTTAAAAGGCTAAGAATTTTACTATAAAACGATTTTATAAATTAAAAACAAAAAAATTTTTTAATAAACAACAATATTTTTAATTTTTATTATATCATATACTCGAATTTTATTGAATTATTACTATAGGTAATATGTAATTAAGAAATTGTGTACGATAATTATGTTGTGTTCAAAGGTATTTCCTGCATGTATGTAAAATTTATTTTTACATTTATATGAATTATATCAAAAATTCTAAAATTGTCATTGTATTTTAGAATTTCATTTATTGCATAATTTGCATTTTTAAGCTTTTCTAATATACTAAAATTTTTTTTTTTTTGAATTATTAAATTTTGTAACTGAATTAAAATAAATGTATTTAACATTTGTATTCAACGAGTAGAAAAAAAATAATGTGTTCGAGTGGCTGTCATACAACTTCTTCTTTTTTATGAGCATTTCCCTGTACCTATTGAAGCTGGCTGTCTGAAATTATGCCAAAAAAAGTTTAATTACATGGCCAAAGTTTGTGTAAAATTTAGTTGAGATACTTCAGTGGGTTCGAGTAGTTGCCACACAACTTCGTTTTCTATTTAAGCATTACTCTATGTCAATAGTAAATAACATTAATGGCCAACGTCTGAATAAAATAAAGTTGATGTAGTGGAAGTGGTTCGAAGAACTGCCTTTCCATTCATATTTTCTTTTGTATATAACTGAAAACCTAATAAGTTATGCATTTAAAATTTTATCGCTAACCCCCACTAATTTTAGAAGTTCAATTTTCCATCCAAAACTAAAATCAATAAAGTTGTATGAGAATTTGACACAATTACTTCTTACTTTAAAAAGAAAGAGGTTTTGCGAGATATTGCCACAAAAAAATTTAAAAAAACTAGATTTTGATTTACTAAATTTTGAAAATCGAGATATCGTACTGCCCCGAAAAAAATATTTGGAAAAGAACTTAAGTTTTAGCCATTCTCAAGTCCAGATGGTTTCCCAAATAATCGAATAGTCAATATTTGAGCAAAAAATTATGATTTCATTTGACCACAATTTTTTGTTTTTTTGTATTAATCGGAAAGTTTGTACTTAGTATTTTTACGAATTATATTATTATTTATCTAATTTATGCATATATAGAAACATATGTATCTATATTTTGAAAAAAAAAAAATGTTAATGTTAGCAATTGTTTAAAAATAGTTATTTTTTTTGGATATACTTCCGCAGAGGGGATACTTCCGCTCAGATATACTTCTGAGCTATCAAGATAACGTCATCACATAATGGTACTTCATATCTCAAAATCTCCGTACAAATAAATTATTAATGGCGATACCGCCATCTAATGGTCTAAAAGTGTATTACAAAAATTTCCTAACATTTTGTAGTATTTTAATTAAGTCGTTATATTTTATATCTCTCCAACCAAATTACCTAAAGTGCATTCTACTTACATTTTTGGCACAATAAATGTATGAGAAATAAAGTATGGAAATGTATTTTTTAATAAAATTGTAGTGTCAGTTTTGCATTTATGTTCTCTGGAGGGGCTATTTGTCAACAAATGCCATACTTATTGTATACCGTTGGAAAGAGTGTAAAGAGACCTTTCTAACGGTATAATAATAAATACATGGTGTTTTTGAAAATTTCACAGTTGTTTTTTTTTTTGAAAGTTTGAATTTTATGTTTTAATTTTTTTTAACTTCCATTTGTAACTGCAATATCTCAAAAACGGTAGCATCGATTCCGATGAAACAACATGTATATTAAAGACAGCATCATGCCCTACAATATTGTAGAAAATGATTCCAGTTTACTGTCTTATAGGAAAATTATAACATTTTAAATTAAAAAACTACAAAATCTTAGTAATGTTTTGTAATGCATTTTTTGACCACTAGATGGCGGCATCGCTACTAATAATTTATATATTCAGAAACTTTGAGATATAAAGTACCGTTATATGATGGCGTCATCTTGATAGCTCACAACCCCTCTGCGGAAGAATACCCATTTTTTTATTTAAAATAAAAAACAAAAAAAAAAACAAAACAAAAAAATTAACGATGTCAATGATAAAGGAAAATTTGCATTGTTCTATTGTTATTAAAAATCTTGTTGTCTTTTAAAAACTACACCTTGTTGCCGTCTTGCTGTCATGGTTTAACATCATACAGCAAGATATTTGGGAAAACAAAAATATAAAAATATTAAGAAATAGTAAAAATTCTTTATAAGCAATAAAAAACAAGATAAACTAAAATTTTAAATAGTTAGAAACTTAAAAAAAAACATTGTTCTAAAATTGTGTAATTAACGTTCTATACAAACTTTACAGTAATATACATATATAATTTATTTTTCAATCCTGTTTATTATTGTGGTTGCATTTAGTGAATTCTTTAAAATAGCTGACTTTCTACTTTTTAGTTATATTCCTCCCATTTGATCTTTACATCTCTTTTAAATTACCTTAATCAATCCTTTTTTTGAACTGCTATTGCACTAACAACTTTTATAACACTCATAAATTTGTCAATAAGTAAAATACAACTGCACTTTTGGTCAAATTTACTTTTTAATGAAAATTAATCTAATATTGCATCGATTAGTTTAAATCATCTATTGAAAAAATAATTTTTGCAAATAACTAAATAAGAATGCAAAATTTATTTATTTTTCAACGAAGGTAAAAAATTCATCAATCGAAGTTAAATACTTACATATATACAAAAATAATTACAGTTATTGTAATTTGTTGTACAAATGCAATTTATCGTAAACAAAGTAAGCCCGATAAACCAGAAGTAGTGCAGAAGTACTAAATGGATTTATCAGTCTTGCACTAATACCTACATTGAAAGTTTTTCTACTTCTTTTCATCACTTTTTCAGTACTATTTCAGTGGTGAATGGAAGGAGTTCTTATCAATATTTTTTCAGTATTGAATATAAGTACATAGTTTTCTCAGTTCTGTTTTAGTGATAAATTAATATTAATTTTACTATTTGCTAAAAATTATTAGAAAAATTAAACAAAATATTTTTAGTTTTTTGTTTTTTATTAAAAACGCATAAATTTATTAATAACAACTTCTGCCATTTTTTTCCCAATTTAACTTAATTACTAATGATGGAATAAAGTAACTTTCTATTAGGTATAAAAAGAGAGCGATATATACAGAGAGTAACTGTACTACATTGATTTTCATTCATTTCGCGGAACTTCAGTAATCATTCATTACTTCTTTAGTATAGTCATTCATTACTTCTAAGTACTGAATAATCAAACAGTTGAAATTACCTACCCAAAGACAATTTTTTTTAATTCCATAAAAGTGTAAAAATTAATTTGTATGTGGTCGTAACTCATCAGGTTATCAGAGAAGCTGAATTATTTTTTTCAACACAAGCAAAAAATTTGGTTAAGCGATGTTTAATACTTACATACTGAAAAATAATTACAATTATTATGAATTTACGGCGGGGACTGCGTATGGCCGAAATCGAACCAGGGGTTCGGATTCTGGAACTTTTGATCGTT
This sequence comes from Dolichopus griseipennis, assembly GCA_963082915.1. Taxonomy (NCBI): domain Eukaryota; kingdom Metazoa; phylum Arthropoda; class Insecta; order Diptera; family Dolichopodidae; genus Dolichopus; species Dolichopus griseipennis. Next base: position 5,414,830 of record OY720446.1, on the reverse strand, counting down.
TCAAGGGCATATATACAAAAAACATGATAACTCAAAAACTAATGACGCTATTTTGATGAAATGTAAACTCTAGTTTACTTTGTAATGAAAATACCGCGAGGACTGCTTATGGTCAAGATGGGATAATGGGTAGGAATTTTAGAAGCTGATGATCGAATTGAGGTCAAACGAGCATAATTTCGAACTAATGAATAAAGAACTTTAAAATTTACGAATGTATGTTCTTTTTTTTTGTGTTCTTGAAATTTGGGACCAATTGGAGTAGTGGTTCGGGTACCACACCCACTACTCCCAAGACCATAAAGCATGTATTCGAAATTTATAAAGAACATATAAATAAATTGCATATTATCTGATTTTACATTAGCCAAAACATATGTTAATTTTTTTTACTTAAAATTATTTACTACGAAAACCATTTTTCGAGAGAAAAAGAGAAGCTGCCGATCTATAAATTATATTATATCTATGGTACAGACAGCAATTGTTAATCTAGCAATTGAAAAAAAATCTATCAAATACCTAATTTATATTATTTACTAATTTCTAAAACTAAAGTATTACACTTTTAATTTTATTAGGCCTTTGGGTTACTCTTTTTATATATATATATATATTATTATATTTGTATATATGTTTAATTTTTTTTTTTAAATTCATAGCTTAAATTAAGTTTTAAATTCAAATATAGTGATATTTTTACAGAACTCGATACTTTATGATGACTTTATTATATTTTCCCAAGAACTATTAAGAGAAAAGGTGGTCAAAACTCGAAAATATTGATTTCATTTATACAATTTGACTTTTATTAAAATCAACGGGTTGTTTATTTCTAATATTTGATTGTTTTTTTTTTTTTTTTTACTTTAAAAGGATTTTGATCAAAACTCTCGAGTCTCGGCGACAGAAAATTAATTGCATAAAATAATTGTTTTAAATATATATATATATATATATTAATGATATCATTGCGCCTCTCTTGTATTATTATGCAATCTATATTATACCTACACACATATGTTTTTATGCGCACGAAATTATTAAATGTATATAATGTAACTTTATTATATTAATACCTTTCAACATTTTCTATAGGCATATGAAAAAAAAAAAAAAAAAAAAAAAATAAAAAAAAATAAAAACCACTTGTGATGCCATCACATTATTTGTTGTTTAATGGCACCCGTTTTGAGGTAAAAATTTATGCGCTTTTCAAATCTTAACAAATATTTTGTATTATGTATTTATGTTGATTAATATATACATATATATATGTGAACACAATAATGTAAATATAAAAAAAAGTATAGAGTATAGACTATGTCAACCCTAGGATACGCTTAAGAACGTAATATAGATATTATATTATTCGGTTGGGGGGTCGCATAATGTCAAATGACTTTAGGTGCGTTTCAAATGTACATAAAGTCAATTTTAACATTATGTACTTTTGAAAAAAAAAAAAACGCATAATATCAATATTGACATTGAATTATATCAATATTGACATTACGCTTCTTTTTTCAAACACGCATAATATCTTATTTGAAATCTTATTTATAATTTTTTTTTTAATTTGTCATTTTTATACCGGATCACAGTTAGGTTCCATAATCATGGTATCTCTGTTTTTGGAATAAAAGTATCTCTTTGGCGTCACAAGCCATGCCGGTAAGACAGAATTAATAAGTCTTATGTTGTCAAACTAGAAGTTAAGGGTTTTACGGGCGTAATAATATCTTAACTTTTGAACCAACTATTTAAGAGAGGTTTTAAATTTGACTTCAAAGACAGACTTATACGCCTTTTTCAAAATATGTACTTTTTAGTAATAGTATACCTTTTAGTATATACTTAGTATATTTGCGGTATTTTTTAATTTTTTTTTTTTTTGGATCAAAATTCATAGGCTTTAGATCCGCACAGATACCTAGTCTACTACTACGGCAAATTCATTATACCTTAAATAAGAACTATGTTACTAGTACAAAGCGGAAAATTTAATAAAACATTTAGTAAGATCAAAAAAATAAGATACAGACCGTAAAATTGACATGATGACATAATGCTGCGCGTTAACATTATACGTCCCCCCTCCTCTTCTGTTATTTATTTTTTAAACTCAGAATCCTATCTCCTTTAGTATTTGATTTATCGTTTGGAGGAACGGGCGGAAACACATAGTTAGATCTTACTTACTTTTCAATTGCAATCCGATCCATATCTTTGAAACTGTACTTTACCGTTCATCTTTTACTGCATCATAAACATAATGCCAAATTTAGTATATCTTTATACGTTTATACAGGTATAAAAATACATAAATTTATGTGTATTATAGAAAAAATTTCAATTTCCATTCTATGTGTTTATTTTTTTATTTGATAATGTCTAGTTGATCCACGCTTTATTGTTGTAACAATTCAAAAAAAAAAAAAAAAAAAAAAAAAAAATAATAACAATAAATGTATGAAACAAAACAAAGTACAAATAATTGACAGTGAATGCCGTCAAAAATTCTCATGCGCTCCCTTTATTCATTTCAAAAAAAAAAAAAAAAAAAAAAAAAAAAAATTAAATTAAATACAAAAAGAAATTTTCCTTTCTTCTTTGCACACAATATAAAAAAAGAGAAGTTAAATAAAAAGTCAGGTTAAAACTGCTTAAAAAATGTATGTCCATCTTCTTCTTTCTTTTTATACCCGTGCATACATATATGAACATCGGGTATATTAAAATTACTCCTCCGTTTGTAACGCATCGAAATTATAAGAGCTAGATATAGTATGTATAGGGTACGTATCGAATCAGCATCGAAAAGTGAATCGATCTAGCTATGTGTGTCCGTCCGTCCGTCCGTCAGCACGATAACTCAAAAACTATAAGAGCTAGAGTTTTGAAACTTTCACAAAGTAATTTTTAGACAATTTGTAGGTTCCCTATTGTTTTTGGTTAAAATCGGAGAAAGGCTTCGGGTAGCTGCCATACAAATTTTTCGATATTTTATGAGTATTTTAAAAATTAATAACGAAATAGAAACCAAAAAATATAAAAACAAACAAATTGTTGTTTAATTATTAATCGGTTCGTGGTGTAGTGGTTAGGACATGTTACTTGTAGCAAAAATGTCTCGGTTCGAATTCACGCTAAGGAAAATTTTTAATTTTTTTTAAATTCATTTTTTTTATCTATTTTTTTTTTAATAAAATATAATATGTATTTATTTTATGTTTGAAAAAATTTTATTTTATAGAAAATTTGACAGAAAACTCTCATTTATATTAAAAATTATTAATTTTTTTTTAATATTTCTATAAATAAATTCAAAACTGTTATTTAAAACAAACAATTGATACCATGGCAACTACAATTATTTAAAAAAAAAAAATGAGATAAATAAAAACTCGTTTTGTAGACAAATTATTAATTATTGTTCTATGGTATAGTGGATAGGACATGGGACTAGTAGTCAAAACATTTCGGTTCGATTCCTGGCTGGGGCAAAAAATTTTTTTTTTTTTTTAATTTATTTTAAAACCCTTATTTATAAATAAATTAAAAAAATTAAAAAAATTCAAAACAGTTATTCAAAACAAACAATTGATACCATCGCAACTATAATAATTTAAAAAAAAAAATTGAGACGAATATAAAGTCGATGGCTTAGGGGTTAAGACGTCGACATTTTAATTGAAAAGTGTGGGTTCGAATCTCGTTGAGAGCATATTTTTTTTTTTAAATTCATCTTTTTTTTTAATTCATTTTTTTTTTTATTAATTTTTTTTGTAATTAAATATAAAAAAAATAAATATTTTGAATTTTCTGTCAAACAGTTCAATTGCAATTTATGAATTTCTTATTTATTTAATACACGCACGGGTATCTAAAAGTTGACAAGGGCAACTATAATCTTCCTCGTTTTATTCAATTATTGTTATTAAATTATTTTATGTACTTATATACAAAAATGATATTTTATTATATAAGTATTCATATATACATATTATGTATATTTGTTTTGTCATAGTACATTATATAGAAATATATATATATATATAGCTTTATATTATTATTACAGTTGTTATTATTTTTATTATTATTATTATTATTATTGTTATTGTTATTATTATGATTATTTTTATTGTTACGTGTTGGTCTTTAGTTTGGGCTCTAAATTGTTGGTTGTTTTTTTTTTTTTTTTTTTTTTTTAAGATTGAAAGATGCATTCGACTTCTTTGAGATTAATGCTTAAACTTAATAAGTTATACCTTGAACAAATAAATACTTAAGTATATTCAATATAAATATTTATACATATATATTTGTGTTAATATATTATTATATGACAATATTTTCTATTATTTCACTCATTGTAAGGTAGGTTAAAGTAAAAGTTACTACAGAGTGCTTCAAATTCCATTTAGAAAAATGGAATGTATGTTAAATATTAATTATTATCAGTAATTTAATAAAAATTGGCGTTTTGTTATTCTTTTAAAGAGAAATTTTTAACGATGAGAAATGTGTTAAACAATTTTGATCAATATATTATAGTTTATTGATATAAATATATATATATATATTAAGATATTTTAAAAAGAGTTTTTCCAAATATGGTTAAAATTGCTTAAGATTTAAGACGTTCAAAATGTACACTTTAAAATAACGCAACATTACATTAAACACTATATTAGAGTTTTTACCATGACATTTTATACATTTGTACAAATTCTTAAGTCATCTTAAAATGTAACGGTATATTTTAACACTATTATAATACCAGTAACTATAACTGTCATAATATGATTTCATATGATATCATATGATTTTGTACGATATGATATTTCATATAACAATCTATAATAGTCATAAGCATAACCATTATTCGTTATAATTTAGAAATCATTGGTCAAGTAATATAGGCATACGAAACGAAGCGTACATATCAAATGTCTCATACATACAAGCAAAATAAATTAAAATGAAATTAAAAGTAACTAAAAACTAAAATTAAAACAATATTTAAAAACTTCACACAATCAAACCTAAATAATAATAATAAACGTAAATAATATATAAAATTTAATCATACCTATGATTGATTATGACTATTATAGCTAGAGGTTATGATTTTGTATATCATATTATAATCATATCGAATATTTATCGAAAATTCATATGACATCGTATGACTTTTATAGTTAGCGGTATTCAGATTTACTATGTAATGTAACACAATTCAATAACGTAAAGGAGCTTTTATGCAGGGCCGCCGCGTAGTGTTAAGCAGGTTGTGCGCCCCACAAGGGCGGCTGCCAAGGGGCGGCATTTATAGTATAAGAAACAAAAAAAAATTTGAAATACAAAAAAAAAATTAAATGAAAAAAATGAGAAACAAAAGATATGTACATAAATTAAAAAAAAAAATCAATCAACGAAAATTTTGAACAAATTATCAATCCTTTTTTTACATTTCGCACAATAGCGGCTCAATACAATAGCAAGTGGTGGCACTGCGTTTATGTCATTTCCTTAATTCATTAAGGAGTGAAAATCGATTTTCCGACTTTAGAATATCTATAATAATACAATTTTCGTTAAAAAAGAAATTAAGATAGATTTTTAAGCTTGGAAAAATAACTAGAACTTAATGAATTATTATGATTTTAAAAGTTTCTCAAAAATTTATAAATTATTGTAGATTCTGACATTATTTATTGATTAATTTTAATTTTTCACAATTTATTTAAATGGTCAATAGTTAACAAATCTCTTGAAAATGCAGGTAAAAAAATGTGTATGTGTATGTTAACTTTTTTTGGGGAATTAAAATTTGAGTTTTCTAAGAGATTAGATTTACACTTTATTCCTAGGTCACGACAAGCGTAGCCATGACGCAGTATCAAAATTGCAAAATGTCAAAAAAAAGTAGCTTTCAAACTTTTCAAACACAATGCATAATGTGGAAAGCTTTAAAATAAGATTTAATGTAAACAAATTCAGTAAATAAACATAATTTATTTTATTTTAAATTTTTTAATTTTAATATTTAATATAATAAATAAATTTAATTTTTTAATATTATATATATAATTCTATATTCTCCAATTTCAATCTAATAAGTAACAATAAATATAAATGGCTGACAAAACATAAACAATTAGCGAAAAAGTTAAAAGTTGATTAATTTTTTCGTCAAGGCTGCGTTGAAACTTTGTTGTTATTTGCATTGTGTGTGCATTTGCATTGTTTTCCCTATGTTAAACTTTTGAAGCAGAATTTCAGCATTTGTTGAAATGCGCGCACATTATGCTCAGGAGGTTACTATAGCAGTGCTAAACCGTGGCATAACTAATATAATAAAAATATTATATTTTGAAATTTAATTTTGAATAAACTTTTATTTTAAACTTTCATATTATGATTTACTGGAATACCCTGTAACAATTTGTATGTATACAAACATATATATTATGTATGCCGAAAATGTAGAGAAGAAAAAAGTATAAGATAAAAAATAAAAAATTATTTTCAGAACGTACTTTCAGTGAGCGGCGAAGCACTATTAGATCAAAGAAAACTTTCAAATGTATCAAGTATGTAAGTTTTCACTTCACTTGCCAACATTTTTCGGTGTTGTTTAGTACTTTAACTAGATACATTTTATATTTTCTACTTGTAATTTCTTGTTAAAGTTAAAAAAAAAAAAAAAAAATAGGATGTCTGTATTGTTTTTTTTTTTTTGATTGAAAAACAAAAATGAAAAATGTGCATATATAAGAAAAAAATAAACCCTTTATTTTTCTATGCAATTTAAGTTGAGATTTTTTTTATATTGTTCACATAAAATTTTGTATTTTGTTTGGCATTCATTGGAGTTGGAACATTGTTTACTAAAATATCAATTCTATATGCATGTAATGTATCTTTATTAAAAAACAAGTAATGAATTTTTTTTAAAGAAGCACATTTTTAAAATTTACTAATGTCTCATAATAAGTTTTTAGTAAAGAATATAATTGAAAAACAGTTACATTAATTAAATAATGTTTTGCAAATGGTGTTATTTTTCACCACTTACATACCTCCACACTACCGCTTTCCGCTAGTTGTGGGGCTGCGTTCATCCAGTAAATGAATTTTTTTTCAACGGTGTAAAAGTTTTGTGAACATACGGACGGACACAACAAAACCATATAGGCATATTGCTTTTAAAAATTTTTTTGAAAATGTGCAAAAAAAGACGGATGTTCATATAGTTTTGAAGAATTTATTGCCGAATATATATTATACCTAATAATCACACTAGAAAAGGAAAATATGATCACTGAGCACATCAGTCGAAATAAACTATAATTAACATTGATTCTATCAATATTGTGCATCGTGCAGATGAGGGTATGGTCATATACCAATTTAACTCCAAAGTATCAATAAATGCTTTGAAGGACCGAAGAAGCACAATGATTACATGTTACTTGAGTGGTATAAATTGTATGAAAAATGACTCTTTAGCTCTGCATTTCTAGAAATTTTCTCTTAAAAATTTTCAAATCCTCATTAGTTAATTCTAATGAAAAAGCAAAAGTCATGTGATTCTTCCTGGATGATCCTAGTGAAAACAATAGAAGCAGATGTATATAGGAGTATATTGAGAAAAATTGATACGCTTACATCAATGACGTTATCATCTTAGGAAGAACAGTATAGGAGAATTAATAAATTAAAAAAAAAAAAGCCATACTGAACGTAAATGTAGATAAAACTGAAGTAATAACATTCTCCCAATCAAATCATTTAAAATTTTAAGCAATATTATACTTAAGAATACAAAATAATAAAATGAAATTGATTATAACAATCTTTTTTTTTATGATTTACCGAGTTTAAAAATTTATATAAGCTTTGTTTATTTTATTAGTTTAATTCAAACTTTACAAAATTTTAACAATTAGTTGTATACAACATATAAAAAAAAAATAATTAAGCTTATGAATAAAGTTACAATTTCATATTTCTTAAATTAAAATTTTAGTGAACAATAAAAACAACTAAATATATATAAAAAAAAAAGATTTTATACTTCTATTTATACAATTTAAGTTTTTGTGTTTGTTTAGAAAGTGTGAAATCGATATTGTTCTTGTGTTTATTACCCTTTATGACCATCCTATGAATCAGTTCATAATTGCCACAATTTGTTCTATGAAGACTTTACGTAAATAAATTAGTATTACGTAAACGATTAGTTGAATTAATTTTAATGTTATTGAAGATTTGAGGAGAAGAAATGTTACCTTTTACAACTTCAGTAATAAAAATAACATCAGCAACTTCTCGTCTTAATTTTAAAGTTTTCAAGTGAATTAAATTCAACCTTATTTCATAAGGAGGTAAGATCAGCTGGTTTGACCATTGAAGATTTCTCAAAGTAAATCTCAAAAAAATTTCTTTGCACCACCTCTATCCTATTAATATATATCTCGTAAAATGGTGACCAAACTTGGCTAGCATATTCTAAATTAGGTCTAACAAGACAAGAATATAAAGATTTAAGAACATAAAAATCATTAAATTCTTTAGACCAACGTTTTATAAAACCAAGCATATAATTAGCTTTATTTCTAATATAACAGAAATGAAATTTAAAATTAAGCTTATCATCGAAGTAAACGCTTAGGTCTTTAATAGAATTCGTTTTAGAAATGCTAATTTCGTTCAAGCAGTAATTAAAACAAATCGGATTAAGACAACGTGTGAAACACATAAGTGCACATTTATTTACATTTAGAAGAAGATTATTGTTTATACACCAATTAAAAAAATTATCTAAATCATTTTGTAAAAGTAAAGCATCATTTAGTGACTCAATTTTCTTAAAAATGTTCATGTCATCCGCATATATTTGAAGCTCACTATTAATTAACAATGACTAAACAAACAAACATCGTTTACCGAAATTTTAAAAAAAAAAAGGATCTAAGTGACTGCCTTGTGGAACTCCGGAATTAGCGTTAAAAAGTTTAGAAGTTATGTTTCTAAATAAAACACTGTATGTCCTATCAGATATAAATATGAGTCAACCCATTTCACAAAAATATCTGGGAAACCAAGTTTTTTCAGCTTTATCAGTATTATAGAATGTGGTAAAACATCAAATGCTATACTAAAATCTGTAAAGATAACATCTGTTTGAAAACTTTCTTCCATATTTTTTGTTAAAGTTGAAACTGGCTCAACAAGATTAGAAGCTGTGTAGTTATATCTTCTTTGTAGTTATATCTTTTATTCAATCAAAATATAAAACAAAAAATTTAATTGAATAATATAACTCACAGATATAGAATATCATATAACTGTAATACTAATTTATTACAATATTCGTATAAACAAAACAGAACTATATCTATTAGAAATACAGAACGAGGATACCATAAGCAATACCAAAAGTATTAACTATTGTGTAATACAAGGTAGCTCAAGTTGGGAGCAGCGTTATTTAACTGTTGTGTGAATACATTATCAAATCTTAGTTTAAATGGAAGAAAGTTTATGTACGCAGATGAATTTGTGTATATATGCTCAAAAAATAACTAAATGTATGTCACTGGTTAAATTAATCGTCAATGTGAACAAAACTTAATTTATGGTAATCAAGAAAGCTAATGCAAATGTACCTGTAGTAGGCATATTTTATAATAATTTTGTGCTAAAAAAGTAGAAATTTAACTCAAATACATAATATTCAGGAAAAAAATATAAAATCAAACACAAAACTTATTTTCTACAATGAAACTAATAACTACAACACTAGAACGGTAAATCAATTGCGAATGAACTCAGAAAACACCATAATATTTAATCAATCAATTAATCAATATAAAAATTTAAAAGCTCAAGTTAGTATTAATGCTCAAGTTAAATAATCAATAACAATAGCAATCACATTCAGTTTTAAATTTCAATTTTAGTTTGTTTGTGATCTCTTTTATTTTCATTTATTTTTCTCTTGTTTTCTTTTTTTTTTCTTTTTCTCTTTTCCTTATTGTTTTATTATTTCCACTGAATTTGCCCTTATTTTTTATATAGTTTTAAATGAACTTGCCTGTGTCTATGACTTTTTTTGTAATCATGTATAATTTAATTATTAGTTAGTACTAATTTATTACATAGGTACATAATAATTTATACAATTTTTTATATAAGTTACTGTAGTTTTGTACACTCTATACGAGCTCTTAGGCTCTTCTGGGACATAGTTCTGCATAAATAAATAAAAAAAAATAAATGAAACAATGCCGTAACAATAATATGTAATAATGTCGTAAAAACAATTAAATTTGTCGCTCATTTTGGTTTTTGGCTTTATTTCATGCCGCCATATAAAATATTCAAACTAGAGCAATATTATTAAACGAAGAAGAGTGTAGTAGAGTAGACTGTGTCAACTCTGGGATACCAGTATGACCGTAACATAAACATTATATCATCCGGTTAATTACTTTTGGCAAAATTTCAAACATACAGCTTTATTAAATGTGGTGGAATACTCATATAAAAGAAGGAGTTCTATGGCACCTGTTCGAACCCTCTGCAATAGACCAACCAAATTTTGCATTAACTTTGGTCATTACACTAAACTATTTTTGGGAAAATTTCAGACACGCAGCTGTAAATAGGTACAGAGTACTACTCATATAAAAAAGAAGCTGTATGGCAGCTACCCGAACCCATGGACCAAAATGGCTGGATTTAAATAGTGGCTAGACGGCTATTGCAAAAAAACGAATTTGGGAAAATTTCAAGGTCCTAGCTCCTTTATTTTTTGAGTTATCGTGCGGACGGACATACATATACTTGAGTCTATATCTACTCCCCCTCCTTCTCTGCGTCACAAACGTAATGGCAAATTTATTATACGTTTTGACTATATAGTCATACGGGTATAAAAATAAAATGGAAATTTATCTACACCATACCAAAATTTCAGCTTTTAAATTAAAATTTTAACTGAATATTTAACAAATTTACAAATTATTAAGCCTTTGAGTTGATTTTAGCTGTCTCTATTTTGGCATTTGCAAAAAAATGAGAAATGTTAGAGTAGTGAGCTTTTAAAGATCCGTTTAAATATAAAAGAAGAAAAAATTTGGTGGGATTTTTTTTAAAAAACTTATTTTCAATTAAAATAATAAAATAAAAGAAATTTTTTAAATCTGATCATACCAAAAAAGTTATAAAAATCTGCACAGATATATTCCGTTATAAAAATTATCGAATTTATTCAAATACTGTATTCTAATTCTATACATTCGTCCTAAAAGCTTTTCTTTCATAAATTGAAAAGCTTTTCTTTCATAAATACTTTGATGTTTTGAATATCAAATTTGAATTCTTCTAAATCTTTTAAAATATACCAAGTTTACCGAGTACTCTAAATAAAATGAAAAAAAACGAGGAAGATTATAGTTGCCCTTGTCAACTTTTAGATACCCGTGCATACCCACTAACCGTTATTTATTTCCCCTATGATATTATAAATATTACAAAAAAAATATAAGAAAGTAAAATAGTTAAAAAAAAATTTAACTTATTAGATATCCCATAATTTTTGATTAACTTATTATCCCATAAAAAAAAAAAAATAGCCCACCCTAAAAGTTGGTCCCAGTGATGTCCAACTTTGCCAACTAACTTGTCCTATTACTTTATCTGCCCAGTTTTGATTTAAACCTCGTAGCTTCATTAGATTCACAGTTATCGAATTGATTACTTTTTATGGCAGCTGCCCGAAAACGGGTTCGTAACATTTTGAAACTTCATATAAGTGCTCGATCCATTATATAACTAACAGTGTGTAATTTTCATCCTCGTAGCAGTTTCTAAGAAATTCATATTGGTGCAAAGAAGTTGTGTGGAAGCTCCCCAAAACCTTGATCTGGTCTTAACCAAAAAGAATAGGGAACCTCAAAAATGTCCAAAAAATGTTTTGTGTGAATTTCAAAACTCTTGCTCTAATTTTTCAATTCTATCTCTTATAATTAATTTTTAATTCACATTATATTAAACTTAAGCAAAATCAACTTCATATGTTGCACACTGTATGTAATTTTTTATATTTGAATTTTTTTATATTTGGAATTTTAATACTTGGCATTTGAATATTTCTTTACTAATAAAACTAAAAAAACTTTGTTTAATCTTTTAGTACTAAAGTAAATATTTAATCAAATGAAAACTTAAGTTTGAAAGAGTGTGTAAAAAATTAAAATAAAAAGAAATGGTTGTTGTCAATGATTAGATTTCAAAGTGAAAAATTAAAAGGACGAGTATTTTTATTTTCTGTTCTAATAATTTTTGATTTTGTTTTTAGCTCAAAAAAGTTGCTCAAAAATTTATCTTATTAGTAGTTATATATATATACTTATAACGATAAAGCAAAAAATGTCAATAAAAGATTATATTTCAGTATGTATTAAATGTCAACGATGAGGCAGACATCTAGTACCGATTTTGATTTTACCGATAATCGATTTTGTTTTTATGTTTTTCTTATTTTTAAACTGGGCAAAGCAAAGAATAAAATTACCTTTTTTTTTTGTTTTACTTTAACACTTTTTATATAATAATATGTACTCATTGCTATTAGATACCAACATATAGGTATGTATGTATATTGTATTAATTAGAGCTCAACGTGAATACATTTTAAAAACGAGTATACTATGAAATACTATGGCAAAAACACTTTCTCTATATACTCCCGATTTAGATTTTTAAATTATGGCAATCGGACCTCCGTATTCCGAAATATAGTCCCCAAAAATCCGTGAAACCCTTTTTTTATTTTTTAATATAAAAAACAAACCAAGAAAGTCTAACTAATGATATGAAATTTGCAGTGACATAAATGACAAGACTAGGGAATGGCTTTTTATTAAAATGAATAAAATACAACTATGTACGTAAATCATAGTATTTCTGCATAACTATTGTGTTTGGTGTAAATATATTTTATAATGAACCGAAACATTTTGATTATACATATTATTATATTATTTTTTATGAATATTGTACCTACTATTTATAATATTAATTATAAAAGTAAAGTTTATTTACATATTAAGTGGTGTGCAGTTCAATATAGTTTGTTACATTTTAATATTAGTGATATTGATTACACTATAGAATAAAAAATACATATTATTATTGGGTTATGTATTTCTTCAGAACTTAACAAATCATATTGCATGCGAATATATTATGATTCATTAATAAAGTTGGATATAGTAGGTATAAAACATTCTCATTTAATAGAATGTCTTGATTTGGTTGCAGAGTTTTATTTTAGCACTATTAATTGAAAATAACTAAATTAATTAAATTTCAATTTATTTTGATTTTTTGTGAAAGAATTATGATTTTATAAAAATCTTTTTAAATATTTACCACATTAGGTCATAGGGCCTGAAAAAAAATTTTAATTATATATTGTTGTAAGTTTAATAATGAAAACACATTTAATTTATTTTCTGGATAATTTTATTTCTTCAATAGTTTTTCATCATATTAATTAAAATAAAAATAATAAGTCGACATCTGTTGAAATAAAAAATAAACTACATCACCAATCCAAAGACAAAAAATTTCCTCTAATTTTATAAAGAATTAAAAATGTTAAGAACATAGCTTATTTCCTCATAATATGAAATATTTCCGTCACGTGGCGTTGTAGTTGTACAAATATGTTTGCCAAAATATTGTTTGATATTTTTCTTTTCACATTTATTTAGTTTAAAGCGATGCAAGTGGTAAATTTTAATAATTAGTATTTTAGTACATATTTTACAATATTCAAGCAATTTAAAAATAAAATTAACATGAAATCTAATTAATAGTTGTAAAGATAATAATATTAATTGTGTCTATAAATATATAAAAAAAAAAAACATTTGTTATTAAAAATTGTAAATTTAAGGAGTACAAATAAATAAATAAATAAATAGATAAATAAAATAAAAAAAAAACATAAACAATAAAATGCCAATGACAGATTATGAAAATTAATGATTATTAAAGGCCTTTAATCGTAAATAATTTAGAACAAATTGAGATTCATCTCGTAATTTCCCTTCCCGCATTTAAATATTAAATAATAGTTAGTATTTCCATCTATTGGAAAAAATAAAAGTTGAAAATGTCAAATCTTTTAATGTTGTAATATCGTTTGATATTTTAAATTTAAATTTAGAATAAAAACATAAGGAAAAATTTCGGCAAAACTTCCGCAAAGGGGTTGTGAGCTATCAAGATGACGTCATCACATAACGGTACTAAATATCTCAAAGTTTCCGAATATATATACCATTAGTGGCGATGGCGCCATCTAGTGGTCGAAAAATGCATTACAAAATGTTCCTAAGATTTTGTAGCATTTTTATTAAAATGTTATATTTTTCCTGTTAGTCCATAAACTGGAACCAACATCTTACAATATTGTAGGGCTTGATATTGTCTTTCATGAACATCTTGTTTCATCTGGATCGGTGCTACCATTTTTGAGATATTGCAATTTAAAATGAAAATTTAAAAAAAAAAAAAAAAAAAAATCAAACTTTCAAAAAAACTACTATAACTGTGAAATTTTCAAAAACACCCTGTATTATTATTATACCATTAGAAAGGTCTCTTAAAACTCTTTCCAACGGTATATAATAAGTATGGCATATGTTGACAAATAGCCCCACCAGAGAACATAAATGCAAAAATGACGCAACAATTTTATTAAAAAATACATTTTCATACTTTATTTGTCATAAATTTATTTTGCCTTTTTGGCAAATTTAAAAATGTAAGAATGCATTTTAGGTTTGGATACAATATTGAGTTTGGTTCTGACAATTTGTTTTGAGGGATTTTGGAGGTGACAACCTCAAAGTTTTAAAATTTTTTTTATTTAAATATGTATGTAAAAATATAATTAGAAAGGCCCTTAGGCTACAAAATCAGAAGTAATTTTATTTGTGAAAATAGAAGCAATTTAATTTTCCAAACTTTTTTATTTAAATAGTTAGGAAGGAGTTTTAGAGTTGGTTTCAAAAGCAGGGTTTTACGCTTTTTCCAGAATATTTATATATGTGTTAATGTGGGATTCTCAATTAGGAGGGATTTTAGAGTTGGATTCAAAACCAGGATTGCCCCCTTTTCCAGAATATTTATATTTATTAATTAGGGTTGATTATTTTTTGTATGAAATAGCTATGCCGAATTCTCATACCATTCTTTTTATTATAGTGTTGGATTCAAAATCTAGTTTCAATAATTGAGTTAGCGGGGGTTCGGGGGCGGCAGCCCCCGTAATGAAAATATAATATTATTTAACATGTTTTATTACAGTGTATTAAAAAAATTAGAAACTTATTAATTTTTTTAATGAATTAGGTATCCGAATTCTTATACCATTCTTTTCATTTTAGTGTTGGATTCAAAATCTAGCTTCAATAATTGAGTTAGCGGGGGTTTGGGGGCGGCAGCCCCCGTAATGAAAATATAATATTATTTAACATGTTTTATTACAGTGTATTAAAAAAATTAGAAACTTATTAATTTTTTTAATGAATTAGGTATCCGAATTCTTATACCATTCTTTTCATTTTAGTGTTGGATTCAAAATCTAGCTTCAATAATTGAGTTAGCGGGGGTTTGGGGGCGGCAGAACCCGTAATGAAAATATAATATTATCTAACATGTTTTATTACAGTGTATTAAAAAAATTAGAAACTTATTAATTTTTTTAATGAATTAGGTATCCGAATTCTTATACCATTCTTTTCATTTTAGTGTTGGATTCAAAATCTAGCTTCAATAATTGAGTTAGCGGGGGTTTGGGGGCGGCAGCCCCATAATGAAAATATAATATTATTTAACATGTTTTATTACAGTGTATTAAAAAAATTAGAAACTTATTAATTTTTTTAATGAATTAGGTACCTATCCGAATTCTTATACCATTCTTTTCATTTTAGTGTTGGATTCAAAATCTAGCTTCAATAATTGAGTTAACGGGGGTTCGGGGGCGGCAGCCCCCGTAATGAAAATATAATATTATTTAATATGTTTTATTACAGTGTATTAAAAAAATTAGAAACTTATTAATTTTTTTAATGAATTAGGTATCCGAATTCTTATACCATTCTTTTCATTTTAGTGTTGGATTCAAAATCTAGCTTCAATAATTGAGTTAGCGGGGGTTCGGGGGCGGCAGCCCCCGTAATGAAAATATAATATTATTTAACATGTTTTATTACAGTGTATTAAAAAAATTAGAAACTTATTAATTTTTTTAATGAATTAGGTATCCGAATTCTTATACCATTCTTTTCATTTTAGTGTTAGATTCAAAATCTAGCTTCAATAATTGAGTTAGCGGGGGTTCGGGGGCGGCAGCCCCCGTAATGAAAATATAATATTATTTAACATGTTTTATTACAGTGTATTAAAAAAAATTAGGAACTTATTAATTTTTTGAATGAATTAGGTATCCGAATTCTTATACCATTCTTTTCATTTTAGTGTTAGAATTTGTATCAATTTTACTATATGGCTTTATTTCGTAAAATTTTAAAAAATGATATGGCTTTATTTCGCATTCAAATGCGAACAACCTGTTCGCCCAACCAACGAAAGGGCCCAACAAAAGGGCTAAATAAAACGTTATACAGGTTGTTGGAACAGTATAAGCGTAATTTTATATCCAACACAAAACCCTGTCAATCTTCAAAATCTTAGTATATAAATATTCTGACTTTATAACCAACTCTAAGGTCCTTTCTAATTATACTTTATATACATATAAATACCTCAAAAATCTTCTAAACAAAACCCAACTCAATATTGTATCAAACTATAAAGTACATTCTTAAATTTTAAAATAAATATTTCAAATGGAAAACAAAAAGGCAAAATAAATTTATGACAAATAAAGTATGAAAATGTATTTTTTAATAAAATTGTTGCGTCATTTTTGCATTTATGTTCTCTGGTGGGGCTATTTGTCAACATATGCCATACTTATTATATACCGTTGGAAAGAGTTTTAAGAGACCTTTCTAATGGTATAATAATAATACAGGGTGTTTTTGAAAATTTCACAAATAAAAAGAATGGTATGATAAAAAGAATGGTATGAGAATTCGGCATAGCTATTTCATACAAAAAATAATCAACCCTAATTAATAAATATAAATATTCTGGAAAAGGGGGCAATCCTGGTTTTGAATCCAACTCTAAAATCCCTCCTAATTGAGAATCCCACATTAACACATATATAAATATTCTGGAAAAAGCGTAAAACCCTGCTTTTGAAACCAACTCTAAAACTCCTTCCTAACTATTTAAATAAAAAAGTTTGGAAAATTAAATTGCTTCTATTTTCACAAATAAAATTACTTCTGATTTTGTAGCCTAAGGGCCTTTCTAATTATATTTTTACATACATATTTAAATAAAAAAAATTTAAAACTTTGAGGTTGTCACCTCCAAAATCCCTCAAAACAAATTGTCAGAACCAAACTCAATATTGTATCCAAACCTAAAATGCATTCTTACATTTTAAATTTGCCAAAAAGGCAAAATAAATTTATGACAAATAAAGTATGAAAATGTATTTTTTAATAAAATTGTTGCGTCATTTTTGCATTTATGTTCTCTGGTGGGGCTATTTGTCAACATATGCCATACTTATTATATACCGTTGGAAAGAGTTTTAAGAGACCTTTCTAATGGTATAATAATAATAGAGGGTGTTTTTGAAAATTTCACAGTTATAGTAGTTTTTTTGAAAGTTTGATTTTTTTTTTTTTTTTTTTTAAATTTTCACTTTAAATTGCAATATCTCAAAAATGGTAGCACCGATCCAGATGAAACAAGATGTTTATGAAAGACAATATCATGCCCTACAATATTGGAAGATGTTGGTTCCAGTTTATGGACTAACAGGAAAAATATAACATTTTAATAAAAATGCTACAAAATCTGAGGAACATTTTGTAATGCATTTTTCGACCACTAGATGGCGCCATCGCCACTAATGGTATATATATTCGGAAACTTTGAGATATTTAGTACCGTTATGTGATGACGTCATCTTGATAGCTCACAACCCCTTTCCGGAAGTTTCACCAAAATTTCTAATTAGATATAAGCATTGATTAAGAATAATTATAAGTACCTAATTTATTAAAATGTCAGAAAAATCAAATAAGAATTATAAAACTAATATATACTTTTTTAATAAATTTTTGTTAAATTATTTGTGGAAAATTGTATATTACATAAATGCAATGTTAAAGGCTATTGCTATATCATTTCAAAAAATTTTAATGTAGTTTTATAAAAACGTCCAAATGTCAAATATTAAGAATAACAATCAGCCAAGCCACATGGCAATTTGCATACGTTGCATTGACGTCATACTGACGTAATCGGTTAAAATCCTTTATGCACCCAAACCGGTTTCTTAAATATTGTTGTCAAAAAAAAAACCGGTTTCATTGCAACCAAATTTTACTTGTAAGACTCGATGTACTAACCAACACAAACAAAAAAATGATTTTTTTTTTCTTTAATTTTTTTGTTGTTTTTCTTTTTTTTTTCATTATTTAAAAATTTTTGAACTGTGCGCATCTTAAACAAAAAAAATTTGAGACCGGACAAAATATAAAATATTTCTGGTATTGGAAATTGATAAAAATCAATATAAGATTACCATATTAGGTTTTATTTCTATTTGTTATTTTTTATCTTTTAAACTACTTACATACTAAAAAAAAAAACAAAAATGAACAAATATATGTATTTGTATTATATTAAATATATAAATATATTTTGATTAATAAAATATAAAATTTAGTTAAAATAAATAATAGCAAAAAACAATTAGTTTAAGGAACAGATTTAGAACCTAATTTTATAATTGTATAATTATGAATGTTTGCTCAGTCCCACAGATGTTAATTAAAATAATAATCCATTTTTAAATGACCTAGATATGATATATGTAAGTAAAATAAAATTACCTACTTACTCAATGTAAAGAAAAAATTAAATTTCTTATATTATCTACAAATCCATTTTTTTATTTAGGTAGCTACAAACCTTTTTTTTTGTACATGAATAAAAAATTACAAAAATTTTCCGCTTTTGAAAAATCAGTTGACTAAACATTCTCCGACGATAACTATCTTCGAATGAACTAAATTTTACACATACATTCATAAGTTCATAAATTGATGTTAACTGAGCAATATTCACTTACGTTGTCAGATTACGTCAATGCTACTGTTTATCACCACTCATGTATGGATAGGGAATAATTGTAACCAGTGCAAAAAAAAAAAAATCAAAACAAATACTAATCAGTCAGTACTTACTGCTTCAATTTTCATCTGTATTCACTACATATATAAAGCTCCGGCTATTTCCATAAGACAAGTTAATAAATTTCTTGACAAATTTGGTTCCCACTTGGAAAATCTAAAAAATTAAATTCTTAAATAGGTGACACTAACTTTAATATTAACAACCACTTAGAAAAAAATATAACAACTTACAAAACTACAGTTGAAACAAATGCATTTTATTTTTTTAATAAAAAAGTAACTAGACCTGATTCAAATACTTGTTTGGATTATATTTTAAAAATTAATCCAAAACTAGAGCTAGGAATACCGTTTTTTTATCATGATATTTCAGATAACTTAGGAAATATAGTTGAATTAAACAATTTAATATATGTAAATAAACAAAAATCTGACCTATAGCTCAGTGGTAGTGAAGAATGGCGGCTTTTCAATCGGAAAATTTTCGGTTTTAAATCCTGGCCGGATCATATCTAATAAAAAAAAATATAGTGAATATTATAATAATTTAAAAATAAATCCAAATGTCAAATCGGTAAAGGATTATAATATTACAAATAAATAAATAAACAAAATAATGAAAAACAGCTGATCAAAAAAACAAATTAACGGAATAAATGGCTTTGCTGTAAATGAAGTTACAATAGGTAACTTAGCGAATAAACTGAAACCTAGAATAAACAAGTGATGAAAAAAACCAAGGGGTTTTTAAAAAACATATTTTCAAAATTATATAGGGTTTCTTACTGAGTATTTTATTATTTATTTTTTTAAAAATATATATATATAAAAATAAATGATAATATTATAATTTAGTTATTTCATCAATTTATTAATTATGCCTAATAGTGAAAACAATATTTAGAATATAATCCAAATGCACTTAAGAAAACCTGTTAACAAGTGCTTCAATGTTAACGTTTAATTTTGGAAAAAAAATACACTGGTAAATAAGTTACTGTTTTATAAAAACATAAAAGTTTTAATTTTTAAGACCTAGTAGTCCTTCAATGTGGAAGGTTCCCAAATTTTTGCTAAGCAAACTTATGATGATTCTCGAAAATCTGCCCTTCACCTCCTGCCCCCACCCGTCCATTTTTATAGGTTCTAGGAAATCAATTGTGTACTCCACCAAAATTTGGAATTTTACCTAGAATTTTATTTATCTAAGCAAAAATGTTTTAAACTAAGAGACAATTTCTTCAATTTAAAGAAATCCTTTCAAATTTAAGAAACACTTTTAACATTATGTTGAAATAAAATTAATTTCTAAAATCTCAAAATTTTGGAAGAAGAAAAGTGGGGTTAAATTATAGATAATCGACATAAGTTTGCAGCCCTATAGCAGAATCCAAATGAGGTCTTAGATTAAGTTAATCAAATATAAGATTTCAAAATGTTTTGGTTGTAAGTTTTTTGCAATCTCTTCAAGGTAATTTAAAAAATTTGGATTAAAACCAGGTTTTATGTTACTTCTCTGCAAATTGTTACTTAAATTCCTTCTATAGATGGCAAATGAAGAATTTTTCGGAGAAATTTGTAAGTTGTCGGACTATATTTCATAGTTGAGAATCCTAAAAATTTTACAGTCAATGTTAAAACGGCGGCGCCCTTTTGATTTTACTTACACATTTAATTTTTTATTGTTATAAAATTTACAACAGTTGACGATAGATTTTTACATATACTCGTAACTGCGGAATTTTTGTATAAATAAAAGTAGTTTTTTATATTCAATTAATTTCGACTTATCACTATTTCGGCAGGCTCAGTATTTTGAAATATTTTTTCTTTATAAATTTCACTTGCAACAATCCTAAGTACTCTGTAACTAAACCGTATCATATCAAGTAAAATTACATATTATGTCTTTGGATGGAGAGTTTTGCTAATTTGTTTAATAGATTAATAGCTTCATTAATATAGATGTGAAGACTATATTTAAGTAATCACATAAAATGCTTTTTGAAGCTTTTAATATCTCTGTCGCTAATCACGAATCCATATAGCGTTTCATCACGCTTTTTAAGGTATCTTTCAGCTAAGTTTCAAAAATATTTAACATTATATACCTCAAGTATAGGTATATATTCAATATTCATATATTCTCGATCAGCGTCGACTGCTTAGACAGTTTAACGATGTCGCGCCGCCGATCTTTTTGAACTAAAACTCAAAATCCAGATAATGATATATAAAAGAAAGATGGGGATTGCAACAAAAAAAAATTTACGCTTTTTGCACGAGCTTTATCTTATCTCCTAGTGTTGGGTACGCGCAAGCAAGTTAGATATTCATCTTAAAGAACTTGTTCGAATTTTACAGGATTAAAAAACCTTCCTCAGTTCCAAGACAAAAATATATTACGTAAGTACATATATAAAAATATTATTTTAAAAATGGACATTGGACCAAGACGTGTAACATAAAATAAAAACAAAATAAAAATAGAAAATAAAATAACAATAGACCATATTGATTTGACAGACACGTCTGATTTTGATATTTCCGGTTATGTATCAATAATTTGCTTTTCTTGTTTTTTTTGTTTTTTTTTTTTGTCCATACACAACTTATATTTATTCATTTGACTGTTATCTATTTGTAAACATGTGCATGCATATAAAATAATTATTATATCCATTTTATTATGTACTACAATGCAACATTGTTATGTTTTAACATTATATGTACGTTTTTATTATGTATGAAATAATTTTCAAATTTATGCAATTTTATTTATTTTTGCGAGAATAAAATTTTATTAAAACTAAAAATGTTATGAATACATTTAAAAATCACTGGTACATTCGCAAATTACACATTTGTGTAAATACCAAATTACACTGGTACAATTGAAATTAAAAAGTTTTGGGGTAAGGTGCAGGGCAGGGTTCAGGATGAGAACGAAGAACTGTATCAAAGAGTATAATAAAATTTTTACTATTGAAATATGTAATATAAAACTTACATCAAAAATGATTATTTTCAATTGGGTCCATTCAGTTCAAAATGATTGCTTTCTTATGAGCGGCTGTCAAAATAAATGCTGCTGCTTCTGCTCGTAAAGCATAGTATTTTTGCATTGCAAATTTTAAGAATCGATTCATTTAAGCGCGTTAATTAATAAATTGTTTAAATTGGTTGAAATAAATAATTTTAAATCGTTTTAGTCAATTTAATTCATTACTAGGTGATATGAAAGGAGAAGTTTAGTGTCAACGTCTACTGTCAGAACATTACAAAGTATAAACGCCACCAACTTAATTTTGGGTTTCGATGAGCTTATTTGAAAATTTACATGGGGAATAGATAATTGTTTTAATAATAAAATTTAAAAATCCAATTTTTGACTATACTTCAAATATGACAATAAAATTAAGTCATTTGGTTTTATTTCAAAGAACCCACAAATATGGTTAAAATGATTATAGGATTTGGAAAGGAGAATGAGGATTAGGCATTTTTAATTATGTATAGGATAGTGGAAATAATTTTTTAAAAAAGTTCTCCTTAATTTTCTTTTTTAGCGGAATTTTATGTTGATATATAAATATATGGCATAGCAATATTATATTATAGAATTTAGAGCTAGAGCTATTTTTTTTCTTATTATGCAGTACATATTCAATATATACTATAGGTATATTAATTTTTTATACTAAATTTTCCATTATGTTTGTGACGCAGAGAAGGAGGGGGGTCACAAACGTAATGGCAAATTTATTATACCCTTTGACTATATAGTCATACGGGTATAAAAATAAATATAAGTTATATAAATATAAATAAGATAAGAAAAGATAAGAGAAGAAATACGAGTATAAGAATGTAATTTAATTTTAGGAAATATATTGTAAAATTATTGAATGATTGAAATAAATGAATAAATATTTTTTGGTGTTTTGTTTAGGGAGGTGGGTTTACTCAATAAAAACCACACACTACCAAGGGGGTATAGATTTTCTTGGTTTTTTTTGGAAGATTACCACCTCCCTTAAGGGAAAAAATTATGAATATGTTATCTTACTGACTCAACTGCACAAGGTCTATTTACGTATTAATTGAAATATTCGAAAAGTTTTTAGGAATACTATTAGAAAATAATTCGCCAGTCCTTAAACTTTATTTTTAACAAAATTTTAAACTTACTTGTTCAATGTTCTTTTTTAATTTTATTATTTCATATAAATAAAAAATATGAATCGTTCACTTGCACAGGAATTGTTTTTGAAATACGGTTTCACAATTGTTACAAGTGTAAAAAAAATTAAAAGCTCCATAAGTTGTATCATATAACAGTTTTATACAGCATGGGGAAACTTTAAGTGGAGGTATGAATTGTTTTATTTATTTCCTATACTAGGTATCTAAAAAATAATATATATATATATGTATATATTATATAAAATAGGAAGAAAATATCCCATCACATTAAAAACAATGACTATGTTTAAAACTTAAATAATAATAATAAAGTTTTGCAATTTTATACTTATACATATTATATTTAAAGAAATTATTATTGAATATATCGATCTATAAAAAAAAAAAAATCATTAAAATAAATGCAATTTCATTATCATTATTGTATCGGATGACTTTGCTAAAATTTTTGTTTTTTATAAAGTTTAACTTTTTTATATTTTTTACACATATAACATAATATTAGTCAGCATTCCATATGTTTTTCTAGATGTGTTCCAATAATCACTTTATTCAATTTGATACACAATTGTTATTTGCCGAAATAAACACACATAAGGGCGCAGGGCGCAGCGCAACTATAATCTCTCCTGTTAATTTAGTGATAAAATTGAAATGACAAATTTTAAATTAATAAATAATTATTATTTTCAATATTTTATTGTTAGTTTCACAGATTAGTTTTCATGATAACAGACCTGATGGTATGTTTAGGTCTAGTTAAAGTCTGAACAATCCCTCATACTGGTTACTCTGGTGGCATAGAAGTTGTCCCTGAGAAGTCTTTTGATAATTTTTTTTTTTAAAACGCATAAGAAAGAATATATTAAAATATAATTAAAATAAAACTGTTTCGAGTTGCATATTATATACTTAAATAGAAACTAGTAATTATGTTCATTCAAAAATTATATTTCATCACATGATACTTTAAAAAATTATTTTATCGCTGACGCTTATAGTAAGAGCCTAAAAAAACTACCGCAACCCCCAAGCAGGGCGTCCGAACAAATGTTGTTAAGCTCGCCGAAACCTTTGTAATGATACCCCACATGAAGACATTCGGGTATAATTCATGAAATCCCCATACAGCTTATAAAGTTTTATACCTTAACTTTTAGAACTCGTTTGAAATCGAAAAGTTCAACTGTCATATTTCTGGATCGTAATACGCTAAACTCTACTAAAAGCCTTTTACCGCAAGTCTCTAGTACATCTAGAAGTGCTTCATCTTTTTGATACGAAGTCAGTGAGTGAGTGTTACATGCATTTGTTAGAAGTAGCTTTGTATATTATAAGGTGTGGTCGTAAATGTAAACTTTTTGACTTAAAATATGCCATTTGACATTTATTATGATTTTAAGACCAAACAATTTGCAATCAGTAGACATTCAATTTACAAATAAATTTTTGTGGTCGTAAAAGTAAATTTTTTAGTTTTGCAATGGATATAAAATCAACAGATTGTTTTTGTTTTTCCACTTTTGAAATGAGTTTCCATCGCTAATCTTGTACAAATTAGTAGTTTTAAGGTGGATGTGTCCCACAACAAACTTTGTGATTCACTTTCAGTTTCACTCCTGTTAATTTAAATTTAAATTAATTTACAAAAAAAAGACATAATATTTTCTTACTTACATTATTAATCATAAAAATAAAACAACGCTCAACGCTCAAAAAACTGTACCTTACTACTTGGTAGTTTACAATCAGTTGTAAATAAAAAATTTAGTTTGCATAGTTGACGTTTACTTTACACATATTTCTCATTTAAGACCAGGTTCAGTTAGCAATGATTTTTTACATAATTTTTGGTTGTAAATTCAAAATATGCATATTGACAGCAAATTTACATTTACGACCATAAGAATAAATAAATCAGTTGTATATCAGCTGGTTTGTGTTTTTTATTGTCCTACGTCACAATTGCTTTGCAGCTTAAAAATGTAAACAATGAATATCAAAAAAATATAAGCTCTTCTAATCTCCTGAATGGCGCGTCTTCAATTATCTGTAAACATATTATCATAATGGTATCGTATAGTTCTTGTAGGTGAATAATAATTAGCAACAAAAAACAAATAGTTAGTCACTCAAATTAATTTAAATCTTTTAAGACTTTAATTAATATTTATTAGTTTTGTATTTTTAGTAAGTATAAGTTAAAGCCTTAACTGTATTGCATTGCGTATAATTTTTTGAAAGATTACCGCGTCAATCATTGGCTCACGAATTAGTTCTTTAACAAGATCCCTCACAAAATTTTAGATATGATAAAGAAATTCAAACGACCGGCAGTGGGTGAAGAGCCCATTATATAATTTTATAAGAAAAAAAAGCAATCGATTTAAAATGACTCACTTTTATAACAAATATAAATATTAATATATTTATCAAAAACTTATAATATGCTATAAAAAAAAAAAACAAAATGAGAATAAAAATTGTATTTAAAAACAAATTTAAATTAATTTTCTTTTATGAATGTGTTAACCGCTTTTTTTTTTTTATTTTTGTTTTTGTTTTGTGTTTAGAGAAGACCGCAATTTTAAACAATCAATCGACAGATCGCTCAAACATTTCAAAAAAAAATTTTTTAATAGAGAACACCTCTTTTTTTTTTGTTTTTGATAATCTTTTTTTGAATTATGATTTGTCCACAGATAGTAGATGATGTCGGTATATCAACCTGGTGCAACAATATTATGTTAGATATATAAATGGAAGTTTTTATATATGTAACTTATTATACGTTTATTAACATCAAATATTTTAAATTGTATACAATTTAGAATACAGTGGAATCTATATTTATGTGACGGTTTTTCAAAATATTGGTACATGTGGTCTTAATTTTATAAAATTATTAAAAACCTGCACAATAATTTTCAATACAAAATAACTGTACTATGATGATCCTATTACTAATTCGCTTTTAAAGTCTAATATTACAATTATTTAAAAAACGAGGAAGAGTGTAGTAGAGTAGACTGTGTCAACTCTGGGATACCCGTATGACCGTAACATATGCATTATATCATCCGGTTAATTACTTTTGGCAAAATTTCAAACATATAGCTTTATTAAGGTGATAATGTAAATGATTGCGTTAATAAAATAAACTTAGATTTACAAAATTTAAATGAATGGTTCCAAATGAACAAACTAAAAATAAATATTGATAAAACTAAATGTTTGATAATTAATAGTAAATTAAATAATAACCTTGTTGTTTTTAATAATGAAAATATAGAAATAGTTAATGAAATAAAATATTTAGGGGTGATTGTTGATAATAATTTAAATTTCAAATCGCATATTGATTACATTTGTAAAAAAATTGCTAAAAAAATTTACTTTTTTTCAAAAATTAGAAAGAATATCACATTAGCTTGTGCAATTAATTTATATAATGTTATTATAAAACCCCACTTTGAGTATTGCTCTTCAATAATTTTTATGTCAAACCAAAGTATGATGAGTAGGTTACAAAAACTGCAAAATAAATCAATGAGGATTATATTAAAAGTTAATAGATATACAGCTAGATTATATATGTTAAATACATTAAAGTGGTTAAGCGTAAGGCAAAAAGTAATAATGAATGTTTTAATTCAAGTATTTAAAATTAAATATGGTTTATTACCTAATTATCTATCAGAAAAATTATTGTATGTAAATGAAGTTCATAATTATTATTTAAGAAATAGATTAGATTTTAGATTAGATGTAGTAAGAAATGAAAGAAATAAAAAAATATTGTTTTACAATGGATTAAAAATGTATAATGCCTTACCAAATGAAATAAAAATAGAATCAAAATTAGAAGTTTATAAAAAATTAATTATTAAGTATATTAAAGAAAATATTTCTTATATTTAAAAAAGATTATAAAAACAAAATGTGATAATTGTTAAACTAGTTTTAAACTAAATAAATGAATAAATAAATAAATAAAAAATAAAATTAAGTGTGGTGAAATACTCACATAAAAGAAGGAGTTGTATGGCAGCTACTCGAACCCTCTGCGGTAAACCAACCAAATTTTGCTGTAACTTTGGCCATTACACTAAACTATTTGTGGCAAAATTTCAGACACCCAGCTTCTTTAGGTGGAGAGTAATGCTCATATAAAATAAGAAGTTGTATGACAGCTACACGAACCCACTGCAGGAGACCAACCAAATTTTGCAGAAACTTTGGCCATAAAACTAAACTAATGTTGATAAAATTTCAGACACGCAGCTATAATAGGTACGGAGAAATACTCATATAAAAATGCCATATGTTGTATGGCAGCTACCCGAACCCATGAAACAAAATGGCTAGATTTAAATAGCGATGACGGCTATTGCAAAAAAATGAATTTGCGAAAATTTCAAGATTCTAGCTCCTTTAGTTTTTGAGTTATCGTGCGGACGGACGGACAGACGGACGGACATACATAGCTAAATCGATTTATTTTTCGATTCTGATCCAATCCATACACTTGAGTCTATATCTACCCCCCCTCCTTCTCTGCGTCACAAACGTAATGGCAAATTTATTATACCCTTTGACTATATATAGTCATACGGGTATAAAAAATTACTGACCAACAAAGGATTTAGAATGTCATATAATATTCGTTTTCAAATTGAAGAAATTAATAGTGGGTTGGTTACAGAAATTTTGCAACACGAGATTTTGAAACACGAGCTTTTGAAACACGAGTTTTTGATACGCAAGATTAAAAATCAAATTGTCACACTTATTCTGAGTTTCTTTTTTTATCTTCTCTTCTAGCTTCGTACCTTCTCTTCTAGCTTCGTACGCTTTTTGGTGCAAACAATGAAGGTTACGGGTATATTAAAAATTCTTCCTTCATTTTTAAGCTTCTCTTCCATCGATCTCCATGGATATAAACATGATAGATATAGATTCATGTGTATGAATTGGATCAGCACTGAAAAGTGAATCAATTTAGCAATGTGTGTTTGTCCGTTCGCCCATCTGTATATCAGCACGATAACTCAAAAATCAAAAGAACTAGAAATTTAAAGAGCTATTTAAAGTTCATCCAAAAAGATTTTTCATCATTTTCACAGTTTTTTTTAATTATATATTTGCTGATTTTATACCCACATCTTTTAACTCGCTCTTGTTAATGGAGTTTTGTCTTAACGCCAAGTTTTTATTAATATTCGACATTCATATATTAATTCCTCAAGTTTTAAGCCAAAAAATAAGGCTAAAACTAAGTCAATTTAACTATATATACTTGTTAGTTCATCCATTCATCCTCATGATATCACCAAAAACTGGAGGAGAAAAAAGAGCTAGGATTACTTTAACTATATGATTTATTCTGTCCATATGCTCAGCTTACTCAAAACACCTGAGTCAAATAAAAAAGTGTTAAAATCGTATGTTTGCACATTTAAAGTACAAAATGAATTGTGATTGTTCCATCTCTCTTGTACCTATTCATTGATGATTTAAATTAATTTTTAAAATACTTTAAAACGATTCTCGACTGTTAAAAATATTTTATGAGAAGATATATTTATATAATACAAGTACTAATATTCTTTCTGAATAAAACTTTGAACGAAAACAAAAGTAAACGGATAATGTAAAAAATCAATCAGATCGAAGGTTCTTACAAAAAGCGGCTTTTTATTGTACGTCATATATATATTTATATATATATATATATATACATATATTATATGTATTGTTGTGATGATGAAAATTATGATCTAGATATTAAAAAATAACAATAATAATATTTAATTATTGAATGTAATTTTTGTACATATATATATTATATATATAATATATATTATATATATAATATATATATCTAAAATGATGGTCAGTTTCGCCGGACATGAAAGAAAAATTTCAAAATACTTTTTTTTTTTAATATATTTTTAAAAATCATCAATAAAAATTGCTTATATTCTATATATTTAAAAAAAAATATAAATGGATCGTATAAGTGCAATAATTATATCAAAGAAAAAACCTTTAATTTTCTAGGTGTAACATATTAACTCAATTAGTTAGCTTGATATTGCTAATGGAAATTAACATTTGAATGAGCCGAAATAGAAAGTTAGAAAAGGTACTTCTTTTGGAAAAGTTGTTGGTACCTAATAACTGATTAAAATATGCTGTTTAAGAATGTAAATAAATATGCAGACTATGAGGCAAAAGAATTGAAAGGAAAATAGAATAGGAGAATTGGGGGGTTATGTTAGATACAAACTTATATATAGATTCATTATATATAACTTTGCAGACGCGACCACATTGGATTGTAGCATGTTACATATCTTTGTTTTTCTCACAATAAATGGGTTTCCATAACCAGTTTTAAACAACCACCTCAGAGTTTCCACTTTATATAAATGAACACTTGAGGTTTCCCTACAACGCTAGAATTGTTTAAAGGAGCATTATTCTTTTTAATTCAATAGAACAAGTGTCAATATAAGTTATTCATACAAGACATCTATTTACAAGATCTCTATAAAAAGAAGTTAAGGCTATATTAAAGACAGCATCATGCCCCACAATATTGTAGAAAAATGCAACCACTCTGCGGAAGTATATCCCTACAAGATATTCCATAATTCCTAAATATGTGCTCTTAGTAAATGTCTTGGATGCATTTTTGATAGTATCATTTCACTCTCAATTTCCATATATATATTTTTAACAAGTCAATCTCTATATAGCCGGACGATGATATTGGCAAGCATCAGGCATTTCAATGGAATCCTCAGGGAAAACGAAGACGCGGAAGACCACGCAACACCTGGGTCAGAACGGTCTTAGCAGAGTTCCGGCAACAGAGTTGGGCAGAAGTCAGACGAATAGCGCAAGATCGAGATAGATGGAAGGAGTTTGTTTACGCTCTATGCTGCGACAGGAGTGGCATTTATTGAAAATACGTGTATTGTAGAGTTTATAGTTGTATCTGTAATCTTATTTTTACTTGTAATTGTAATCTTTAATTATTATTCGTGTTTTGAAATAAATGTAAAGGAAGAAAAAAAAAATCTCTATATGGTCAGTTGTTTTTTAAACGATGGGCTAGTAATTTGATGATCCTTTATGATTTTAAAATCTCTGTACACTTGCCTAGTTCATACTACCAAAGTATGTATATGGATCCCATTTTATAAAATTCATTTATTCAAAAGTGAACCGGTTCAGAA
Organism: Dolichopus griseipennis; assembly: GCA_963082915.1. Classification (NCBI taxonomy): domain Eukaryota; kingdom Metazoa; phylum Arthropoda; class Insecta; order Diptera; family Dolichopodidae; genus Dolichopus; species Dolichopus griseipennis. The sequence goes on along the minus strand of OY720446.1, from coordinate 5,383,995 downwards.
TAAATTTTTTCGATTTGCGCTAAGATACTTTTTATAACCTTACTTTCATATTAACATAGACTAATCGCTTGAATAACGTCGTAACGCTATAAAAATGTTACATATGTATTTATAATAATTTTTTTTGCAAAATATAATAAAAGTTCTGTATAGTTCTGCAAAAAAAAAAAAATCATCTTTGAAATAATTTCAATTTATCAGAAAACCATTAAGTGTTAAATACCCTGCATTGTATATATATATATATATATATACAAATATAATATTATAAAATAACTCTTTTTACATATTGTACGAACAAACGAACATATTATGTATATATATATAAAATATATTATTATATATATATTTGAGAATTAAAACAGAGATTGGGGGGTAAATTTTGTACATACGTTATTTAAATATTACATTGTGCTTTACATAATTGATGGGTGTTTAACAAAAAATATACATACATAATTCTATAGAGGGTCTTATATCCAAAAAAAAAAAATAAAAGTGTATATAAGTTATTTTTGTCATAACATTTAGAAACACACAATTAAACATTTACGAGTAACAACAATCGACACTAATCAATTTAGGAAAAAAATTAGTGATAAACCACTTTAATTGGTATGCTCTTAAAACATTTTCTAACTTTTTTCTTTTTTATAAATATCGTAGATTTTTGGAACGTTGGAATATTTTTTTTTTACACACACGAAGAGTAGTAAGAGTAAGATTTTGCGACACTCTAGAAAATAGTCCCTGATGTTTTTTTTTTTTCAAAAATCTATAAAAACATCTATAACAGATTTTAATCTTTTCAACTTTCTTTCAATGGCCTAAGAAGTTCTTTTTTGTTTTAATATGTGAGGTAAAGACAAAATCCCCCAAACAAAATCCCCAAAAACTAAAATTCAAAATCTCTTGATTTAGTAACCAAAAATAAAATCCTCATAAATATTTTGGGGAAATTGCAAAATCATGATTTTGTAACGAATCATCCATCACGTCTGTTCTGATTCAGAATTTCGCATACATATATACTTTTGCTATTTATATATATATTTTGGTTTTTGGTTTTTTGTTTTTGAAATTTTGTCTTATTTGGGGATTTTAGTTTTTGAGATTTTATGCGGCTTTCTTAATCAGTTCTTGTTCAGTTCAATGTAGAAAAAGTTTCCACATAATTCAAAAAATATAGCTCTGGTGAAATTAAATTCCTTATACTTTTGCAATTTTTTGCAAAAAAAGTATTAAAAGTCCCCGGGATCTTAAGATTTTAAGTTGCCGGACCGACATACTTTTGAAAAAGGTATAATCACCGATTTTTTAGGTAGAACCTCAATACAGCAAGAAACAAAAAATAACCACGTCGGTCAGATTTCTGACTCCCATTCCTAGATACGAGGACTGACACATCATTTCAATATTGAATCGCAATTATTTCGAAATAATCTTTATTCAAAACTTTCGAATATTTCTCTCGGGAACAAAATTTTAAAATGCTTTTTTAATTGAATTTCTCTTCAAATTTCCCTACTCCTGTTTGTTGAACACATTTAATAATTTCCTTAAAAGCTACGGAAGTTTTGAAATAATTTTAAAAATTTTACAAAAGCAAACAGAATAAAAAATCTGAAATATATGAAGAAGATTAGGTTGCCTTTGTCAACTTTAAGATACTCGTGCATACCCACTATATGATGTAAAAAATAAAATAAATCATTAATTAATTCCCTTATGCTATTATCTTAAAACAATAAAAAAAAAACCGAGTAATGTCCAACTTTTGAAAACAAAACACAAATTAAAAAAAAAAAAAAAACATTTGGCCAATCCTAAAATTTGGTCCGAGTAATGCCCAACTTTGTCAAGTAACTTGCACTATTACCATGCTTGCCCAGGTTTTAATTTCAACCTCGTAGGTTCGTTAGACTCGCAGTTATCGGAATTGACAACTTTTTAATGCCAGCTCCCCGAAATTGAAGTCTCAACATTTTGAAACTTTATAAAAGTGCTTGTCTCCTATTTATATAACTAAACAGTGTGTAATTTTCATCCTACTAGCGTTATAGTTTTTGAAGAAATTCATATTGGTTCAAAAAAGTTGTACGGAAGTTGAACTATCCGAAGCCTTGGTCCGATTTTAACCAAAAACTATAGAAACCTAGAAATTGTCTAAAAATGACTTTGTTTGAATTTCAAAACTCTAGCCCTTTTAGTTTTTAAATTATTGATACACGCACGAAATGACAGACAAACTCTGCGGAACCGATTCACTTTTCGTTGCTGATCCGACACATACCTTTGACACTATATCTAGTTCATCTACGTACGTCGAGGCGGTACAAACGGTGGGGTAATTTTAATATACCCATGGCCTTATTAGTATGCACGGGTATAAAAATTTAAAATATAAAAAAAAAAATATCAAAGGACTCCTTTTAAAAATTTACAGAGAATTTCTAAAAAAAATTTAATTCACTTCCACTCTCTAAATTTATATAACAAAAACATCAACAACCATTCATTTAAATTTCTTGACATAATATTGTTTGAAAATTGATTCCTTTTCTGACTCAATGGTTTTAAAATATTTTAATAGACTCTTTATATTTATAATGGAATTACTTATAGTAAAAAAAAAAACTTTTTATTATAAATTTTTAATAATTATTGACATTATAAGTGTTAGTTTAAGCAAAAGGATTTTTTATTATAGTATTTTTTTTTCGCAACAAAAGAAAGAGAAAGAAAGAGAAACAAGAATCCCAATAGACTTTAAACTATATAGAGTTACAGGAAAAAATTTTAAGAGTAAAACTAATGAGAATAACACAAGTTTATTGTTTATAATTTCATTAGCCATCCATGATCAAGGGTATTAAATTTATATATATATATATATATATATATATACTTTATAGAGTACTAATGTGGTAAACATATAGATGCTACTAGTTCCTTTAATGTTTTTATGTGTTTGTTTTTGGTTTTGCTCTCAGGCTATACATATACTAAAATTTAAATATGATAAGGACATCCAACTAAAGGATATAGATTGAATTTATTTAATACATTTAAAACATCTGTTGTATATGTAATATATGTAAATGTATATTGTCTATTTTAAACAAAAATACGATCCATGTTCGACTCGCTTTGTTTTTATACCTACATGAACGATATTGCAATGGCATATTTATATCTAATCGTTTGTGATTCTGTAAAGGAGGGGGGGGGGGGGGGGGGGGTAAATATTGATTATTCATTGTATTCATTGTTCGTTAGTTGTAGGATTCTGAAATTTTCACAATATCGTATTTATACGATAGAACTCTTTTCTTTTGAAATTGAGCCAGTATGCTCAACGGATTCAATAACCTACTTAAGGTAGTATATTGTACCATAGCCAGATCAAGTGACAGTAATACAACTCATTATTATATAACAAGCTGTTTCTAACAAATGTATGAAACCACTCACTCACTCATTCCCTCACTCATTCACTCACTGAGTTTATATCAAAAAGATGAAGCACTTCTAGATGTGCTAAAGAATTGCGGTAAAAGGGATTTGATATAAAGTTTAACGTGTATAACCATCCAGAAAAATCTGACATTTGAAATTTTCGATTTTAAAGGAGCCCTTTTATATGTCGTATTGGGATTTCATTGATTAATACCCGAATATTTTTATGTGGGGGTTTCATTGCCAAAGGACTCGGCTAGCTCTATTACTTTTGTTCGCGTGCTAAGGCAGTTTTTAGACCTTTACTATAAAAATCAGCGATACACTATCATATTGGGGTTAACTACATTAAAAAGATCTTGTCGAGTTCGACAACTTTTTTGTTTTGTTTGGGAGTGATTGTTTCAAATCTGTTGTTGTGGAGGGACCGCTTATAAGCCCTTAATATAAAAGTAAGCGCTATATAATCATGTTGGGTATCATTGAAAAGTTATTAACAAACTTTACAGCTTTTGTTTATGGATGATGGTTCCGAGTAGCCCTGATTTGAGGCCGAGTTAGTTTTTGGGCCCTTATTATAAGGGAATTGTTATTTTAAGTCACAATAGCTTAATAACACGGGTATTTTAACCGAAAAAAAAACTGATCCCTATGGTTGACTTATCCGAAATTCAGATCAGGGGTGGTATTCCGTATGTTGAAACAAAATTTTTTTTTTGTTACAAACTACTGACGAAACAAATTTTTTTTTGGTATTCACTATTTGTGACGCTGAAAATTGTAACGAAGAAATTTTTTTTTTGGTATTCACAACTTTGTAACGCTGAAATGGTATGAAAAAAAAAAAAAATCTAACGAAACAAAATACAGAATGTCACTTTGAATTTAGACATACATCAATGTATGACTTTGTGTGACTCATAAAAAAAAAAAATTTTTTTTCGTTATGAATTAGGCAGTTGTTTTGTTTATCTTTCAAATTTCACTCAGGTAGCTTAACAAAAATTATTAACAATTGAAGTTAAAGTTAAATTAAAATGTAAGTACTTAAATATAATTCAATATTTTAATATCATCATAAAAAAAAAAATCCTAAAATATATAAAAATTTATCAATTTTACTCGTATTTATGTATACATATATGTAATATAGTAAACCACTTTTTTTTTACTGGAAAACACTTCCAGTAAAACACAATTACACTTCCTTTAAAATTTATAAAAAAAGCTACACAAACTTGCATAAATTTCTTAGATATATATTTTATTTGCTCACATTTAACCAAAAAAAGCAAAAATTTTTTAAGATTATATTTTATTTTCACAATAAAAAAATTTTTGGCGTCAACTAATTTGCTACCGCCAATTTTGCTTTGTTACAAACATAAAAAAGTGACGTTTCAATTTTACTGAATGTCAAAAATGGCGTAACAAAATCCAAAACTGGCGAAACAAAAAAAAAAAACAAAAAACGGCGAAACAACTTTTAGTGAATACCGATTCTGAAAAATTTTGTAACAACATACTTGTTTCAAGATAGTGAATACCACCCCAGATCTAAAAAATTATTTTAAAATATATAATACCACTCTCAAAAAACAAGAAAAATTATCATAAAAAAAAAAAAATACTTTGACTTGTGAAATAAAGGGGAAATAAAAGGATTCGGTTTATACGGTATATAAGTAATAAAAAAATTTTTTTGCCTTATTAGCAACAATATAAAAAAAATTAACAAGACGATTACATTAAAAATCTATTGGATTGCAAATTAGAAAATAATAGGATATAAGAATTTCAAATTAAAAATTTTCCTTCTGCTATAAAAGTATACATATAGCTTTAGGTGTTTTTCTTTTCTGTTTTTTTAATGGTATTTAGTAGTGTTTAAGGGTGTCAATATCATCATCTATCAGAATATCTTTAATTTTTTTTTTTTATATTGTTATTTAACATTGAAATGCAGTTATTTAAGACGTATAAAATAAATTATAATAAATTCTAATAAATAATTTAACATTTAAAATGAATTAATAATTGGCGATATGAGAGACACAATTGAAATTTTGGATAATATACCAGAGAAATCCAAAGAAGAACAATATATATATATAGGTAGGCGGGGTTTATCTGGAAGCACACTGGTCGCTTAGAACTAAAAACAAAAATAGTATTTTGTCATGTAGTTTATATAGATTAGAAACATTCTAATGTAATCTAGAGAAAGGAACATTTATTGTAGAATTTGAACTTTGAGTTTTTTTATTGGAAATTCTCTTACGTAATTTAATTTTTAAAAAATTTATACTATTTTACACCACATTATCACAATTTCAAAAAAAAAATATTTGAGTACAAATTCGCAGATGAATTCCAAAAGATGTTTACTTGAATTTGATAAATTTCAGAATTTGGTAGACAATTAAAAATCTACACTAACAAGTTGACGTATCAAATTTGAGAAAAATAAAGTCAATACAAGTCCCCAAAACTAAAATTGCAGTTATATATAAATAAAAACTCCTTATATTTGGATTAAAACAAATTTTTATTTATAATTACTTCAATATACAGCGGCCTCATTCACACACAATATTATCGCTCAATATTTGATATTGTGCAATAAAATTAATCATCTGTGTGTAGTATTGGCACATTGTACAATGTATTGAGCAAAATTAAAAATTTTATATTTTACTCAATATATTGTTTGATTTTTAATTGTACAATATGAAATATTGTAATCTGTGTACAATATTACGCAGTTTTTTTTCAGTTGAAGTTTAAACGTAGAACAGGAAAGACATGTACGCTTTTATTATAATTACAATATATTATAATTAATTGATATTAATTTGGTATAAGAATGTCTCACATACACCCTCTCAATATCTAGGAAGTATATTTTCTAAAGTATTAACGCTAGAAATCTAAAATTTAATATAAGATAGTTCTATCTCAGGTGGTATGGGTACCTATCATTAGCCTCTAAAGAACTAATAAGCATATATAAGGGTGTTTCTTTTTTATGTCCGCCAATTTTGAGTTAATTAAAGCAAGATTCGGGTACTTCCTACATACCTCAAAATACTAAAAGCATACTTTTGAAATTAATAAAGTAAAAAAATGGGAATTTGGTACAAAGTAGTTCTGTCCTGTTTGCTTAATGTTTTTGGGATAGTTTGAAGTGCAGGTTTGTGTAACTTCCAATTTAATTTGTATTTAATGTACTAAGTCGGTTGCATCGCTTTATCCTTCTTTAGTTACTTATTTTTGTTTCCTTTTTTAAACACTTAGCTGCATAGTCTGTATTGATCAACATTTTTTCTACAACTAAATTATACTACTATAAATTAATATTGTGCCATAATATTGTGTTATGTATGGATGAACATTAAAAATTATTGTAGAATATATTGAGCAATGATATTGCGTGTACGTGTAAATGATTATAAAACAAATTAAAATAACAATATTATAAAGTTATAAAGTAAAAAGTTATTCGAACCAATTAATATAATTCAGTTGAGTTAACACATTCTTATTCAATTCAAAAAATAATCCTAATTATGTTTTAATTATTCTACTTAAAGATTCTTTATTTATTTTTCCAAAATCTTTTATTAAAAAAATCATTGCTCCTAAAGAATTTGCAAAAAAAACCAAGATAATGTTGAATAATTACTTGCCAAAAAAATAAACAGTATTTTGAAAGCAAATTTGAATATGACATTTAGTGATATTAGTTATGACAGTTGACAAATAATAATTTCATAAAATATGAGTAAAAATTATAAATACAAGAAAATTGAAAACTAATTGAAAACTAGTAAAAAAAAATAATTAAAAATTTGGGCCAAAATTCCGATTTGAAATGTTTAAAATGTGAGTGCAAAAAAGTAGTAAAAAGGAAAGTAAGTAATTTTTTAGTAAATCGTCGAAAAATCACTGGTTTCAATTAGAATCAATTTTTCACAACTAAGATTACAAAGTACGATAGATTTAGCGACAAAATCACCAAAATGGCAACCCTGTTTGAATTCATGTTTGGAAAAGTAAAAATCTAATATTTTGATGTTTATTCATGTTTTAAATTTTCTAATAATAATTTTTGAACACTTTATTTTAAAATATATTTTGAGAAAAAAGTCTTTTAAAATTAATTATAAATAAAAAAATTTTCATATCATATTTTTCATATTAAGTTAAACTATCAGCCAAGCCACATGGGTAGTATCATCTGTTGCATTGAGGTAGTTTGACGTTTGACGTAAAATAACTGTGAGAATATATCTGTCCCCCTACTTCTCTGCGTCACAAATGTAATGGAAAATTTAGTATACCGTTTTGACTTATAGTTATTCAGTAGACCTAGTCGTTCGGATTTAAAAATATAATAAAACATATCATGTATTGGATAATCTAATTACAGGCTAGTCCCTGCACTATTTTTTTTCCTGTGCAGGATTTTTTTCTAGCACGTTAATAATATAATAAAGGTATTCAGATTATATATATATATACGTATTTTTATACCCGTATGACTATATAGTCAAAGGGTATAATAAATTTGCCATTACGTTTGTGACGCAGAGAAGGAGGGGGGGTAGATATAGACTCAAGTGTAATGGATCGGATCAGAATCGAAAAAAAATCGATTTAGCTATGTATGTCCGTCCGTCTGTCCGTCCGTCCGCACGATAACTCAAAAACTAAAGGAGCTAGGATCTTGAAATTTTCGCAAATTCGTTTTTTTGCAATAGCCGTCATCGCTATTTAAATCCAGCCATTTTGGTCCATGGGTTCGGGTAGCTGCCATACAACTTCTTTTTTTATATGGGTATTTCTCTGTACCTATTACAGCTACGTGTCTGAAATTTTGGTAAAAGTAGTTTAGTTTTATGGCCAAAGTTTCTGCAAAATTTGGTTGGTCTACTGCAAAGGGTTCGAGTAGCTGCCATACAACTTTTTATTTTATATGAGCATTACTCTATACCTATTGAAGTTGGGTGTCTGAAATTTTGCCAAAAATAGTTTAGTGTAATGGCCAAAGTTACTGCAAAATTTGGTTGCTCTACTGCCAAGAGTTCGAGTAGCTGCCATACAACTCCTTCTTTTATAAGAGCATTACACTATACACCTAATAAATCTGATATGTTTGAAATTTTGCCAAAAGTAATTAATGTTTATAATAATAATGATATAATGTTTATATAACGGTCATACTGGTATCCTAGAGTTGACACAGTCTACTCTACTACACTCTTCCTCGTTTAATTTATTTTAACCTCATGCACATTAATATTTGTATTTATGATTATCATAACACTGACCATCACTCACTATATTATCATCATCTTCATCAAAATAAAAGTAAATGTAGCGAAGAAATTTTTTTATTTGTTTCTTTAATTTTTGCTTTTCAAGTGTGCAAAATAAAGAGGTTTCATGTTAAATAAGTAAATAATACTTTAAACGATTTGTACAAAAGAAACAAATCAAAAACATATGCATAATATATATATATAAATTTACAATATTTATAATATATTATATATACTTATTAAATAATTGAGTTTATATTGTTTTGTTAACAAATATTTATTTTACTTGTATCAGTTTTGATATATCAATCATTATTGAATGTAAATGCGAATCATTATTAAACAAAACGTTTCACTTACGCAGTAAAAGAAAACGGCTATGGAATTAATAAAAGTTCAAAATATTAACCAGTATCGAAGCTCACTTAAATTTCATTATTATATACCCGTATGAATAATGTTCAAAAGGGTATATTAAATTTGCCATTACGTTCGTGACGCAGAAAATGAGGGTGTAGATATGGACTCAAAGGTATGGATCGGATAAGGATCGAAAAGTAAATCGATTTAGGTATGTATGTCTGTCCGTCCTCACGATAACAAAAAAAAAAATAAAGGAGCTAGGATTCTGAAATTTTCACAAATTCGTTTTTATGCAATAGCTGTCATCCCTATTGAAATTCAGCCAGTTTGTTGTGCAGTTATCGTCTCTGACTACAATAAAAAAAAACTTTAAAAGAAACAAAAATCCTAAAATAAATAAAAAAAAAATGTTACATATTATTGTATATAATTATAACTTAAGTTTTATAGAGTGTTCAATAAATGATGTGCAAAAAAGTAAGAAAAATATTCAAGGGTATATCATCTTTAAGATATTTTTTATTCTCTTTCATTAGAAGAATAAATTTTATCTATATGCTTATAGGTACTATACTTATAATATAAATGCTTATAGTGTACTTATAATATTTTTGTATTTATGTGTATTTTAGAAAAAATATTGAATTAATATTGTTTATGTTAATGTTAAGTTTGCACGAGCTTTTTTTAAAAAAAACAATATGTACATTCAATATTACGAGTACAGGATGCTTTAACCTTTAAATCAAATAAGTACGACACGATTTTTTCGTCAACAAAAGTGTAATCAAAAATGTAAAATTTATACGTTTGTCGCAGATCGACATTTCGTTTTGACTGTTGGGGAAAAATGACAATCAGCTGATTTGTCATTTATTCAACAAGTATTCAACAAGTCTATTTAGATTAGGCTTCAGTTTCTTTAATCATTATATTTCCTTAGCCGTTGTTTACTTGGTTGAAGCTATTGTATAAGACTATGAATACACAAATGTTAATTTTGTGCGCCATCTATTACCCTACACAAGAGTTATTTTTTATAATATATAGTACGAGTATATTAAATCTTATCTTTTATTCAGATATTAACTATTACGACATAATTATACAATTTTACGATATTTTTTTTTTTTTTAATTAGATATGATCTGGCCGGGACTGAAACCTGAGACTTTCCATATGAAAAGTGACGTCTGTACCACTTAGAGACATTGATCAGATTCAAATATAATTAGTTCTGAGCTAATAATTGTATTATCATCAATTGTATTATCAGATAATTGAGTTATTTTGGTTTCACACATTTCATTTACGTCAAAAACTTAAGTTATTTACATAAAAAATTTTATTTTTTATTTTATATATACATATGTATATATTTTAAATGATAATGCTGTAATTGAAGTAAAAACAATTTATATAAAAAATATGTAAATAACCAAGCAGCTTTCAATTTGTATTTCAAAATTGTTGAAAAAAAATTTTTACAGCGTTTAAATCACAAACTCAATTTCAAACGCCTATGGCAATATTCATCTGTCAATAATAATTGTGGAAATATTAATCTTGAAATTGATCAAAAAGTTTTTTTCACAATAACTTTTGTAATTTTTGGGCGACATAAAAGAAAATTTGTTCAAAATGTAGAATGGAGGGTCATGGACTCTTAAAAAAATCAGCTGTATATACATAAATTGTTCAAAATTTTCTGATAATGTATAAGACGACCTTCTTTACTAAATTTCCTTGGTAACCAAATATAATTTAAATATGTATTGGAAATGCGAAGCACAACAGACAAGGCCTAGATGGTAAAATGGTACTCGGTATCCCCCGCATCAAACAACAACCACAAAAAATATATTTACGAGCTTGTGGCCTTTCAAAAATAAAATTCAATAATACAATTATATTTTTTTGTATCTATTGAAATTGTAAGATGTTTGTGCATGTAAAAACCCCTTATTTATAAATTGTATATGTGAAATTCATTGTGATCAATTCTAATAATAAAGAATGTATGATGTCCCCCTTGTTCATAATCTTTTCTTATGGCATATATTTTCCAGGCTTATTAACTTACAAAATTAAAGAATTTGTACTTAAAAACAAAAAACATCGTCAAAAAACACTAGAAAGCTTAAATTTCCGATTGTTAACCTAATACTTAACCTGTTTACGCAGTATAATGGCTGAAGTTGGGACATAAATGTCTGTCAAGGGTTGAATGGAAAACACAGAAGGAATAAGTTGACTACTTTCTTAAATTTTTCTAAATCATAAGTATTGCGACATACATACATATATATATGATGATGAGAAGATTGAAAGCATATAAAAAAAAATTGTCTAAGTTTTTCATGTTATGTTTATAATATTTATTGGAATTTAAAGTGTTGAACGAGATTTTTATCTTTTGTTATGATTCATAAGTATTGTTATTGATTTTTATTTTTATTTTTTTTTTTCACTCTTTTATTCAAATATTTATTAAAGTATAAGTATATTTATTAGTGAGCATTTAGTATGTTAAGTGTAAATAATGGCGCCGTGAAATAACGTCATACGATATAAAGCCATATCGCACATTTTTTCGCGTATGGCTTTATTTCCAATTCAAATGCGAAATAAAACCATATAGTAAATTTGAGGTGGCGCGAAATAAAGCCATACGAAATAAAGCCATAAAATGACATTATGGCTTTATTTCGCATTCAAATGCGAAATAAAGCCATATCGAGAATTTTTTTTGCGTATGGCTTTATTTCGCATATGAATGCGAAATAAAGCCATATCATTTTCTAAAATTTTACGAAATAAAGCCATATAGTAAAATTGATACAAATTCTAGTTTAATAGTAAACAAAGTAAAAAAAAAATAGAAATTGATAATTAAGTGCAGTTATAAATGATAAATACAGGGTGTTTCGCTAATAACCTGCCATAGAACTAGGGGTTATTCTAGGGTTCAAAACAAACAAAAAATGCTTCTAATAATAATGATACCTAATTCATTCAAAAAATTAATAAGTTCCTAATTTTTTTTAATACACTGTAATAAAACATGTTAAATAATATTATATTTTCATTACGGGGGCTGCCGCCCCCGAACCCCCGCTAACTCAATTATTAAAGCTAGATTTTATCCGAAAAATAATACCAATCAGTATCTCACACACGCACATGAAATAAATATTCTGTAAAAGGGAGCAATCCCAATTTTGAATCCCACTCTAGATCCCTCTTAATTCAGAATGTCACATACCTATATATATAAATATTCTGGAAAAAGCGTATAACATTTATTTTGAATCCAATTCTAAGGACTCCTTCCTAACTATTTTAATAACAAAGTGATTAAAATAGTGCAAGTTGCCTTTTACAGAATATTTATATATATGTGATATATGAGATTCTGTATATGTGTATACCTATATCAGATTCTCAATTAGGAAGGGAGGGTTTTATTTATAATTATTTTTGTTTGGAAAATTAAATTGCTGTTATTTTCACAAATAAAATTACATTTTTAAAAAGGAAATAAAGCTTTTGAATTCAACCAAAGCTTTATTTGATTTGACTTTATTTCATAGAACCAGAATAATACATTGATAAATATATACACATTATTTTAAACGTGAAGGTCATTAATTTGATTTCAATTTTTTTAAATCGATATTTAATTAAGTTAAATTAAACATTTAAAATAATAAAAACTTAATTTAATAAAACTTATGTTAAGAAAAAACGAGGAAGAGTGTAGCAGAGTAGATTGCGCCAACTCTGGGATACCTGTATGACCGTAATATAAACATTATATCATCCGATTTATTACTTTTGGCAAAAATTTCAAAAATTCAAATTTAATATGAAAAAAGTAATACTCATGTGAAATATGAAGTTTTATGGCAACTACTCGAATCCAGTAATCCAACCAAATTTTGGCGAAACTTTGGCAACAAAACTAAAATATTTTTGACAAAATTTCAGACACCCAGCTTTATTAGGTGTAGAATAATGCTCATATAAAAGAAGGAATTGTATGGCGGCTACCTACCCGAAGCCACTGCTGTAGACCAACCAAATTTTGCAGAAACTTTGGCCATAATACTAAACTATCTTTGGCAAAATTTTAGAAACGCAGCTTCAATACCTAGGTATAGGGTAGTGCTCATATAAGAAAATAAGTTGTATGGCAGCTATTCGAACCCAATGCAAAAGTAATTATGTTTATTTAATTAATTTGTTTACATTAAATGTCACTTTAACGCTTACAACATTGAATTGTGGTGGAAAAATTTTAGGGCTACAATTTTTAACATTTTGCAACTTCGATGCTGCGTTATGGTCGCGGTTCATTGTGACCAAGGCATGAATTATTTCGTGTATTATATACTTTGTTATATTAATATATGTTTTATTATACATATATTATTAATATGTACTCTTGTCAATTAACTGAAAGGGTGTAAAAATAGTTTTATCTAAAAAAACGCGAAAGGGCATATAGAACTCTGACCTTGATTTTGATTTTTTAGCTTATGAAGTTATAGGGGGAGTTTTAGCTTATTTTTTAAGTCATTAGTCCTTGTCAAAAGTTTGTCAAGTCCCAAAACTCCAAAATCATTAATCGTTAAGTGCAAATTTATAATTCTGTAAATTATTTTTTTTTTATTTCTTTAATCTGTAGGTGGAATATTTATTTTATTATTATTTTAAGCAGAATTTCAACTATATTTTAAACATGGTAATAAACTACGGTTGAAAAGATTATTTAGTAATTACAACAGGTATTATCTATAATTTAAATTTAAAAATAATACAAAAAAATAAACTTGTATATTTAGATACTCCTAAACTTAGTTACTCTTTTGCTTTTGTAATTTTAAAGTGACCAAATGTCTAATTTGTCTCGATGTTCTTCTGTACATTTTATTATTATAATGTTGCGGTTGTTGTTTATTTATAGTTTAAATTGACATGACTCAATGATTTGAAATGATTTCCGAAGAGATTTTTATTTTTTTCTCATATCTTGTCTATTTGATCTTTCTCACATCTCATTCATTTGAACACAGTGATTTTTAGATTTACATTTTGTATGTACTACTCAATTTTTCCTTACAACATTTTAAGAGATTTATAAAAAGTTAAAATGATTTCGGGGGGCCATATTGGTTATTTCATCTGAAGTGAATAAATCCTATATTCTTAAAGACTATGTGGCATGAGTAAATTCTCTCAAAATGAATTGGGTCTCATTAGATCTTTTTCTTTTGATCAAAAATTATTTGCTTATATAGGAGATGGTTATAATGAAAATGATAATTAGAATCAGAATATATTAAATTAAAAATTAAAGAATACAATTATATCAAAAAAAAATTTATAGTCGCGTATGTTTGACAAATTTTTAAAATTAAGGTAACCATTTGTATATAATGATACTTGTAATATTTTTTAAAAATTAAATTTCTTTTCAATTTTGTATATAATTGTAAAAACCTTGTCTCTGAATTTCGTACATTAGTATATATATATAGAACTTATGGATATTTTTGTAAATATGAATATTTGTTTATAAAACATAAGTATGCTGAGGTTTCTTTAATTTTGAATCTCATATATAAACACATATTGAATAATGTAATATGAGACAGTTTTTGAATAAATAAAAATATTACAATTACAAGTAAATATTACCAAGTTTGAAGATTCAATTGTTTGAAAATGTTGGTCTGGAAAATATGCTCGTTTGCCCTGTTTGATTGGAAACTTCAAGAATTCGATTTCATGCATTTGCAATCCGCATAACTTTCGTTATTATTAATCTACAGTATATATTTTATCTAGAGAACATCATTAAGTTTTGAGTAATCATGCTAAGAGGTGACAACAGGAGGACAGAAATCAACTAAGGAGTTTATGCTAATCAAAAATATATGAACATAAACGCATGTCCATGTCCATGTCTAACTAGCTTTCTATGATAACTAAAAACACACTATATACTTTTTGTTGTTATGTACATGTACATGTAATTGTAATTGAATTTCATTTTACTTAAAATTAAGTATATAATTATAATTGAAATTTTTTCAAGTGAATTCGGCTGGGTGGCACAGTGGTTGAATACCGACCTTTCGGAATGCGGAAAGGCCCGGGTTCGAATTCTAGTGAAAGTGAAAAAACTTTTCAAGTTTTCGACTCGACTCAGCTACCATTCGCCTAGAATTGGGTTCAAATTAATGGCATTAATCAATAATTAATAGTTATACATCTTTAATAAAAATACTGTAATATAACAATATAAACAAATGCAAAATATAAATAAATAATAGTTGAATAATATAACTCACAGATATAGAATACCATATAATGTAACTCAAATACAAAATATTACAATGTAAACAGAAAATAGAATTGTAAATATTGAAAATCTAAGACGTTTCTACAAGGCCTAGTACTATCTCATGTTTAAATTGTATTGTCGAATTCAATAAGACCAATTCTAATAACACGAATATATAATATGACCCCCTGCTCCAACATATACCTATGGTATAGACAGTCTTATTAGCCTAACAGTTGAACAGTTAGCGCTTAAAAAAAAAAAAAAAAAATTACAATTACTTGTAATTTTGAAAAAATTTCCAATTACCAATTACTTTTATTGGTATAATTGAATACATAATTATTTACAGAATGTAATTGATTAGTTTAAATTTATAATATATTATATTGAACATAATTTAAGATTAAAAATATCATATTGATATAAATATATATATATAGCTATACAAATTTTATTTAAATATATAAAAAAATATAAAATAAATTTCTAATAAAATAAAAATAAAGAAGAGATAACATGAAAAATCATAATAATAAACAAAACAATAAAATTCTAGAAAATCTTTTTAAGTTAAAAGATTAAGTTACTAAGAAATGATCATCTAATATTTTTGTATACGAAAGGGATATTATTTTAAGGATTTCCTGTTGGACAGGAATTTGATTACAAAAAGGATAAAAGAATTATAAAATTTAAAATTATTTTTGAATATGTATATATATGTATAAAATAATATACAGAGAAAAATCTTCAAAAAACAATCAAAACAAAAACATCTAATTGTAAAAGTTAAAGAATTATACACTCGTATATTAATATTATTATTGTGATTATTATAATTTTTACTTATATTTTGTTTTTCAATATATATATATAAAGGTGTTACTGCTAAGGTGTGAAGTACTTAATTTTTTAAATCATATGATCCATTCATTGAGGGATAATAAAATTTAAAAAAAAAAAAAATATAATCATATGCATGTATCCTTGCCACATATTTGAAGATTAATCAATACTACCTTTGATGGTTTTTATATTGGGTTTTTCCATATAAAATATATAATAAACGTTTGTTTATATACGAATAGATTGTAATTGTTGTAAAAAAAAAATCAGTTGTTCTAAAATGTTTTTTTTTTTTTTTTGAATTGAACAATTCAACTGTCAGAATTGAATCTTGTCAGAATTTTTTTAGAAATCAGAATTGTAAATGAGCTTAACACACATGCTGTGAAACTCAACTCACATTCAACTCAAATTTTAAGTTCGCTTAAGCTATGAGCGTAACAATGTGCAAACTCAAATATTAAATGAAATACATGCGTTCACAAGGTTGAACGAACTCACTGTTGAGCGAGAGATGATTGAAAATTTGAGCTTTTTAAAACTCTAATTAGAATCGGACTTAAAGTGCCTTATAACATGTACCACTATTACAATAAATAAATACAATTGTATTTTATATCTATATTGTAATAATTTTTTATCTTGACATATTTCTGTATTGGACGTATTTCTGTAACTGTCAGTAACATTATTCAAGTAATTATATTTGAATTTATTGTTATATTGATATTGAAATATTTTCGAAAAATGTTTGCATCTTTACTGTTGGCATTCGAATCTAGACATCTTAAATTAAACCAGTTTTCTCAATAACCGCGTATTGTAACAGAAGGGCGGATATTAAAAATTTTCCGAAAGTTCTTAATTCCTTCAACTGAACTGTATATATATACGAGTATATTAGTATCAAAGGTTCCATACTAAAATTTTGTTAAAAAGGACAGGTTTAAATATGTTATTTCACATAGTTTCACATTCATCGAACACCATACGGTTTCAATTTCATAATATATATCGTCAAACTAAAATGATTTGAGCAATGTCGCTAACCATACCAAAAAATTTTATAACAAAATTTACCACACAAATAGCACTGTTTGATTTGGTAACAGAAATTCATTCTAATCCCAATCTAATATCATGTTCACACTACGCAAAAAAAAAAACTACTAAACAGCCTAGTTTTAAAATCAACTGTTCAGACTATCGTTATGCATGAACCTAGTATTGTTTGACGTTTCCATAACAAAATTGACTGTAAAATAAATTAAAAAATTAACAAGGGAAAATTATTTTTTTCAAAATTTCAAAAATAAACAACAATGACATTTTACAACAAAATTACGTAGGGATGTAAAAATATTCCAATAATAATCGAATATATCAAAAAATTTTAATCAAAAACCTAGTTATAACCCTTAAACTTAACTAGGGACTTTCAAAGTCCTGGTTCATTTTGACAGCAATTTTGAATATGAAAAACCTTGTTACCAATCACGCATGAAACTGGTTTCTTCGAAGAACCTGGTTCTAGTTCATAGTGTGAATATGGTATAAAAATCATAATGATTATATCATCGATGTTAAAACGACTTTTGACAGAGAAAACGAAAATTTACTTATAAAAATATTTTATACATATATTTAACATTTTAAAATCACTGGTCATCCAATACATTTAAAATGATATTTGAAATGAATTTATTTATTAAAAATGAACATATAAACATAATAATCATATATTTGACTACCAAGAAATGCGGAAGTAAGTTGAAAAAATAATAAAAGTAATGACAATAATCTTAATAATAAACTCACAATATAAGTTTGTTGAATAATTGTTTCTTTTTTTATTGTTACGCTATTTACAATATTGTTCTTCAGGTATATATTGTCATAGTGTATATACAAACCTATTCGTTTACTTAAAACACTATTTTAGAAAATATCAAAAAATAATAAAATTATAATAATATTTTTTTATTCCTTCTAGAATGTTTTGGGTTTTTTCTTTTGATAAACAATAAATACTAATAAGTAATATTGAGGTAAAATAAATTGTAGAAAACTAACTGGTATCATGGTATTAAATAATAATTTATAAAATTAATGGTACAGAGTCATAATTCCCCTAAGGACTTATGACTCATTTAGTGGGACATAATTCCCTAAGGAACTTGAGAGTCAAAGAAATGAGCCATAACTTCCTAGGTGACTTATGATCTTGAAAATTTTGACTCAGAGTGGGGGTCACAACTTTCTTATATAGTTCTCAGTTGAAGGCAGTAATATTTAATAATAATAATAAATATTAATTTTTAATTATATAACATCAGTGAAGAGTACGATTTTATAAAGTTCTGAACTATAATATTAAAAATAATTAGCATAATTTTGGAGTTAGATTCGAAATCATAGTATTCCCTTTTTCAAAAATTAAGAAAACGACAATCCTGATTTTGTAACCAAAGTCTCGAATACATTAATACTCTGTAAAAAGGGTCATCAATGCATACAAATCAGGGGCACGGGTATATTAAAATTGTTCCTCTGTTTGTTACGCGTTGATCTAGACGAGCTAAATATAGTGCCAAAGGTACAAATCGGATCAGCATCGAAAAGTAAATCGATCTAGCTATTTGTGTCTGCCCTTTCGTCTGTGTTTCGTCAGAACAATAACTCAAAAACTAAAAGGGCTAAAGTTTTGAACTTCACACAAAGTCATTTTTAGACAATTTCTAAGTTCCCTATTATTTTTGGCTAAAATCAGACCAAGGCTTAGGGGAGCTACCATATACAATTTCTTTCTACCAATATGAATTTTTTTTTTAAAACTAATTATACTAGGAGGATGAAAATTACAGCCATTCAAAACCTAATTATGTTAGGAGGATGCAAATTACACACGGTTAGTTATATAATAGAACAAGCACCTATATGAGGTTTCAAAATGTCATGGCCTCATTTTCGGGGAGCTGCCATATAGAAAATTGTCAATTCGATAACTGTGTATCTAATGAAGCTAGAAGGGTAAAATTGGAACTGGGCAAGTAAAGTAATAGGGTAAGTTACTTGGCAAAGTTGGAAATTACTCGAACCTTTTATGGTAACATTAACTTTTAGGGTGGGCCCATTTTTTTTATGACCTGTGTGACAAAGTTGGACATTACTATTTTATGTCTATAGTGGGTATGCACGGGTATCTAAAAGTTGACAAAGCCTACTATAATCTTCCTCGTTTTTTAACCAACTTAAATATCATTCCTAATATTTTTTTTTTTTTTTTTATATTAACATATTTAAATATCTTAAAGATCGAAAAGGCTTTCGGAAATAATTTTTTTAAAATAAATTTGAACTTAATTACATTATACGTACATTATATGTATACTTAATTATATCACACAATTTTAGTTATATGATATTATAACAGCTAATAAAAAATAATAAAGGAAATTTATAACTTACTTAATGGGTCATAACTTCCAAAAAGAACTAATGATCCACTTGTCAAGGGTGACCCACTGATGTCCCACGTATATATTTTAAAATGAGTTCCTAAGGAACTTATGGCCCACTAAATGAGTCTTAAATCCCTAATGAATGGGCTTATGACCCTGGGAGTTATGACACTGCGCTAAAATAAATAGAATATATATATATAAATATATATATAATATACATACATATATATTGTGACCGGTTGCGAAAAAATATCAATTAAAATATAAGAAAAGGTGAGTTACATAATTAAAAGGAATAGATGTAGATGCTATATACTACTGGTCTACAAGTTCTTTGAAATAACGTGTGAAACAATTATTGAAAACAAGTAATAAAAAAACAGCCAAAGGGTTTTAAAAAGCGTATTTTCAAAATTAATTAATCTTCCACAATAACTTTTAAGAGCTCTTTTTAGAAAAATAATTAGGTATAGAAGCTTTTGATCAAATTTAAAAAAACCCGTTTTTAATTATAGGAAAACTGATAACAACCCATGTTCAAATATAATGTAAGAGCTCTTTTTGTTGTGGTATTACTTCAAAAAATATTTAGACAGGTATTCCAGCTTAAAAACTAACTGCAGATAATGCAGGATTATTGTATATTGAAAATTATTAATATTTTGGGTTTTTTTTTTTAATATATATACACAATTTATATATTATATATAAATATTGCTGACATGACTACTGTAATTTTATAATATAATAAATTAGTTTCTGTAGGTGTCATAGTTTTATTAAAATCCTTTAATTTTTAAATGCCTCCGTATATTTTTACCCTGGAGGAAAAATGAAATTAATTGAAAACTTAGTCCCCAATACTGTAGAAAAAGCTGAAAAATGGAAAATTTAAGCTAAATCCCAAATATATTATAGCATCTTATTTTTTTTTGGGGCCCTATATTTTAGCACGAATTTCGTACGGTAGGTTACTTGATACGAAAAGAAAGTAATGGGCTTAAATTGGAAAAAGCCGAATCATATAGTTTCGAAATTTGAAAACTCTTGAACAAATACCTACAAGAAGAATATCTGCAAAAAAAAAAAAAAAAAAAAAAATTAAATAAATTTGAATATGCAATTTCTGTAACTGATAAAGAGGGAAACTATGCATATAAAATTTTGGTCTGGTCAAGAATATCAAAGAGTTCATATCATTTTGATTTTTTACCTGATCACTTACTTGTAGCACGATTGTGTTTAAAAAGTTTGGTTATTAGAAAACAAACGGAAAAGGTAGCGCATTACTTGGCTCAATATACATATAATTATTAACTTTAAGTGATAAATTTAATTTTTTTGTTCAAATTTGAAGCAAATATTATTTGTGGTATTTAATTATAGGTTAAAAAAATATTAAACATCTTGCTAAATTTAAGACAGATGCAATTCATTTTCTAAATCAAACAAAAAAACAAAAAAAATTAAAATAAACAATACGTTAAATTTATACTTATTAATAAAAAAAAATAATAAAGTGTTTATTTATGTATAAATAATGCGCCTCAGTTAGTCACCTAGTGGTTGGTATACCTAAAATTACACTTGAAATTTATTCATTTTCAATAACAGTTACAATAAACACAATACAAGAAAAGATCAGGGATCGTGCAAGAGAAAAATAAAACAAAAAAAAAATCCTTAGGGCAATTTTTTATTTTTTTTTTTTATTTAATTTTTAAAAATACAGTTGACAATCTAGAAATGAAACTATAATAAAAAAAAAAATAATGAGTTAAAGTACTGATTACTGAGGTACTATAATAAAAAAGTACTGAACACTTATGATCTGATTTAAAAGTTATCATTTACTAATTTATTTATTTATTATGCACCATGGTACATAATGTAGCAGTTGTAACCCCTGTTTCCAATTTAGGAGTGTTATTATTGGTATAAATTATAAAATATATTTTCTTATTAGATATGATCTGTCCGGGGTTTAAATCCAAATATCCTTTGTTTGAAAGACCCACTTTCCGAATGGTTTATTATATCTTTTCGCAATCAATTTAAATCATTTATAGTCAAAAATAAATAAAATGTATATAAATTAATATAAAATTTAGTTCTATATATTTGAGTTTTACTGTATTTCGTTATTAAATAAAATTTGTAAGCGCCCTTTAAAAAATTTTGTTTAAATTTAAAAAGGCAAACTGCTCTCAAAAATTTCAATTGTTAATTATTTCTTATATTTGTTCCTTTTTATACCCGTATGACTATATAGTCAAAGGGTATAATAAATTTGCCATTACGTTTGTGACGCAGAGAAGGAGGGGGGGGTAGATATAGACTCAAGAAAAAAAAATCGATTGAGCTATGTATGTCAGTCCGTCCGTCCGTCCGCACGATAACTCAAAAACTAAAGGAGCTAGGATCTTGAAATGTTCGCAAATTCGTTTTTTTGCAATAGCCGCCATCGCTATTTAAATCTAGCCATTTTGGTCCATTGGTTTGGGTGGCTGCCATACAACTTATTTTTTTATATGAGTATTTCTCTGTACCTATTACAGCTACGTGTCTGAAATTTTGGCAAAGGTAGTTTAGTTTTATGGCCAAAGTTTCTGCAAAATTTGGTTGGTCTGTTGCAGTGAGTTCGAGTAGCTGCCATACAACTCCTTCTTTTATATGAGCATTACTCTATACCTATTAAAGCTGGGTGTCTGAAATTTTGCCAAAAATAGTTTAGTTTAATGGCCAAAGTTACTGCAAAATTTGGTTGGTCTACTGCAAAGGGTTCGAGTAGCTGCCATACAATCCCTTCTTTTATATGAGCATTATATTTCACCTAATGAAGCTGGTATGTTTGAAATTTTGCCAAAAGTAATTAATGTTTGTAATAATAATGATATAATGTTTATATAACGGTCATACGGGTATCCCAGAGTTGACACAGTCTACTCTACTACACTCTTCCTCGTTTTTTTTTTGTAAATGAGCAAAATTAAATTTATAACGTTTTTTTTTAAAGGGCGCTAAAACACTCACTAAGTGTAAAATTTTTCACAAAACTATATATCTAAATATATATATTTATAATTTGTTGATAATCTTGAGTTCAACACGTATTGAAATGAGTATCACTGGTTGGATTTCAATAGTTGGTTCTAGTATCGCCTTTCATTGGAGAGGCCGCCCATAGGATGAATTTCATAGAAAAAGTGAAAAAACTTTAATCAAGTTTTCAATTCGGTTTAGCTATACTATTCGCAATTCGATTTCAATAAGTATAGCTTTCTTTCCGTACCCACATTTACCAATGGTATAAATACTACTTTAAATTTTTTTTTAAAAATTTCTAAAAAGTAAGAATTTATCCAGTTAGAGTTTACAGAAATTACAAATAAATAATATAAATTATTACAAGTATTTGTGAATAAATGTTTAAGAATTGTAATATGTCGCATATTCAGGCCAAGGTGAATTATGAATGACGAGCTTTGAGTGATGACGAAACAAGAGCCGATATGGGTCCGAATAATAAAACAGAAGTGGAAGTGGATTGTAAGCCGTCCAATAATGTCACGCCAAGTGCTAGAATAGAACCCATTAGGTAGAAGAAATATGGGAAAACCAAAAGCAAACAGGAGTAGACAGTCCAGAGAGAAAGTATCTCAAAAAACCAGATCGAAATAAAGAGACTAGCGCTAAATTGGAGAGGTTATGAGAAGCCCTATGTTACCTAGGGAAATAACAAGGAAAAAAAAAAAACAAAAAAAAAATACTTTTAACTATTGGTATCGCAATATAGGGTTTCAATGGCCTTCAAAAACATTTTAATTATTCTATTTCTATATCCTTATTTTTTTTCTATTTCCTATATTTAAATTTTCATTTAGATTCATATTTTAAAAATTAATCAAATTCACATTT
The DNA here is from genome assembly GCA_963082915.1 of Dolichopus griseipennis. Classification (NCBI taxonomy): domain Eukaryota; kingdom Metazoa; phylum Arthropoda; class Insecta; order Diptera; family Dolichopodidae; genus Dolichopus; species Dolichopus griseipennis. Next base: position 5,360,266 of record OY720446.1, on the reverse strand, counting down.
TTTATTAATATATTATTTTCTTATTTTTTAATCAATTTATATTTTCAATTTCAAAGGAAATGTTTTACTTGCAAAAATTCTTCCAAAATCTAAAATCTTTTTAACATTAAAATTACATTAAACAAATAAATGTTAATTGAAACCCGCTACACAATTAAGCATAAAGTTTCCTTGTTGGAAAATTAATCTAGAAAATAGTTCCTATACTTTAGGGCTAGATAAAAAAAAATCGTTCAGTAGAAAATTTTATTGATTTTTTACTTGTTGGAAAATTAATCTAGAAAATAGTTCCTAGACTTTAGGGCTAGATAAAAAAAAATCGTTCAGTAGAAAATTTTATTGAGCGCTTTTCTCTTGTAGCGCTAGATTTTATGGAACGCCATTAATGTTTGGGTAGAAAATAGATAAAAATAAATTGATAATATTATATTTTATTACGACAGTACGTACGAAGAAGTCGTAGTCATCATTTGAACGTTGTTATTTTCAAAGTTGCATTATGGCATAAAATAACATTTTAAATAAAAAAAACGAGGAAGAGTGTAGTGGAGTAGATTGTGTCAACTCTGGGATACCCGTATGACCGTAATATAAACATTAATATAATCCGGTTTATTACTTTTGGCAAAGTACTGCTCTAGACACAGAATAGAGTACTGCTCTAGACACAGAATAGAGTACTGCTCATATAAAAAAAGAAGTTGTATGGCAGCTACCCGAACCCACCTGCAGTAAACGAACCAAATTCCGCAGAAACTTTGGCCATAAAACTAAACTGCTTTTGGCAAAATTTCAGACACGCAGTTGTAATAGGTACACAGTAATGTTCATATAAAAAAAGAAGTTGTATGGCAGCTACTCGAACCCATCGACCAAAATGGCTGGATTTAAATAGCGACGACGGCTATTGCAAAAAAACGAATTTGGGAAAATTTCAAGGTCCTAGCTCCTTTATTTTTTGAGTTATCGTGCGGACGGACAGACAGACGGACGGACATACATTATACTTGAGTCTATATCTACCTCCACTTCTTTTCTGCGTCACAAACGTAATGGCAAATTTATTATACCCTTTGACCTATAGTCATAGGGATATAAAAAGGCCGTCGGACGACGGGTTTTAAGTAAAAAAATGTAGATTTTGTTAAAATTTTCTCAGTTTGTGAAGAATATGTCAATTTAATAATTGTTATGCGGTTAAATTGAACCTAAATGGCAAACTAAAATTTGAATTGAATTTACTAAAATAAATAAAATATTGTATATATATTAAAAATAAATACCGTTAATTTGATAATTTCTAATTTAAATTAATTTGTGTATATGTAAATTACGCCTTATATTATATTATTATACACGAATATACATATATTATATTTATATAATAATTTTTAAAAAAGAAATAGAATCATTTGTATCTTAATATTTAAAAACTTCTAATTCAATGATTTTCAATTTAAATTATTATTACTTAACACAAAATACAAAAAAAAAACGGATAATAGAAAATACATTACTAGTGTTTATTTTATTTTTGGTATTTAAAAATCACAATAAAAGACCACCGAAGAATAAAATGTAGTTTGAATTTCTAAAAAATAAATAAATAAAAAATATTCTCCTGCTATGCTGTGAATGGAATACAATAGAACAAAACAAAATCAAGAAGTGTTATATTTTTATTTTTTTTTTTTGTCGACTGACTTTATTCCGGTGACTTAATTTTAACAAAGAAATTTGACAAATTACACATTATTTTGTTGCAAAGCTTTAAGATACATTGTTTAAGAATATGGGGAAAACTATAAAATGAAAACTGTTAAATGCTAAAAAAAAAAAAAAAAATTAATTTGCCTTTTATCAAACCTATCTCAAAACTATTTGTACCTTATAAACATTCCATGAATGAATATTATCACAAAATACTATATCCATCCATTGACACGGCTTTCAGATTACATTTACGGATAACATATCAAAAGCAAAATTCTACTGGGATGTTATAATTGATGCAAATTGAGCTTTTAATGCAGTTTGACATAATGGACAAGAGTTTCTCTGATAAATGAAGTATTTCCAGTTGGGGTTTCATCATAGAGTTCTGTCCAAGGATCCATCTATATACAATATTTATATACCCACCTGATTCCTCACTCTGAAAGTTCTAAAATATCTGTTTTCGCATTTAACACTTGTATATCTCAACACTAATGTAATCTTTCCACAGTAAAGTCTTCATCAATCTTCACTTCGCAACTTATTAAATATATATGTATACTATCTTAAATGTAAAATTTGCATTAACGTATAGAAAAAAATCGAAGCTACTATAGTACCTCATCCGTAAAAGATACTCTATAGATTTTAGAGTGACAATTGACTAAAAATGAACTTTTAAGGTGCACAATAAATAAAGTCAAAATTAATGAAATTAAGTCAGCGCAAGTAAACCTCACCAATAAAAATAATAGTTAATCCACCAAAAATCAATTTAAATAATGTGGACGTACCAATCGTATACTCAACTAAATACCTAGGAATGACATTAGATGTCAAGCGTATATAGGTAGAAAAAACATATTAAAATGAAAAATTTAGAACTAAAATATAAATATAGAGAAAATTAATGGCGCCTTGGCCGTAAACTTAAGTTGTCAATTTATAATGAATCAATCCAGTCCATAAAACCTATGATTGGATGGAATTCAGTTTTGTGGAATATATCAAATATTGGTATGTATGTAAGCTAAATAAATTTTACGCAACATAGTTAATCCCAATATGTAAAAAGTTACCAACTATATTATAGATTTAAAAATTACTAAAGTTATAGAAGAAATAAAGATTTTATTAAAAATGTTATGATGCCATTATGCACTTTTAGAAAGATACTTAAATGTTGAAGTGGCTCACATTCTCGAAAAATGGTTTACTATAAGGGGACTTGAAACAACGACACCCCTAGATTTAGCACTAAATATTGATCTTCTTATAGCCTATTTACAATGAACGTTCTCAATTGAATTAAATGAAAGTGTTTACAATAGACGCAGCCATTTCGCAGTCATTCCGCAGTCATGAAAAAAGTTGTTTAACTCTTAACTTTTTCGCTTTCTTTACGTGGTTCAAATGTCAAATAATTGAACTTGGATAAATATTTTTTATTGAAAAATCAAAAAAAAAATATTATAATAAAAAATTAATAAAATTATTAATTCTTTTTCAATCTTGGGTTAAATATAATATCAAACCATTATTCAAAATAGCTATACAATAAACTTTAAACTATTGAATATTTTTTAATTCATGAAATTTGTAAACAGAACAAAAAACGCTGTCCTGTACATTTCATTGTGGACACTCCTATGTTGACTACGTAATGAGAGCGGAATGAGAGCGACATGAGACCGTCATTGTAGATAGGCTATTAGAGAAATTCCATATAAGTTTCCTACAAACTAAAATAATATGATGTAGGCAAAAATTAATGATTAGTCTGGTGTGATTAGTGTTTTAATATGTTGTGTAAGAGAATGCAGAATTACTAGGAATAACGCGCTTATCGCTATCCTTTGCGCAATGTCTTTCGTCAGATTTTTATCACCTAGATAGAGAGAGAGAAAAAATAAATAAAAAAGTAAAAAAAAACAATTTGAGGTCTAATATCCATTTATTAATCGAATTTCGACAAATTTATAATTATGAAAGTATAATCTTTCAGCCAATATTATGTTATAAAACTTCAGTCTTATTTGATAGCACAAATACGCATATCGATAAACTGCAAGTTTCCCACAATAAAATTTTAAAAATGATGCTTAAGTTCTCTTCCTTAATTATCTTCAAAATTTACTTACCATTAATGAAAACCTTTCAGTGCAATTGTTGATAAACAAAAAGAATCAAGCATAAATTCTGATAATACTATATAGATATAATAAAAAATTTTATTAAGCCGCCTTTTCATCCATTTGCATCGATAACTCAAAAACTAAGTGCGAAGATTCCTATAAAAGAGCCGTCTGAAATCCAGTTAGTTTGCTCAACGAGTTCGAATACCTACCATACAATTTTCTTTATTTATCTGAAAATAACCCAAATACATAATATATTATATAATACTGGGTATTTAAAACAATGTCGAATTTAGTTTTGTATTGAGGGAAAAACGTTTGCAATCAAATATATAGTTGGTTTAGAGCAGGAGGTTCGAGTAGCTGATATATAACTATATATATATTTTTATACATAACAATAAAGTTTGATTGAAGTAGGTTTAGTTGGAAAAGGGAGGAAAATAGGATATTAGAGTGGAATTAGGAGTTATGTTGGAAATGAATCTGAAAAGATTCGTTTTGAAATTTTGCAAATTGTAGTATATATGGATCATTATTAAAAGCTGGGAACACATTAGATGGAAGCATGTTCAGTCCTCACGAACAAATAATCAGTTTCCATAACCAGTTTTAAACCATCTTGTGATTTTCCACAGTTATAGAAATTAGTACTTGCTGATTCTCTTTTGTTACGTTGGGGAGTTATACTCCATCTTAGGTCGAATATAGGCTTTATAGATATTGGGCAGATCCTTAGGAGAGAAATATGTTTTGTGCAAAACGTGACAGAAAACCCAAACATTTTGCAGCATTATTATCTCTATATCAAAAAATATGCTCATTCCACAGCATTTTTTGATTTAGCTGAAAAACCTAAAATGCTTAGATTTTCTGATCGTTCAATATTTTCACCACCTTGGAATCGCAGAATTGGGTTAAACTGGGTTTCTCTTGTAGAAATTTAGGTAGCTTTGAGTTTTTAAAGTGTTTAACTCAACTCCTATTACTTTTACCCCAATCAGCTATTTTGGCTAAGTCATGGTTAACTAAACTAAACATGATATTTCTTTTAGAACTGATTGGCGGAAGGTGTGACATTAGATTTCTTAAGGAAATCATAGGATTCAGCACTAGAGTGGTGTCGTCGGCGAACCTATGGATTGAATTGAGAGTATAGGAGAGTAAGTTGTTTTGATAAAAATCAAAAAAAAAAAAGATAAGGCGGAGCCTTGTGATACGCCAGCGTTTATTTCATAAGTGTCAGAGACATAAAACTGTCGTTTATAGCTTGGCATATTTTGTTCAAAAGAAATTTTACAATCAATTTCGTATTATTAATGACTCATGAATATACTATTTAATTGGACAAATCAATTTAAAAATAAAAGATGGATTCAACGACTTTCTTTCCACGGCATATTTTTTTTTTTGTTGTACTTAGACGCATATTTTTTTATATTAATTTCAAAATATTTTTAAATTCCAAATTTTTTTCTATTCCAATTTTAAAGTTTTTCTTTTTTTTTTTTTCAAGAATAACGAGATTCTTTTTAATAATTTAAAATTCGGAAAACAAAATCCAAATTATATTTAATTAATATATATATATATAAGAATGAATTTGTAATATAATTTTTATTCTACATAAATAATTTTTATATACATTTATGCAATTGTGTTTTTTTTTTTTTGTCTTCTAATTTCCTTTTTTTTTGGTTTTTTTGATGCTAAAGGAATATTTTGTGCAATTTTTCACTAAAATGGGTTTTTCTTTGTATTCGCAGGATGTATGAATACCATTTAAAATATATTTGTATATATATATTTTTTTTTAACTATATTTAATGAACAATAGTAAATTAAATTCACTTAAATCAAAAATTATTCACCCATTATATCCTATATTTATATTATTATAATAATGTAAGATTCTAGTTTAACACAACGTATACCTTGTGTTTGTGTATACGTACAAAAACCTAAAAATTAAAATTTAATATAATTGTGTGTAGATTTTTTTATTATGTATAAATATATATATATATATATATATGTTGGTTTGGTATATACCCCTTACATTAATAAAAACATATTGTTACAAATAAATATTATTGTTAAAAGAATTATGTAATCATTTGGTAGCATTTAGTGAATGCATTATTGAATAAAAAAAATATTATACAGGATTAAAAAGATTTTTTTTTTTTTTAAATTATTTTTAATTTTTTTTTTTTATTGGGTGGATTTAACTACTAATTTATATAAAAAAAGAAATTATGTATATATTTTGTAATATAAAATGTTGTTAAATAAATAATATTGTATATTTTCTTTTCAATTATAGTTAAATCTTGATGTAAGTGTCTGTTATACAGCCATAGATTTGATAAAAATAATCATAATATATTATATGATAATCTAATTAATCCGTCTGATGATTAGGACGTCCAACCTTTCAATTGAAGAGTTTCGGGTTCAAACTGGTCAGATCTCATCTAATAAAAAGAAAATTTATAATTTATATCATAAAAATTTAACAAAATATATATATAATATGTACATATACGTAATGTTAAAAAGTAATAAACCTACCATGCATTTGAAAAAGAAAGGCTGATGCACACCGATTTTCTTATCGTGAGGTCGAACATACTGAGGAGTCCAAATAGTGTTGGATGGACGAAACGCTCCAATTTGACTTTTTTTTTTTTTTTAAAGTGTTTTTAATTTAAAAAAAAACGAGGAAAAGTGTAGTAGAGTAGACTGTGTCAATTCTGGGATACCCGTATGACCTTAACATATACATTATATCCATCCGGTTAATTACTTTTGGCAAAATTTCAAACATTCAGCTTTATTAGGTGTAGAGTAATCCTTATATTAAAGAAGGAGTTGTATGGCAGCTACTCGAACCCTCTGCAGTAGACCAACTAAATTTTGCAGTAACTTTGGCCATTACACTAAACTATTTTTTTTTGCAAAATTTCAGACACCCAGCTTCATCAGGTGTAGTGTAAAGGTCATATAAAAGAAGGAGTTGTATGGCAGCTACTCGAACCCTCTGCAGTAGACCAACCAAATTTTGCAGTAACTTTGGCCATTATACTAAACTACTTTTGGCAAAATTTCAGACACGCAGCTTCCATAGGTATAGAGTAATGCTCATATAAAATTAGAAGTTGTATGGCAGGTACTCGAACCCGTGGACCAAAATGGATGAATTTAAAATTCGATTCCGTTTTTTGCATAAAAACGAATTTGCGAAAATTTCATAATCCTAGCTCCTTTACTTTTTGAGTTATCGTGATGACAGACGGACGGACGGACGAACGGACGGATATACATAGCTAAATCGATTTATTTTTCGATTCTGATCCGATCCATACACTTGAGTCTATATCTACCCCCCCCCCCCTCCTTCTCTGCGTCACAAACGTAATGGCAAATTTATTATACCCTTGGACTATATAGTCATACGGGTATAATTAGAATGTTGTTGTTTTTTTTTTTTTTTTTGAACGCTAACTGTTCAACTGTTAGGCTAATAAGCCTGCCGTGTTGGAACAGGGGGTCATTTTATATTCGTGTTATTAGATTTGGTCTTAATGAATTCTACATAAAATTTAAACATGAGATAGTACTAGGCAATAGATACAATTCTATTTTTGTTTATATCGTAATATTTTTGTATTTGAGTTATATGGTATTGTATATCTGTGAGTTATATTACTCAATTAAATTATTTGTTTATACTGTTATGTTAATGTTTTTGTTTTTTTTTATTAAAGATTCATAATTATGAATTATTGATTAAGCTATTAATTTGAACCCAATGGCGAATGGTAGCTGAGTCGAGTTGAAAACCAGAAAAATTTTTGTCCACTTTCACTAGGATTCGAACCCGGAGCCTTTCGCATAAAAGGTCGGCATTCAACCACTGTGCCACCCAACTAATAAATGAAATTTATATTTCATATATTGTTTTTGTAAATAAGTGAGTTTTAAGTTAGTAAATAATTTATTTTATTTTAGTTTTTTTTTATTTATTTATAATAAAAGGAACCGAACCAATTATTGAAAAAAAATTTTTGATTTATTTCAAAATTTTTTATATATTGTTACAACTCGCAGATAATCTTAATAATTTTTTACATAAAATCATTTGTTAGATCAGAATTTATTTTGAATTGTCTGGATACCTCCAACCTGAGTATTACCTACTGAGAAAGTCAAAAAGTGTAGGATGGACGAAACGCACCAATTTGATTTTATTTTTGAAAGTTTTTTTTAATTACAAAATTAATTAATTAATTTTCATTTACAAAAATCCAGGTCTCACAAAGAAAGATTATACGATCAGGGTTAATCTCAAGCAAAATTTATGAAATTATCAAAGTTTGATCATAAAATGAAATTTTTTTGATGAATAATGTTGCAATTTTTATACCAAAAATATTCCCGCTTAATATTTTCGCTGAGAGTTGATGAATTTGATAAATCTGTCATGGATGTCAATTATTTATTTATCAGCATCGTCAAATATTCTGGTCGTTTTTTTTTTTGCCGGCATCTCTACTTGTTAACTGTTCACTGTGATAGACTAAACAGCCTGACTATATATGTGCATGTCGGAACAGTTGGGGATATATTCATATATTAGAACTGATCAAATGAATTTCTTATACAATTTAAACATGAGATATAGTACTACGCCTTATGACATGTAGAAATGTCTTAGATTTTCATCAGATTTTAAGATATTTAATGAATTCGTTAATCAAGTTTTTTTTTTAAGACTTTAAATAGTGTCTTGCTAATATAGGGTATAAGTTATTATAAACTTTACTTAACTTGTTTAAAGAAATACATACTTTTATATCATATAATTCCCAGCTTAATGAAACCTAAGCTAAATTCTGATATTGATTTTTTAATATAGTAAGAAAATATAAAATTATTCAATAAATTAGTTATAGTTTTAATGTCTATTGAATTCGACCAAACATTATAGTTCATTAAATGACAATATGCGATTGCCTTCATTATATCTTAAAAAATTCATATAAGATTTTCGAAACTAACACAAATCTTGAACCCATTATGTGAATCCATTTTTATTTCTTACTAGCTAATACCCGGTGCGCGTTGCTGCGCCTCTCGATGGAGGTTTAATTGAAGTTGATGTTACTGCAAAAAGTTAACACAAAAAGTACACACGGTTTACAGATGTAAATTTTAAAATGTATGAAAGCAATCTTTTTAAAACGATTTTTCTAGGATTATTCTAGTAATTTTTGAAACTTTCTGTAATTCAAAGCAGTACAAACTACTTTCCAAATTTTGACGTAATTTACTTCCAAAAAATTTTTTTTGAAAAATCGTAGGATCGACTGTTAACAGACTCAACTCCATTTTCAAGTTGCTTCACACATATAAAATTTGAGGTAAACCGGTCAAATCGTTTCTAATTTAGAGTTAAGTAACGCAAAAATCTATTAAAAGCCACTGTGCCCACTGGGTTAACGGAACTAAACTTTCTCTTTAGGCAAAGCAGTAGTGCGCAAAATTGGACGTAATTTGCTTCCAAATCACTCAACAAAATTTTTTTGAGGTTTTCTTTTTAGCCAAAGCAGTATTTCGGAAATTTTGACAATATTAGCTTCCAAAATTATTTTGACCAACCGTCGGGCCGACATGGGTTAACAAATTCCAAAACTGTTAATAGTGTCAACTCAATTCACAAAGAGCATCACGTATACAAAATTTGAAGTCAAACGGTCAAACCGTTTTCATTTTAGAACAAAGAAGTTTAAATACTTGCACAAATAACAACTTGGCGGTCCGTTAGAGCAAAATTTTTGGGCCACGATTTCTTTCCGTACCCAAAAACCCCTATACATATACAAATTTTCATGAAAATCGGCTAGGCAGTTTAAGGAGTCTCTTCGCTACAAACAAACAAACAAACAAATAAACAAACTTTCGCTTTTGTATATATAGATTTTTCATAATATTTAAATTTTTATTTATCTTAATATACTATGTATTGGCTAGACTAATTTTAGTTAATTTAAAGGTTTTCTTTTAAATTATTGTCATCATCCATTTAGTTATTGTATCTTTTAGCGTAATCTCATTAGAAAAACAAATTTAAATTTTGCCTACTACATGATGTAGAAATGTAATTGATTTTAAATAACGGAGGCTTAAACTCCCACTAAAGACACTATTTTTTTTTTTTTTTTTTTTTTTTTTTTTATTTATTTCAGATCTCAAAAGAGCTAATATAGCTCGTACAGAGTTTTATAATTCATAAAGATCTTGTATGAATTATACAAATTCATCCTGATTTTTTATCCCACTCCATTATTTTGATTATATTAGATTTATACAAAAACCTATACTGTTCCTAGTTAAAACTCTTACTCTTTCGTTTGAGAGTTTGTTATACCCGTATGACTATAAGCCCAAAGGGTATACTAAATTTGCCATTACGTTTGTGACACAGAGAAGGAGGAGGGGTAGATATAGACTCAAGTGTATGGATCAGATCAGAATCGTAAAATGAATCGATTTAGCTATGTATGTCCGTCTGTCCGTGCGCACGATAACTCAAAAAATAAACAAGCTATGATTTTTAAATTTTCACAAATTCGTTTTTTTGCAATAGTCGTACTCACTCTCGTAAAGTAGACTGTTCGTTCTCGTTTTTTTTTTATTTTAAAGTTTTCAAAATAAAAAAAAAACTATAATACCTATACATATGTAACTATTTTTTGAACTTTTAAATATACAGAAAATCTTTTTTTGGGTTAAATCTTAAAATCCGTATAAAATCATTTAAATGAAAACAACAAACTTTAAAACTAAAAATTAACTTATTTCCTTTTTAAAATTGCAAAAATTGAACAGGACCCTAAATTAACTTTTAAAGTTTAAAAAGAACAATAGAAAAAGAGTCAAATCTAAAAATTCTATCTAATTTCAAAAAAATAGAAAATGTTGAAAAAATAAAATTAATGAATATTCCGACGGTGTACCCAATTTTAATTTCCTAATACAAAATCCCTTTTTTTGTAATTTGGAGAGATATATAAGAATTGGATTCAAAATCAGTTGCTCTATTTCGTTTAATTTATTTTTCGAATAATTTTGTAAAATTAGTATGTTTACATATTTATAAAATTCTCTTTGAAACAATTCTGATTCAAAATTGGAATAAAAGTTTATCACGGTAATTAAAAAAAACCTAAACAAAAATATAAACTAAAATATAAACAAATAATTTAATTGAATAATATAACTCACAGATATAGAATACCATAAAACTCAAATACAAAATATTACAATATAAACAAAAAATAGAATTGTAACTATAGTGAAAATCTAAGATATTTCTACATGTTATAAGGCCTATACTATCTCATGTTAAAATTGTATGTGGAATTCAATAAGACTAATTCTAATAACAGGAATATAATATGACCCCTCGTTCTAACATGTACCTATGGTATAGCCTTTCAATTGAACAGTTAGCGCTTAAAAAAAATAAAAACTAAAAAATGGGACAAATAAAGAAAAGCCCCAAGAATTGACACCATATTTTTGAAGGCTATTTGTGGGGACGTTTGTAAAATGCGTAGTGACTGTTTTTGTTTTTTCGTTTTTTCACATAAAGTTCCAAAGAGAACGTAATAAAAATTTATTTCGGATATGGCTCCGGAACATCGCTGATTCTAATTATTCTCAAAATTAGTTTACGTTTTTATTTAATTATAAAAATTTTATATTTATATACTTATGATTTATTTTTTAAATTTTTTTATCTTACACATTTTTATAGATGATTTTGTGTATCAAAATGATGATTTTTTCATCAAACTTCATTTAGGATTCACAAATCCAAGCAATGTTTGAAGAACAAATTTAAAATTAAAAAACTAGTTAGTTAGACTGACAAAATATTAAGTAATAGATTTTATGTATCAATGCAAGTAATAGAATTAATAAGTACTTAATATATTTTATGTATCAAAAATCGATAAGTTAACATCCTTTGTATTTTTTTCCCTAAAGGTGTCTTTCCAGTCATAAGTGATAACATAACACATATGAGATCTCTATCACCTCTATTCTGATTTGCTCATCACTTCATACAAGACGCTTTTTTATCGCGGATCCTCTAAAAAATATTATTACGTCTGGCTATTCTGGAAGACGTTTTTTTTTTAGGTGATGTAATTTTCAAGTCATTGTAACTTTTGAGCCTATAAGAATAGCCAATCATGACGCGATACTCATCGTATGCTACATCTTCTATAATAGGGGTAAAAAATTCGTTTATCCCTATACTAAAATATCATAACTAATAATGCGTAATATACCTCATGCAGGTAGATAATATCTAAAAAAATCCACACATAATAGTTTAAATTTTACAGATCTACCGTTAAATTTTATTTTTAACAAGTGATGAAAAAAACCAAGGGTTTTAAAAATAGCACAGTTTCAAAATTATATAGTGTTTTATACTGAGTATTTTATAAATATAAATGATAATATTAAATTTAGTTATTTCATCAATTCATTATTGATTATGAATAATGGTGAAATCAATACTTAGAATATAATCCCAATACACTCAAGAAAACCTGTTAACAAGTGCGAAATATAATGTTAAAGCTTCAATGTAAACGTTTAATTTTGGAAAAATATACACTGGTTAATAAGTTACCGATTTATAAAAAAAGGAAAGTTTTAATTTTTAAGTTCTAATAGTCCTTTTATTGGGATGGTTCTTCAAATTTTTACTAAGCAAATTTATGATAATTCTCGAGGATCTTTCCGCACCCAGGTGCCCCACACCCTTCCCACTTTTATTAGGTTCCAGGAATTAAATTGCGAATCCTACCAATATTTGGAATTTTACTTAAAATTTTATTAAATAAACAAAAAAAGGTATTTAAGTTACAGGGGTTAAAAAAAAGCAAAATTTCAATTTCCGACTCCTTCCAGCTCCTAATCAGTGGGCGTAACAAAAAAATTTTGTTAATCGTCTTCTACTAATTTCTGGGGATCTAACATCTTTTAAAATTTCAAGTTTCAAGCTTGGATCGTTTAGAAGATATATGGGACCAAAAAATTCGCAAAAATTGAGTTTCGGTTCGCATAACGGTTAATTTCGTATCGTATGGCAACTCTATACATTTAAGCAATATATTTTTGCAAACTCTATAAGAACCGATTTTAGATTGACAACAAATTCTCTAGAACGCTTTTTATACAAATTTAAATATAGGGATTTTTTGGAATCGGGGCTGTAACTCCGTAACAGGTGGGCTACAGAAAAAAGTTTTTCCATGAAATTATTTTTTTTTGTAATACCTACCAATAGTTAAAATTTCTTTTCTCTATTTCCAACGGTGTTAAAATTTTTGTAAACAAACGGACCGACGGACAGAGTGAAACTAATAACCACATTTTTTCAAATTTTTTTGAAAATGTGCTAAAAATGTAAAATTGATTTACAATTCGATACAATTTTTTACAAATCAATTTCTAAATTTGTCAACTGTAGTATAGAACGTTATTGGCAAAAGGGAATACTTTAGAAGAAAGCATGTTCCATATCTTAGAAGTTCTCAAAACAAATGAGTTTCCATAACAAGTTTTAAACCATCTTGGAGTTTCAACAGTGTAGAAGGGAGCACTTGCTGCCTCTCTAATACTACGTTGGCATATTGTTTATGAGGATGCATAATTGCTTTTAATTTAATAAAGCAAGTTTCTTTACTTACAAGATATCTATTAAACAATCGCTCCAATATTTGTGGTCTTTCTAAGCAAGTAAAATCTGTATGAAATGACCAGTAAGAAAATTATGAAATATAAAAATGACCTGAAAAATGACAAAAACACTTGTTAAATAATTAATTTTGTTATGTATTATTTAGTTACCTTGAGAATTCCTTAATAAGGCGAAATGCGTCGGCAGATCAAAAATTTCAAAATAAAATATTGGTATAAAGTATATACAAATTTTTTTTTCTGTAAATACACATCATACTTATATTAAAATGCCTAATCATATATGAATAAGTTATTTTAAGTATGATTTTTCCAATATCAGTTAATTAAACTGCATGGCGAACGGTAATTAAATTGAGTCGAAAATCAAATGAAATGTTTGGAACTATTGGAACTATATTATTATACTCAAACTTTTATCTCATTTTAAAAATCTTTACAACTTCTACCATGTATTGTATATATTTTTGTAATATTTAATTATTGGGTTATCATGAATTTCAATTAATATTAAATTATAATAGGTTCTTTCAAGAGAAACATAAATTAACAATCAGCTGATTTTTTCTTCCGTTCGTCTGTGAGTGCACTTTTAACAAATCAGAGAATTGCAACAACAAACTTATATAAAAAGTTCGCTATACACTTTAAAATGTGTAATATTTTACTTATTTATAATATAGGTAATATATAGATAATTAAAAAGGTGCATAAAACAGAATGATGTCTAAATCGGGCGACGGCAACGGAAATCCCGTTCTTGAACAGAATGATGTTTATAACGAGATCAGCTGAATGTCAAAACTTTAATTACAAATAATATTAACAAAATAGGTAAATTGAAAAGTGAAAGCAATTAGAAAAAAGTTTCAATTGTTGCAATTATTACCGAAATTCAAAAAAAATTTTAAACGACAATGGTGAAATTAGAGAAATTATTCGTGAAGAAGATGGATTTTTTTTTATCAAAAGCAAAGAAAGAAAAAGATGAAGAACATTTGTTTAAATTAACAAGAATGAATATTACATAGTTTAATTTATTTCTGTCTTTTTTAAAAAAAATAAATTTCAAAGGTTTTAATGACAAATTTAGAATCGATTTTAGAAATTACGTTAATGTTAATTATCTTATAAAAACATATTACCAAAAAATTAATAATAGAAATTAAGAAATTACTATTGAATGTTTTTAGGTTATTTAGCACGAAGCTGTAGCCCATTAATCATTATCATATATATCAAGTATTTTTATATTTTGGATGCTTTAAATTTAAAATAATTTCCTATATAATTATATAACTTCTTTAATTAACATGTAATTTAATTTCTAACAGTCATTATGTAAAAAGTAACTATAAAAAAAAAATTTATCATTAACTCTAAATCGATTTTCATTGTTTTCCGCCGCGGCAAAAATATAGGTAATACTTTTTAATATACTTTTTGACAAGGAAATTCCGACATCATTGTGGACAGATAAATTTAAATATATATAGTGATGAAATTAATTTTGACTTTCTGCCGCGGAAATTTTACTTTATTATGTACTTTAAATGAATCGTTTAAAATAATTTAATAATTATTTCAAAATTAATAAGATCTAAGGCTTGTTCGCCCTATTCCAAAAATTTCAATAATTTGTTTATCATCTGCTGTTGATGATTTTCGGATATATGATTTACAACAAATAATTGTAAAATCAGATAATTGACAACTGACATGTTTTAACATAGTTGCTTACAAAAAAAATTAAAATAGATATTATATGTACAACTAAATTAATTGTTAATTAAAAATTAATTTATTTAAAACAAGCAAAATTTCTATTTCTTTTTTTGTTTATTAATGATAAAAACTTTTAAAGCCTTTAAATAACAAATTAAATTTTAAGCCATGTCAAAATCAGGTGTCAATAATAATTTTAAAATAATTTTGACTGAAAAACAACTCACGTTATAAACCTTATTATCCGATAATAAGCTTCTTGGGGTATAGTTTTAATTTTTATCTTGTGAAGGAACCTATATAATCCTTTTAACTAAATATAAAATTAAAATCTCATTATGTAAGTGTTTCATTAAATTTAAATGTTATTGAGTTCTTGCGTATCTGTCCAAAGGCATATTATGATGGATTAAATTAGATTTAAGGTGGTGTCGAGAGAATCAATTTTTTTTTGACTTTCAACTTAAGTCGATTTGAGTCAACTATCGGTGTCGGGGAAATCAATTTGTGTTGTTTAAAGTCGTCTGAGTCGACTTTGAAATTCAAATACATTTTTTTGTGTTTGAAATTACATTATGGTATTGGCGTTGTAAATGTTTAAATCTATTCTGTTAAATTTATTCTGTTTTTGGCGTTGTTTGTGTTTAAAAATTTAAAGAAAAATTAAAATGAGTAATTTAGAAATGTAAATAAAGATTAAATAATTTATATAAATATGAAAATTTTTATTTTTTATTTTCAGGAAAAAAATGTTTCAGCAACAGGAAACAATTAGAAAAATTAATCAATCTAATGGAAGCAACCACAAAAAACTCATTGCAAAAATTATTAGTAGTAAATATAATGCAGCACAAAATAAACCGTCTAAAAACCAAAAAAAATTTTTCGTTTAAATTATTTTTATAATACTGACTGACATTTCTGTTGTCAAAAAATCAAAATTGAAACAACTTGATTCAAATTAATTGAAACTAATTCAATTGACTTAGCCGACACCGGGAAATTTTTGAGTGGAATTGAAAAATATCAAAATCAACCAAGTTGATTTGATTCTCCCGACACCACCTTTAGATTTTACAAAATATATATTATAAAAAAAAATATAATTTTAAAATGAACATCATATTCAAAGTAATTTTTTTAATAATATTATACATGATGTTCTTAAAATTAATATATATATGTAATTAATTTATATGTAATATAAATTAAAAAAAAAAAAAAAAAAAAAAAAATTAAGTAAAACAATTATTTAACAATTTTTTTACAGTGAATTTATATTATATGAGAAAGTAAGTTTAAAAGAAAAAATAAGTTACATAAATACTATAAAAGTAACTTCAATATAAAAAAAATATATATATATTTAAAAAAAAGTATTATTTATTACGTTTATTTATTTATTTTTATTATCAATTTACTATATTTAAATCATATATAACTAATAAGTAATAGTAAAAAAAATAATAATTACTAGCAATCATTTGACAATTTTATATCTAAATTTTGATGTTTTGGACTTAATTCATGATGTTGTTGCTGTTCTTGTTGTTGTTGTTGTTGTTGTTGTCGATGTTGCGAATGCTGCTGATGATGATGAAATTGATGTTGTTCATTATTTTCTTGAATAATACAATCTGGATTATATTCATTACGACAATTAATTTGATGACTATTATTATTATTATTAGAATTGTGATTATTTGAACTGTTATTATTATTATTATTATTAAATTTTATTTTATTATTGTTATTATTATTAAATAAAATATTACGACGATTATTTCTATCTTGATGATGATATTGTTCTTGTTGATGCTGTTGTACAACAGCTGCTGCAGCCATATATTGTCCATAATATCGTCCTAAAATTCTTGGATCAACAACACCACCAAAATTTGTTGGCCATTGTTGCATTAAACCAACAGACCAACAATTATTATTATTTGAATTTGAATGAAAATAATTACTGTTATTATTATTATTATTATTATTATTAATAACATTATTACTATCATTATTTTTAATTTTATTTAAATCTGATTTATTTTGTTGATGTTGTTGTTTTATTGTATATAACTCTTGTAAGTCATCATTATCTTCAATTTGTTCCTTTTTTTCTCCCATTGAATTCTCATGTAATTTCATATTTTCATATTCCTTATGTTGTTCTTCATTTTGTTGTAATTGTTGTTCATTTTGTTGATTTGAATCTGATGATAAAGGTTTTGTTTCATATGAATTTTGATTTTGACTATTATAACTTTCATTTGAACATTCATCATCATTTAAATTACAATTAACATTATTTGTTTTATCATTATTTTTATGACTGGAATCTAAACTAAGTAAAGAGTTTTTACTTTCATTTGATTCAATTAAATTTTTTATATCTAATTTGGATTGTTGTTTCTGTAATTGTTGTCTACAATAATTATTATTGTCTATTGTTGAACTTAAAATTGATGTTAATCTTTTTTTACTCATATTTAAATTATTTATTGATGACTTTCTTGTTATATTTCTATTATTATTATTTAATATTTCTTGATTGTTGTCACCATCAATAACATCATTATCATCAACATCATCACATATTTCTTCATCTTCAATATCTTCTTTGTCATCGTTATCATCAGCTGTATCGTCAAAATTATGCCTTCTTAATTTAACGGATTTTTCATTATTACTATTATTATTATTGTAGTTATTATTTTTTTTACTATCTATAAATTTTGATTGCCTTATTTCATCTTCATCTTCAATATCACTAGCTACAACATCGATATCTTCATCAATGTCACTTGAATTACTTAAAGCTAATCTTTTTACAAAAGGTAATGAATGATGACCGGCGGGCCCTCCAATATTTGAATTTGAATTACGATTTAAAAATTGTATATCGTCATTATTGTCATATTGTTGATGAAATATAGATGCTGCAGCGGCAGCAGATGTTAAATTTTGTAATGCTGAAACTGCTGCTACTGATGTTGCCGACGGTATTCCACTTTGACCAGTAGTACTATTATATTGAATTTGTTGAATATGATGATGTGCATGTTGCAATTGATGAGGATGGTGATGATGATTATGATGATGATTATGATGATGATTATTATTATGTCGTGTAAATCCTAAACGATTTGAATTTGTATTTTGACAGCAATTATTATTATCATCATCGGGTGCTAATAATGATGCAACATCAAATTGTCTTTTTCGTGATGATAATAATGCTGATGATAGTGCACCAGATTGTGTTTGAGCAGTTGTAACTGTTGCATATAAACTATTAACTGATAATACTGTTGATGGATTATTACTCATTGCAACAGCTGCTGCTGCTTGTGCCCATGATTGTGGACAAAATGTTGGTGAACCGATTAGACCAGCCTGTGCTGCTGCTGCAGCAGCGGCAACAGCTTGAAGACCAGGTGGTGTTACAGCTAATGGTGGTGGACTAGGTGAATCAGTTCCTTCATCATCAACCGCTAATCCCATATGTTTACGAACTTTACGTTGAGCTTTACGACGACGAAAATCCCCTTTTTTAAAATCATCAATATTGGCTGGATGTATTGCCCAATAATGTCCTTTTCCATTTGCGCTACGACCAGCCTTTATAAAACAATCATTCAAACTTAAATTATGTCTGATTGAATTGCGCCAACCTGGTCCACGGCTACGAAAATATGGATAATTATCTAATATATGTTGATAGATATCCGATAAAACTAATTTTGTTTCGGGTGAACTTAATATGGCCATTGCTATTAAACCAATATAACTGTGTTGTGGTTTTGGTTCTTCTGGTTGAAAAACCCGATTATGAAATAATGACATTGATAAAGCAAATCTTGATCCATATGGATTAAGTGCAGCAGCAGCAGCAGCAGCAGCCGCAGCAGCTGTTTGATATGGATTACCAGATGAAATTGATGGTGATGATGTTGATGAATTTGTATTACCAGTTGTATTATTACCAGATACACTATTATTGGTAATATCATTTGATATACGCGATTGATTTAAAAGTAGTGAATTACCAGTTGATTGTTGATGCTGTTGTTGTTGTTGTTGCTGTTGCTGCTGCTGTTGTTGTTGTTGATGATTTCTTAAGTTTTCAACCATTGCGTAATTATATAATTGTAAACGATAATGATCTAATGGTGGTAAAATACCAGGTGGTACAATATTACTACCTAACATTGATGACATTTTTGTATTTTATTAAAACTTTTCTTTTATTTTTTTTAAGCTTCTTTATTTTTGTATATTGATTGAAATTTTTTATATTTTTATATTTTTAAATTTTTTATACTTTTTTTTTTTTGTTAATTATAATTTTTAAATAAATTAAAGTTCACTAAACCAAATATCAATATGTATATATTTATATTTATATATATATATATATATATATATTCCTTTCAACAATAATTATTAATTTTTAATATTTGAAAATCTGGTGATTATAATTTTTTTTTTTTTAATTCACTTTTATTTTAATTTAATAAAAACTCACATTTTTAATTAATTTTTTTTTTTTTTGTGTATATGTGTATATATATATATATATATATATATGAGATATAATTAATTAGTTATATATTTTAATAAATGTAAATTTTTTTTTTTTTTTTAATTGCAAACTAAAGGCATTGGTATCCGGGACATTTACAATTTTTTTAAATGTTTCAAAATTTTTTTTTAAAATCACATTATATTATTTGTGTATAGATCTGTTTGAATCAATTCTTTTATTAATACTAAATTTATAAATATTATTTTTTATTTTTTTAATTTTTAAGTATCAATTTTTACAAATGCCAAGCAAAAATCAAACAAATCAAAAGAAGACAAAAATCAATAACAAGGAAAAAAAAAAAAAAATTAAAACAAAAAAAAATACGAAAAATATAAATTTGATGTGATTTGTTTATTTTTTATTTATGGTTTTTTTTTTTTTTTTTTTTTGTTTTGATTTATTTTTTTTTTTTTTTTATACAACGCGTTTGTCTCTACTATTGTAACACAAAAATTCAACTGATATTAATCAGCAGTCCATAAAAACCAAAAAAACAGTTTCGTTTATCGGGTATATATACATATACATATATGTATATATTGTGCTGTTGTGTCGAATCGAATGCAACAATCATTCCAACAGAAAATTAATAAAATAAAAATACAAAATATTATATATATATTATCACCATTTTCTATATAAAAATGTATTTTAAATGTAGTTTTTTTGTTATTTTTTTTTTTTTTTTTTTTTATTTGTTTGATTATTATTGACAACAAAAACACAAATGAAAACAACAACATAAAACACAACACACAACAACTGAAAAAATCTATAAACAAATGAAAAATACAAAATATACACATAAACAAATAAAACATAAAAACACAATAACAAAAGAAAAACTATTAAAACAACTATTGATATAGTGCTACAAAAAAACACTTAAAAGAGAAGGATGAAGCCAGAAGAAGAAGAAGAAGGAATAGAAGAAGAAAAATAAGAAAGAAATCTAAATGTTGTTTTATTTATTGTTGTTGTTGTTGTTTTCTTTTTACCTTAAAATTCAACAACAAATTTTACTTGGCTGGTTGTATAAATATGGCTCACTGACTGACTGGTTACTTTTTGATTTTATTTTCCCACTCTTTTTTTTTTTTTTTTTTTCTGTCTTTTTTTTTCATTTTCTTTTTTTACTGTTACTGTTATTGTTGTTGTATTGTTGTAATTTTTGTTTTGTTGTTGTTGAATTATGAAAAATTTTATTTTTATTTTTCAATGTGCAATTTTATTTATCAATAATAATGCCATGCCTCAAGATTATAAGCGTATATATATATACATAAATATGTAGATGTGTGTCTGAATAAATACCATGTTTCATTTATATAAAATATAATATTTATATGTACAGTATATTTCAAAATTATTACGATATAAAATAGCATCGTTTTGGGAGAATTGAAATACCCTTATTCTATATAATCTTATCTAAACAATACAATGTTTTTGAATTTCACATTAAATAGAGAAGATATGATTTATTCTGTAAATTGAAATTTAAAATTGAATTAGTATCGCGAAGCGCTCAAAATTCGAGCGATTTTTGTACACAAATTTTTGATTTATAATTTCAATAAACCAATTATAATTGAGCCGCGACTAACAATATTTTGTGATCGAATAAGCAGCCGAATAATATAGGTCATACATAACTATACTATGATTTTTATGATATAGTATTGAAAACGATAGGCAAATGTTCCTAAATGTAAATTCCGGTATTCTAAAAATTATAAAAAAAAAAAAAATATTTTTCACCAGCTTTGAACTTGGACGCGCAGAAGCGAACAGTTTTGTTGACATCAATTTTGTAACAAAGTAGAGTATTAATTAATTTGTATATAATTTATCTTATGCAATCAATATTGTGAAACACACTGTAGTTCGTATTATATATTATTTATATTAAATATAAAGCATATTCAATTGAATGGAAATTTATTACTTTACTGGTAAATAAAGTCATTTATGTTCCTAATTATAGAGGTTTTTTTTTGGATGTAATAAAAAAGAATTGAAATCGTTAAAAAAAAATAAATGCGGAATTCATAATTCGAAATAATTCGTCGGATACTGCCAGTGTATTAATAAAAATTCATAATACACAAAAGACAATTAAAGACAACCAACCCCTTTACGAGAAGGTCGATTACAAAAGTATTTAAAAAAAAAATTTTTTTTCTTTTTGACATTTAATTTGACTTTTACGTTTATACATTACAATATAAGATTCGAGCGATTTTTCCACTCAAATAATTATTTATATTTAAAAAAACAAATAATAGATCCGCGACCGGCAAATTTTTTCACCGAATAATCCAAATAATATAGGTATATTTATATATATATTACGATGCATATACTTATAGAAATGTTCATGTTCAGACCAAGCTTGACGCCGTAAAAATTGTATGGCGTTGAACGACTACTTGGAAAACAGAACACCGTAAAACAAAATTATATGTTAACATCAATATCGAGTTTGCCTACCGTATACCTCCTTAAATATATTTTTTTTCATATTAATTAGCTTATTTTGAAAGATCATTGAATAAACGGAGTACAACGCCGTCGACCTTGCCAAAAAAATTTAATTTTGAATTAGCCGTCAACATAAAACTGTTGCATTCATTGCCTCAGATCAGACCAATTACCGACAGAACTAGAACCCCAAATAAAGTGTTGTAAAGTTGGTCGGAAAAGATTAATGTTAATTTTTTTTCAATAGGTAATTTTTTTTTTTTTTGTACTGGCACCGCTACGTGCTAACTGTTCACTGTTATAGGGTAAGCAGCCTGACTATATATGTATGTGCTTCTCGAAACAGGAAAATATTATATTCATATTATTAGAACTAATCAAGGAATAGTTTAAACATGAGATAGTATATATCTAAGTCTTACAACATGTAAAAATGTCTTATATTTTCATTAGATACAGTTCTATTTTGTTTATATTGTAATAAGTTTGTATTAGAATTATAAAATAGTATTCTATATATCTGTGAGTTATATTATTCAACTAAATTATTTCTTTATATTGGTAATGTTAAGGTATTTTTTTATTAAAGATATATAATTATTAATTTTTCATTAAGCCATTAATTTGAACCCGAATGACAGCTGAGTTGAGTTGAGTTGAGTCGAAAACCCAGATCAAAATTTTTACTTTCACTGGAATTCGAACCCGAGCTTTTCGCATGAAAAGTCGGCACTCTAACCACTTTGCCACCCAGCCATTAATATTTAATAAACTCTGTTTTAATTATAAAGTTTCTGCTTTGTGTTCACATTACCTTTTAAAAAAAAATTTGAATAAAGGTTTTTATTATACTAATATTCATCAAAATGAAAAAATTTATAAGATTAAAATTATATAGGTATTAATTGTTATAATGATTTTAGAATATTTTATGTAGTATGGCTAATGTATATACATATGTGTTTTAAATTTTATAAATTTTTGGGTTTTATTTTTATTTTTGAGAAAAGAACACCAACAACAAAGAAAATTGTACTTATTTAAAATTATTGTTATATCTCTCAATTACACTATGCTTAATTTTCTTTCAAAAATACATATGTATGCATTTATATAATATATTTATGTAGGATACTCGTATTATATATACAAATTTGTATACAAAACAAAAAAAAAAAAAAAAATAAAGTAAAAAAAATATAATAATAAACTCGAACACATCCCATCACTGAAATAGAGCAGAAAGCAGAAGAAACAACGTATTGTAAAAACAGTTCTTTTTTTTTTTTTTTTTTTTTTTTTTTTTTTTTATTTTGCTTTTGTATTGTTGAATTGCGTGAATAACTTTAAATGAAAAAAGAACAAAAACAAAAATTTAAACACCAACCCATATATTTATATATATGTATATATATATATATACATTTTATATATACAAGTTTTTATCTAAATGATATAATTCATAAAAAATATACAAATATATATATATGTTTATATTTAATGTATTGAATATTAAAAGGAAATGAAATCAAAAAACAAATAACTAATGGGACAATAATAGTAAAATAAAATAAGGTAAAAACAACAACAACAACAACAACTACAACAATGAAAATATAACGGTTAATATAACAAAAAAAAAAAAAGTTAAATGTTTTTGTTCCCTTACAATAATTAAATTTTTATTTTTCTATATATTTTCTTTTAATATAAATTGTATGGAAACAGTATTTTGATGAAATAAAGGTTTATCATTTACGTATATATAAATTATATAAATATATACATATACATATATATTATAGGAATAAGCACGACCATGCAGATATAGAATAAGTAATGAAACAACAGTAAGTTCATGCAACCGATTTTTTATAGCCTATCTACAACCAACGCTCTCATTCCGCTCTCTACATGTAGCTATCTGTCAAACTAAGTTAAATTTATTGAATTAAATGAAAGTGTCTACTATATAAACGCAGCCATGTCGCAGTCATTAAAGAAGTTGTTTAACTTTTAACTTGTTCGCTTTCTTTACGTATTCAAATGTCAAATAATTAACTTTGATAAAATTTTTTATTGAAATATAAAAAAAAATATATCAGAATAAAAAATGAATAAAATTATTAATTTTTTTTTATTTCTAAGGTTAAATAATATCAAACCATTATTCAAAATAGCTCATGTTTTTAGACTTCGAGAAAGCTTTTGAAAATTATTTCTATTATTAAGGAATCCTGCGAAAATGCAAGGTGTCGAGTCTTACACAATGGACAGTTTGAAGACTGATTCGTTTGAAGTACAGCAGGGTGTAAGGCAAGGCTGTATATTGTCGCCTATATTATTTTTGGTTGTGATGGACGAAATTTTAACCCGCAACCGTAGGCGTTGATGAGAGGTATGGCATTCAGTGGCGACTAGGAAAACATTTAAGCCACTTAGATTATGCTGATGATGTAGTTTTCATGGCACACACAAGAAGTGGTCTGAACGAAATGTGCCAAAATTTGAACAAATATGGCAAACGAGCTGGTCTAAAAATAAATGCAGCTAAGACCAAAAGCATGCGTACAGAGCACTCCACACATCAGCAAATTCTACTAGAACTAGAAAGCCAAATTGAAGAAGTAGAGCAGTTCAATTATTTAGGAAGCATGGTCACATCAAATGGGGGAACAGAAGTTGATGTTGACAGCAGAATAAATAAAGCTAGAGCTGCTTTTGGAACTCTATCAAACATATGGCAGTCAAATAATATAGCCCTGCGTACAAAGCTCAAAATATTTGAAACAAACGTCAAATCAGTATTTCTATACGGCTGTGAAACATGGAAGGTATCCGCCATTATCACCAAAAAGTTGCAGACGTATATAAACCGTTGTCTACGCCGCGCATCTTAAGGGTTCGTTGGCCGCAAATCATTACCAACACACACCTATGGCAAAAAACGAACCAAAAGATGATTGAGGTCGAGATCCGAGAGAGAAAATGGCGATGGATCGGATATACCTTGAGGAAGCCAGAAGAAAACATAGCAAGGCAAAGTTTTGAGTGAAATCCACAAGGCAGACGACGAGTGGGTAGACCAAGGAAAACATGGAGAAGTACTGTTTTGAAAGAGGCAGAAGCGCAACGCAAAACGTGGCTACAGCTAAAAGGAATTGCTATGGATCGTGAAAGGTGGAGAGGATTTGTCCCACCAGGGGTTCTAGGATCCACTAAGTAAGTAAGTAATTCAAAATAGCTATACAATAAACTTTAAACTATTGAATATTTTTTAATTCATGAAATTTGTAAACAAAACAATGTCAAAAAACGCTGTCATGTACATTTTATTGGCGACACTCCTTTGTTGACTACGAAATGAGAGCGTCATTGTAGATAGGCCATTAATATTCATAACCCTACTGAAAAATTCAATTTATATTTAAATCACTTCAATTTATTTCAGATTTCAGGAATAGTAGGAAAATCGAACTACAATTGTAATAAATTTCCTATACCCTTATCGCCTTCAGCAGCTATCCGAACTTGTTGTTTAATTCTTTAAAATATCAAATTTCAGAAACACAGGGGCATTAGGAAAAAAAGAGCATTGTATCAAATTTGAAGGTTCTATCTATCTCTATTGATTTCGGAAATTTTCTCTTTTAACCTTGGTTCAATTAATGGCTTCTTGTATCCGAACGCATGGTTCGATTTCATCGTACCAAAGTTAATATAGCATAATATTAGTAATTTAAGAATGTATAGGATAATTAACAAATTGACGTATACTACAAGATAATTCCGAATTTTTTTTTTGCATTTTGCATTTAAATATTTTATTTTTGAACAGTACTGTAATTTTTTTTTTTTAAATTACATGATATTTTCAAACATAAAAATGTACAAGCAAAATACAAAAATAAAACAAAAAAAATACATAAAAGTAAAATAAAAGTTTTGAAGAAATTTTTATATTAGATGTGAAATAACTTTTGTATTAAGTTACTAAATGTTTTTTTAAAGTACAGTTTACTGTATTATTAATTTTTAAATTTATTTTATTATTTTAGAGGATATATTTCAACTTTTCATAGATTTTCAATAAAAAAAGAGGTCATTGCGGTGATTTAAGTTTTTTACATAACTTTTATTTTTCACTGAACTTTTCATTTTTCTATTTTTTATTTATAAAATATTATTTATTTATAAACAGTCCCTTACCTCATAAAATGTTATAAGAGAGTGAAGCATGCCTTTCCTTTTCAAGCGTGACCAGATTACAGTAACTATATTAATTTTATTAGTAAAATATTATTTAATTTGTTTTATATCACATAATTTATATTTTCCTCCATAAATATTTGGTCACCATGGGGATTTGTAAAGAAAAATAATTTTTCTAAAAAACATAAAAAAACAGCTGGGTGGATTTTTCTAAGAAACATAAAAAAAAACAACTGGGTGGCACGGCACAGTGGTTGAGTGCCGACCTTTCATGCGAAAGTCCACGGGTTCGAATCCCAGTGGAAGTGAAAAAAATTTTCTGGTTTTCGACTCGACTTAGATACCATTCGCCATTGGGTTCAAATTAATGGCTTCATTAATAATTAATAATTATAAATCTTTAATAAAAAATAAATTAATACAACAATATAAACAAATAATATAACTCGCAGATATAGAATACCATATAACTCAAATACAAAATATTACGATATAAACAAAAATAGAATTGTGTCTTTTGAAAATCTAAAACGTTTCTACATGTTATAAGGTCTAGTTCTATCTCATGTTTAAATTCATATTCAATTCATTAAGACCAATTCTAATAACACGAATATAAAATTACCCCCTGTTCCAATATACTGGACCCCTGTACCTATGGTATAGACAGGTTTATTAGCCTTAACAGTTGAACAGTTAGCGCTTAAAAAAAAAAAAATGCCTATACATTATTGAAATGCAATTGATATAAGTCAATTAATTGGATGTAACAAAAGTTGAATTATGGTTGAATATAAAACAAAAAATTAAGTTAATGATTATGATGTTTGTATCCAATGAAAAGATGAAAAACAACTTAACACCAGCCTATTTATCTGACACTGCGTAGTAGGAAGAACGAACACTCAACCTTATCTTCTGAGAAATGCATATGATATCAGAATTACAATAAAAAGTTTTCAAACTTCAATCAACTTCCGAGTACTATAAAAAACGAAAGTTCATTTCCAAGATATAATGCAGCCATTTTATAATGAATACAGATCGGATCAGAATCGATTTAGCAATGTATGTCCGTCCGTCCGTCCGCACGATAACTCAAAAACTAAAGAAGCTAAGATCTTGAAATTTTCGCAAATTTGTTTTTTTGCAATAGCCGTCATCGCTATTTAAATCCAGCCATTTTGGTCTATGGGTTCGGGTAGCTGCCATACAACTTCTTTTTTTATATGAGTATTTCCCTGTACCTATTACAGCTACGTGTCTGAAATTTTGGCAAAAGTAGTTTAGTTTTATGGCCAAAGTTTCTGAAAAATTTGGTTGGCCTGTTGCAGTGAGTTCGAGTAGCTGCCATACAACTTCTTATTTTATATGAGCATTACTCTATACCTATTAAAGCTGGGTGCCTGAAATTTTGCCAAAAATAGTTTAGTGTAATGGCCAAAGTTACTGCAAAATTTGGTTGATCTACTGCAAAATATTCGAGTAGCTGCCATACAACTTCTTATTTTATATGAGCATTATTCTCAACCTAATGAAGCCGGGTGTCTGAAATTTTGCCAAAAATAGTTTAGTGTAATGTCCAAGGTTTCTGCAAAATTTGGTTGGTCTGCTGTAGAGGGTTCGGGTAGCTGCCATACAACTCCTTCTTTTATATGAGCATTACACTACACTTAATAAAGCTTTATGTTTGAAATTTTGCTAAAAGTAATTACCCGGATGATATAATGTATATGTTACGGTCATACGGGTATCCCAGAGTTGACACAGTCTACTCTACTACACTCTTCCTCGTTTTTAAATAGATTTGCAACACTCCTTTCATTTAAACACAAGTTAACATGACATATACTTATACATATATATACTTTTATTTTAAAATAGAATTAAATAATTCGGATAAAATGGATTTATATATTAGTTTTTCTTAATTTGTTTTTTGCATCTGCATCATTATAGTATACGATAATTGACAAACTAAATTTGATGAAATAAATCCTTAAACGTTTTCAAAAGACCTTAAATAACTCCAATTTGGTTAAAAAAATTTTATAATTTACAGCAAAAATGAAACAGAAAGATTGTAAAAAAAAAGTCTTTAATAGGTATTTCCTTTTCTAAATTTACTAGTAATCCAGTACATATAACTTATCCACCCTATTTTATGTTCAAAATATAAAATTGTTTATAATAGATTAATAAACATAAGTGCTGATTCAATTAGTTCATGAAGGGTAATAATATACTAATTATAAAAATATTGATGGGAATCTTTGTTAAACTAAAACTAACTGTGCTTTTGCATTGAATCGAATCAGGTTTCCTAAATATTTCGTTAAGTCCGAAATCGAGAGATAAGAAGGTTTATGGTTTGGCAATACAGTGACTAGAGTGCGTTATAATCATTTTACGATTCATTGTCGGGGTTTACTTTCTTAGACGAAGTTTTATGTCAACCCCTTTTTAATACATTTAAAAAAAAAAAATTGATACAATATGTTTTTACATAAATATGGAAGCGACACTGGAAGCGTCCATTTTATATAGCAATAAAAATATTTATTTTCAAAATAAATTAAAGAAAAATTTTCGATGAAATCTCTTCAACTTCTTCTTGTTAAAAATAAAGAAACAATTGCTGGTTTAATGAAAAATGCAGGGGTTATATCGATCCATTTAATCCCAAAATAAAACCAATTGCCTAGGTTAGTAATTGCTACTCAAAATTATAATCGAATTACGTTAAAGTCTGAAACAGAAGCTTTCTTATCACTTGGGAAAGAAGTAACAGCCTTTTAAGTTTAATTAATTGCGATGGACACATGCGTCCAAAAGAAACATTAATAGAGCACATCGCATTTCAACAACACAACAACTCCAATAAAGTCAAGCAGTCCTAAAATATATCTTTTTCTATTGGTAAGAGTAAAAACTTTCAGGGATTATCTCCACAGGTTCACAATTCTGGCAACAAAAAAAAAAAAGGATTAATGTGGATGTCGGGACGGCACTCATAAATAGAAGTTAAAGGAAACGAAGAGGCACATTGCTTTGTCCGTTCACCAATGTAACTTATGTCCTGATATTCCACATTAAATTTTTTTTATGATGTCACTCTGAAAAAATCAAAAGGAATCTCAACTAAAACTTATTCTCAGCAGCTTTATTAAAAAAAAAATAAAGAACCATGACTCTGTACATTAAATAGTTTATCATGTAACAAAACAGAGAAATCAACTTTTCTACTTATATCCAGTAAAAGAAATATTCAAATATTCGTAAGTTTCATAAGACCATAGTTATGTAAAGTACCACTAATAAATTCGATGAAATTGGCTGAAGCGACCGATGTCATTTCAGTATAGATAAACAATTGATCTTAAAGATGCAGTGCACTTAGTTATATGTGCCCGTTAGCCCGATAATCCAAAATACTACGCATAATTAGTCTATATATATATATATATAAATATAATGTTCATATTACGTTCATATGGGAGGTCCTAGAGTTAACATATTCTACTCTACTCTCATCCTAGTTTTTTTAAACATTTTAATATCATAACATGAGATGGGAAACCTTTAGTTAAATAAATTATTTTTTATTACGAATTCTGTTCAAGTGTTAGGCTAATAAGCCTGTCTATGCCAAAGGCACATGTTGGAACAGGGGATAATATTATAACCGTGTTATTGGAAAATGTACAATTTAAACATAAGATAAGTACCAACCCAAATAACATTGTAATATTGTAATTATTTTGTATTTGAGCTATATGGTATTCTATATCTGTGAGTTATATTTTTCAATTAAATTATTTGTTTATATTATTATTTTATTAATATAGTTTATATATTGCTATATTAATGCATTTTTTATTAAAGATATATAATTATTAATTATTGATTATGCAATTAATTTGAACCGTATGAGTCGAGTCGAAAACCAGACAAAAGTTTTTTTCACTTTGACTGGAACTCAAAATCGGGCGTCTCGCATTAAATGTCGGTACTCTAACCACTGTGTCACCCAGCCGTTATTACTTTTACTTTAATTCACATAAAAACTGTTTTAAAACAATTTTTCAGTTATATACCAATTAACTTAAATGAGAATACCTTTTGGACATGTCTTTAGACATTTTAAAAATAAAAATGACAAAATTCTGAACTAAAGTTAAGATTTATGGAATTTTTGAGTTATAACTTGCTATAAGTTGGGATAAATTCAAATAAAAGACACTACTGTTATCCCGCTTTGATTAGTATCGCATTAATGAAGCTCCGGCTTCACAAAATACAAGCTTCAGAATCATATTATTAAATGTAAAATATATACAGAGATATGTACATTATATGGATAAGCGTAAACCAAAGAAATGTTTATCAAGTAATTAATTTTTGGGTTTAAAATTAAATATAATCTTTTTCTACTATATATATGTATGTATATTTGGTTAAAAACCTTATGTATATATGTCAGTAGATAGTATAATATTCAGGCCGTATAGAATAAGAAATGGAAACAATTTCAAACATATTTGGTAATTGAATGAAGTAACGAAGCAAAATAATACTTGATCTATTGAGGCTAGCAAATTTATAAATTAGCTTTCTATTAGCCTATACCAATAATTCAATTAATTTGGAGTAAAACATTGACGTAATTAGCGAGATAATTGACTGAATTTAAAATATTTTTTTTTTAATTTCAATTTAATTTATATAATATATAATTAATATACATCATATATAATATGAATTAATAAAATAATATAATTATATTTTTTTTTTTTTTGGAATCATTTTCATTAATTTTATAAAAAAAAATTTCTTATAGATTATTTTATTTCTTAATTAAATAAGTCTTTATGTTTGAAAATTTTGGTTTGATTCTTATATAACTCACAGAAGATTTTCGTAAAATTTTATATAAGTTATATGGTGAATCAAGAAAAGTTGAATCAGACGTTTGTCTACGCAATTTAATACTATACAAACCTACCGAAATATTCAAGTATAGTATTAGAAGATAAAATACTTCTCGAAATGTTAGGAACTTAGTGTTTGCTATACATTTGGTTACCATATATATATATTTAATTTATAATATGAATGCTGTTGAAGTGGCCTCAGTAATTCTAAGGCTTCTTAGGAAAGTTTTTTTCCTTTTAAATAGTACACAGCATTACCATTTTGTTGCTCAAAAATTCCACCAACTTTGGCAGATAATTTAGTTGTTTTAATTTTGACAAAATGTAAAAACTGTATACTTAAAGGTATTCTCATTTTAGTTTTTACAGCCATACTTAATCAATGGCTTAATGAATATATAATAATTAATGAAACTGAAACATATAATAGTCTAAATATAATATTGGTTAATGTCATATACCCCTTAAATGACAATAAAAGAAATAGCTTTACTCCATGATAAATATTTAAATATATACATTTTCTTTCTGTAAGCCGCATAATGCGATTCGAAACGTTGAAGCAACTTAAAGCATTTTGAAATTGACGTTATATAAATGTCAAATTTATCGTTTATGGAATTGTGGTAAAACTTTGCCTATACGGACGCGAATAGGATTTATTCAGTCACAAAATTTTCTTCAAAAATCGCATGTTTATTTACAATGGTAGGTACCTAGGTATTTAATAAATATTTTTTTAGAAAAAAAAAAGTAAATGATATTTTTGTATTAAAAAATAAGCTCCTTATAATTTAACGCTCCTGATTCATATTCTTATAATTGGAGGATGAACAATATTAAATTTATAAAATTTTTATAAAAAATTCAAATTAATTTTTATCGGATGTAAACTTAAATTAATTTATATCAAATCTTTTTTAGATTGTTGAACTAGGACTTTAGGATTACAGAGGAACGCGCTTTAAATTTTTATATTTCACATAACATTAATATTTCTGTAAAGTTTCATAAATAATAAATCTAATAGGTACTATTCAAATTCTAGTATTAATACAAACATAATAATTTATTTTATCACGCGCCTTACAAGAAAGCCTTACAAATAAATTTAAAGACATGACGCCGATACCTTTCGTTTTCTCGTCGTCGCTCGAGCGACTTACAGAAAGAGGGTAATAATTAAAATTGGAACTTTTCAATTTCATAACTTTGGCCGGCACAGTTATCTATCCATTTTTACACTTAAATAAACTTGTTGATTTTTTTTTTTT
This sequence comes from Dolichopus griseipennis, assembly GCA_963082915.1. Taxonomy (NCBI): domain Eukaryota; kingdom Metazoa; phylum Arthropoda; class Insecta; order Diptera; family Dolichopodidae; genus Dolichopus; species Dolichopus griseipennis. The sequence continues at coordinate 5,327,403 of OY720446.1, read as the reverse complement.
TTATTTAACACATTTAATAAAATAAATTTAATTAATTTTATCCGACAGTTACACCATCGATTATTATTCTTTTAATGACGCATCTCTATTAAACAAATATCAATGAAATAAATATATCTATATATCTTTAAATTCATATAACATATAGGTAGATGAAGATAAATTTATATGAATAATATTAATTATTTTCGTTTTACTTCATTTTTATAAAAAAAAAATTATATTTTTATTTGTATGTACATGTATAAAAATTTATATCTTAAAGTTATCATATAAATCTAAAGTTGGAGTTTAAATCATAAATTTATTCTATTTTTGTGTGTTTTTTATTCCTGCGCACATCAAAATTTTTTATTCTTAAAAATACAATATAATTCAAAAACAAAAACATAATACCTATCCCATGAATCTCAAAATTATAACGTTTTTTTTTTTTTTTTTAAATAACAAATTTTCATACATATGTACGTACGTATATAATTAAAAAGCATAACATAACAGAGACTTCAAAATATAGAAAAACTTCAAATACCTAGAGAGCTATAGTGTATAGGTATTCAAATATATTATGTATGTATATAAAAAACAGAAATCAATAAAACACAATTTTAAAAGAGGAATAAGTTTAATTTAAGCCACGCCCTTATTTTTATAATAAACCTTTTTTTTCTATTTTCTTTTTTTTTTTTTTTATGTTTTTCTTTTTAACTTGGATGTACGATTGTGTGTGTGTTTATATTTAAGTTTACCATTTATAAATTTATTTAAGGTGTGGCTTATTATTTAGGTAGGTAGGTACATAGCAGCTATTTGAAATACATTATGAATATGGCTGAATATTATCAAAATATAAATCTTTCAAATGAAAATATTATATACAAATATTTATATAACTATGTGTAAACAGCTATAAATTTATTTTTTGTTATAATGATTTTTTTTTTAAATATCGAGGACTGCTCAAATGAATCCTAGAATTATATTATATTTTTTTTTTGTTATTTGTTTGTTTTCTTTCGTTTATTTTGGGCAAAAAAAAAATTGGGTGGTGGTTTTATTTTAGAAAATTGTTTGTTTGTTTATTTCTACTGCTTTTATATACAAAATATAATTTTTAATAAAATATATTTTTTTTTTCATTGATTTTATATATAAATCATGTATATATATTTTTATTTATTATATATACATAGAGTATTATATAGAAATATATATATATATCAAATGATAAAAAATTAACAATCCAAAAAGCTATTAAATTATTTTCCAGCAAGGTAGGTAACATTGTTTCTTTTGTTTTTTATTTTTTATGTCATGTTTTCCTGTTTTGATTGCTGTTTTCCCTCTTTAGTTTTTCTTTTCTTTGTTTTTTTTTGTTTATTTTCAAAAAAACAAAAAAAAAAACATTTAATTTTCTTTACAATCATATATACACAGGGCCTTGCAGAGCTGAGAGGAGGCCCAGGCCAATAAAAAATATGGGGCCTCTTGTTTGAGTAAAAAAAACAAATTTACATAGTTCTTTTATTATTTTTAATTTATTTAAAAAGTATGAAATTAATAATTAAATTACAAATAAGCTTTTCGAGCTTTAGTTGTAGCAAAATCTTTTATAATAGTTGAAAAATCAATATTTTGTGCAATATCTGAATTTATATGTAAAATTGATAGCCCATTCAACCGTTCTTGGCTCATTGCAGATCTGTAAAAATTTTTAACCCTTTTCAACACACTGAAACTGCGTTCCGCTGAAGCAACGGAGACAGGTAAACTTAAAAATATTCTTAAAGCTGTTGATATATTTGGAAACAATCCAATTAGGTTTTTTTCTAAAATATTTAGCAGCAACTTAACTGGAGATGATTCTATATCAAAGTTTACTTCAAAAATATTTTTTAAAAATATCATTTCATCATATATTTCATTTGAAATTTCCTTTGGATATTTTAAGTGCATATTTTTTGCTCTCGATTTTATTTCTTCATCTGATGAAGTTTGAAAAGTTCAAAGGAATCCAAAAGTCTGGCTAAAATCACTAAATTTTATGTACGGAACCAAAAGCTGTACTCACTAGGAAAATTAAAACTGTACTGAATAGGAAATATAGTTAAATTTTTAATAATTGAAAATTAAATATTCTTTTTTATGCAATTGGCTTACTACGTTAAAATTTTTTTGAATTTTTCAGAGTTCAACATATTCTTTTTTATGCAACTGGCCTACTCCGTAAAAAAGTTTTGTACATACATATAACAATAACTTGAAATTTTTACTATAACTTTTGTTTCGTTATATTTTATAAATCTTTGGTTAAAATAAAATAAATTAATACTCAAAATAATATTTCAACTTAATTTTTCCGCACCTACTGTGATCAAATTAGGAAATAACAACTTCTCGGGGCCCTTTCACAACTCGGGGCCTGAGCCAAATGGCCCTCATGGCCCACCCTCTGTTATGGCCTGTATATACACATATATATATATATACAATGTTTTGGTCTTTTATTTTGCATAAAAAAAAAAAATTTATTAATTATTTTTTTTTTTTTTTGTAAAGATTTAAATTAAAATTTCATTAAAGTATAAAATATTTAAACAAATTACCATAGTGACCGAATATTTTCACTTTTTTGTTAAAAAAAAATCATTTTTAAGTGAAAACAAAGACTATATTATAGAATATAATAAAATATAATCATTATATTCTATAGTCTTTGGTGAAAGCTAAAAAAGATGTAAGATAACATTACCATATTTGTTATTTTTTCAAATCAGAGATTTAACTTCTAATGCCCGTACCAATAACTTTTTACTAAGTTGTCAATAAGACCTTAATTTTTTGCTAAAAAAGTTAGAGTATCAATATGTCACATTTAAAGTTGATACTTTCGTTATTTATAAAGCAGTAATAGGTCTCCAGCAATTAGGTCTCAATGTTTTTTTAGTATAGCAGTTTTTGACAGGTAAAAAAATTTTATTTTAATTTAATAAAAAAATATGTTTATTAAATATATAAGCTATATATATATTATTAACAATTTATATTAACCTATACAGAATTTTAGAAAATATTTTAGAAAATAGAATATTTATTTTTTGTTGCTTCAGTTACAACTATAAACAGTGCCATTGGTACCAAATTTAAAAATTAACATTAAAAGTCGCAACTTTCAAGTACATATAGTCTTTTGCTAAATTAATGAATTGTTACTGTACAAACCTACATGTAATATATTTTATGCTTGCGATTTTTTAATTGAACGCATTTGTGACGCATTCGGGGCGACACGCTCCCTATACATGAAACCAATGAGTACTTACATAAAATATATAAAGAGTGTAAGTTAAAGCTGAAGTAAAAAAAAAAAATAATTTTATTCTTCGATTAGCCCAGTTTAGAAACAAGAAAAATATAAAAACAAAAATCGTATTCATTCGTAATTTGCGTAAAATTAAAAACCAAAAACAATACAAACTCAGATATACCTATATATTAATCCTATATTAAAGAAAATAAGAATTAGATAAGAAAACTTTTTATATGTATATTCAACACAATGTAACGAGAACTATTTTTTAAGAATTAAGAAATTAAAGAATATTGTATTTATAATAATATTTTTTCAATATTTTTGTTCAAAGATTTTGATTTTGTTTCAATACTTGGTTTCTTGTATATGAAATAACAACAATTTAGTTTAAAATTTAATGAAAAATAAAATTTAAGTATTGACGAAATATTTTCTGGGCATACTTTTACGTCAAATTTTGCCACACATTTCAATAATACGCGTAAATAGATCTTGTGAAGCAAAAATCGATTAGATTCGATCATATAAAACCTCTATAATTCGCTCATAGATCTTCGTATCATAAAGTATCATAACTCATCAACTCATAATTCACAAATAATAATAAGTATAAATTTTAACAGATCTATCGTTAAATTTTTATTTTAAAAAATGTAAAAATAATTTACAATTCGATTCAATTTTTTTCATTTATTACTTCAATCGAAGTAAATTATAGGTCCTATTTTGTACTAGCTTTATACAAGTGCGATCTATCAGAAGTAGAAAATGTAAACTGTAGCAACATTTTCTGACGATACTGCTAATAACAAACAAAACAAGCCAATATGGCAGTAGGATCGAATATTAACATCAGCAAAATACCTGAGAATGATACTGGATGTCAAGCTAAGGTGGAATGAACATGTAAAAAAGAAAAAAAGTTGAAAATAAATATAGAGAAAAGTACTGGCTCCTAGGGCGTAAGTCTAAATTAACAATATATAATAAAGTGTTAATTTACAACCATGTAATTAAACCTACATGGTTATATTGCATTCCACTTTGGGGTTGTGCCAAGCAAACGCATATTAAAAAAATACAAACAGAATAAAGAATAAAGTCCTACGTAACAGTGCTTCCTGATGTACGTATAATAGTGACATTCATAGAGATTTAAAAATTCCCAAAGTTATAGATGAAATAAGTAGATATGCCATAAAATATAAAGCTTGTCTAGAAGGGCATATAAATATTGAAGCTTCTCAGTTAATAAATAATCAGATTATTACAGGAAGGCTTAAAAGAAAAAGACCTTTAGATAATATATTATATAATCGAAACAATTATAAAATTACAAATACTCTTTTTAAAAATAGCAATATTTTATATACAAATATAAAATATATACATATTTTTTACCTTAATTTATTTTAATAAAATGTACTTTCATAAAAAAAAATTGTGTGAAAAACAAAGTAAGTATAATCTTTAATCAAGAAAAATATTGAAATTCAATTCTATTTTTTTGTAAGTGCATACATATTTTCCCAGTCATAACATAACCAATACTAGATCTTTTCTTCATGTATAGTACTATAAAATCATAATTTATAAATCATAATACATAAAGGTCCCTATACATTTAAAATATGATTTTCAAAATTTTTTATTTTCATCAACCAGATTTTAGACTGCAAGAAGTTTCAAAAACTGTAGGTCGCCTGTTAATAAATTGCTTTTTTTATAAAATAGACGATAATTCGATCCTATATAAATCCAAAATAGGTGAAACGAAAAAAATAAACCAACAAATTTGATTATCGAATCTTCAATATAAACAAACCCTTAAATTGAGTATCTCTTTTTGTTTTTCAAGGTTGAAACCTTAATCAGATCATATCAATAAAAAAATTTAATTCATAATTTATATCGTAATATATCTTATTTTATAAATCATAAAATAAAATGTATATATATATATATACCTGCCGCACTTTGTTGAACCAAACTTTAGGATGGAGTCTGTGATGCAAATTAATGTCCGGCATGATTTCGAGAATAGGAAAATGAAAAGATTTTTGAGAACCGGATTTGGAAAATAAAAGATTCGGAGGATGAGGAAAATTAGATGCTATATTTAGAAAAAATATGATAATGTTTTTTATTAAACTTTTCTAAATCGTATACACATATGCATTACATTGGGAAACACATTTGATGAGATATGATTCCACATGAGTGATGAACGTAAGACAAATAAATATCCTTAAGCTGTGTAGCGCCACCTCAATATAGTTTAACTTAGTTGAGATGAGCATCTGTGTCCCTTCTGGTTTTACCGTTGGAAAATCTATATAGAGATTAGTTGTTCTATTTCTTTAGAGTTGTGTTAGTCCTTACAAGATATTTATAAAACAATGTCAATGACCCAACTGTACGACGGATTATTGAGTGGAGTGAGCGGTGAGGTGACGTATGGATCAATTATAAAAGGACTCGCTCTATTTTTCTCTATTTATTAAGATATATCAGTGCCGTATTATCAAGTTTTACAAAGAAAAGCGATACAAGAAACCCAAACTCCTAGCAGCATTTTAGCTACAATAAAAACATGGTTTGACCAAGTTAATTTTTTGGTTTAGCTTGATCATCAGAATGTTCAAATTTGTTGTATTATGCAAAACATCTCCTTGACATTATATAGGTTCAGAATAGTAGTCATATATAATGAAGTATTTTGTAGCATTTTATATAACAAATATAATAACAACACCTATTGAAAATCTAAGACGTTTTTATACATGTTATAAGACCTTATCTCATATATTTAGTGTATATGTGAAACTCATTAAGATTAATCCTGTTAGTAAGAATATAATATATCTTTAATACCCTTCCCCGCTGTTTCTACGTTTAAAACCTATACACATAGGTTTATTAGTCTAACTGATCAAAAATCTAATTATTTTAAAAACAAAAATTAAGTAATCAACGTTACTTAAAGATTTTTGATTTTAAGATATTTTTCAATTTAAAAATCTTTTCATATTTTTTGCATCAATTGTTCGAATAAAAAAAAAAAACAAAAAACCTAAAAAAAGAAAAGAAAAAATTTAGGGATGCATAAAGTTAATTTCTAAGTGTATTAATTAAGTAAAATAGATTTAATTATGCCTATATTTGTACATCTTATACAGATTAATATATGTAAAAATTTGTCATTAAAAGGAAGTTATTATCACATTATCCTTCTTATAATCTTATTTACAAAATTTTATTACAGAACACAAAATAAAATTGAAATAGACTAGATTAAAAAAAAGAAAAGGAAGAAAGGCCTATTGAAATATATATATATATATATATATATATATATATATATATATGTATAAAGAAATTTACTATTAATTTGAACTTATTATTTTGTCATTTAAATTTTTTATGTTAATTCAAAAGTGAATTTCAATTAATTTAACACCTAACATAATACAGGGTGAATACAAAAAAAAAAAATTTAAATTTAAATTATTTTGAAATACGATTTAACACATTTCCAAACATTGATCTTTTGGTTTTTGCTTTTGTCGAGGGTGCCAACTGTTTTATAAAAGTAAGTAAACTACTAACTTTTAACTTTGTTGACTTGTACGAGAGACAGCGAAAAGCTTCGAAAGCCATCAACTAATTGTGCGGTGGTTCCTTTATGTAAAAGTTTGAACCTTTGATAAAATTGTACAGTTTAGTTTCGAGAATGAGGATCTCGAAAACTTTGAAATTTGGATTTCGAATATATATACTTAGTATTGTTGTGTTATAAGGGATGGGTAAATTGAATGGGATCCATAAAAGAAGATGTTAACATTCTTCTTATATTAAGTTAAACCGTATACACATTTGCTGAAATATGGTTCCATAAAAACGATTAGTGCATGAGAAACGAATTCTAAAAGTTATCTGGCACCATCTGGTTAGTTCCAGTTTGTAGGAATGAGATGCCGTCCTTATTACTCCTTATTACATTAATTTATTAATTTTTTTTAGAACAGATGCTTACCTTACTTAACTTAAGACCAAATAAATTAAATTTTGTACTATATAAACTTATTAAAAACTGTAAATACTGTAATTTATAATTAATGATATGAGAAAATTCTAGTTATTTTGACAATAAATTTTAATTGCTAAAAACTATTATAAAAATTCGCTTTTCATATGCGAAGAGAGTATTTTCTTTATATAATTTGCGAAATGAAAAATTAAAATTAGAAATAGTATATTGCTATTTATACATAATAAAAGGCTGTTGAAAAATAATCAAATTAATAAAAATCCATTTTAAGATAAAGTCCAGACCAGATTAAGCCTGAATAGTGTAATTATTAGCATATTAAAACATTAGCTCTCTTATATAATTAATATCTAAAATAACTATGTATATTAGTTGGAATGCTTTGCAATTGCACAGGTTTGTTATAGGCATTTTTGGTAAAGTATCTTATCTTTTCTAGCATTAGGTAATACTGTCATTTTGAAATACTCTGTAATACCCCGAATTAATTTAGAAAATTTTTTTAAACACTTTAAACAAATATTTTAAATTACATATTTTATATAAATATTGATTTTTAAAATATTTTTAACAAAATAAAAATTCAGTTTTTCCCCCTATTTTCGAATTTCGATTTTGTTTGACTCAATTTTATTCTTAAACTTTTAAAAAATAGCAACTATGTACTTACATGTTTTCAAAAATGATTATGAAAATTTCATTAAATCAATTTTAATTTATTTTAGCTAGGTATAGTACTGACTCCGATTGCATACAATTTACATTCGGATTTGACGTATCTCAATCTACTTTACACAGTCAAAAATCTATATTACGTTCGTATTGGTATATAAAAACAAAAACAACAATGAAAAATTTCTTTAATTTTCAAGTCCTTTCTTTCAAAGAAATGGATCTTTTTTTTTTTAACAATACAAATTGGAATTGAAAACTAAATTAAAAGTATATACATATATACACTTCAAAAAACAAAAATGTGTGAATTTAAGTGGCCACCTTTAAAGTGTCAACAAGAGGTTATAAAATTTGAACAAACAATACATATATATATATATATATATATATATATATATATATATATATTGATTTTTTATGTCTTCAAATTATTTTATTTTCTTATTTTATTTGAAAACGAGGAAGAGTGTAGTAGAGTAGACTGTGTCAACTCTGGGATACCCGTATGACCGTAACATATACATTATATCATCCGGTTAATTACTTTTGGCAAAATTTCAAACATTCAGCTTTATTAGGTGTAGAGTAATGCTCATATAAAAGAAGGAGTTGTATGGCAGCTACTCGAACCCTTTGCAGTAGACCAACTAAATTTTGCAGTAACTTTGGCCATTATACTAAACTACTTTTGGCAAAATTTCAGACACGCAGCTTCCATAGGTATAGAGTAATGCTCATATAAAAGAAGGAGTTGTATGGCAGCTACTCGAACCCTCTGCAGTAGACCAACCAACTTTTTGCAGTAACTTTGGCCATTATACTAAACTACTTTTGGCAAAATTTCAGACACGCAGCTTCCATAGGTATAGAGTAATGCTCATATAAAATTAGAAGTTGTATGGCAGGTACTCGAACCCGTGGACCAAAATGGCTGAATTTAAAACTCTATTCCGTTTTTTGCATAAAAACGAATTTGTGAAAATTTCATAATCCTAGCTCCTTTACTTTTTGAGTTATCGTGATGACGGACGGACGGATGGACGGACGGACATACATAGCTAAATCGATTTATTTTTCGATTCTGATCCGATCCATACACTTGAGTCTATATATACCCCCCCCCCCCTCCTCCTTCTCTGCGTCACAAACGTAATGGCAAATTTATTATACCCTTGGACTATATAGTCATACGGGTATAATGAGAAACGCAAGTTGCATAAACATAAGGTCGTTATAATTAGTGCGTAAATCAGAATACAATAGATTTTTTAGTTTTATTTTGTTTTTGTCTGATTGACTGAAAAAAAATCTATTAGATCCTAAATTTTATTTTATTATTATATCTTTTTTTAATTGTTTACCAAAGTATTGAAAAAAATAAATGGTATAATGAAGAAATGGATTTTTGCGGCTTTTGTGGCTACTGTTTTGATTATATTCTTTTATTTAACGAAATAAAATAAGAAACATGAAGTTCTATTATTTAAAATAACCTTAAATAATGTATATATATACATGTACATATTCATTTTCTTATTGATAAACCATCAATACACACAAATCTATATTTTTTAAATTAAAGATGCTAATCTTTTTTGTAATATAGGATCAAATCTTTAGAAAATTTTGAATAAAAAAAAAATAAAAAAGAAAAGCCCGGATACCAAAAAAAAAAAAACTTTAAAAATACTTTGTTCTTTTCCTCGTTTTTTATCTAGATTCAATTTAATGTAATTTAATAAGGTATTAAATTATTAGAACTTCAACAGTTAATAAGAAGAAAAAGATTCTTTTTTTTTTTTGTCATATTCAAAATTAAACAACAGGATTACAACAGGATAAAAATTAATTTATCTGATAAATATTTAGACTATTTTATACTATATATATATATATATATATATTCAATGACTATATGAAAAGACTTATAAATATATACCGATCGATAAAGTTATTTTATACAAATTTTATGTATACATATAATATATACGAAATCATATTTCAAAATTTTTTTAAAATATTGAGAGATACAAATGGTTAATAAATGTACTTAAATAAAATGCGTTTATATATATATACATAAAAATTCCGATTCTAAGATTAAAATTTGAATATATAGCTTAAACAGGTCTTCGTTTTCCATCATTTCCCCCAATTATTTTTACTCCTTTCGTCTATTAAATTGTAACTACACTAATTATATTTACATTAACATTTGTATACAATTACCATTGTATTAATATTATTTTATTCAAAAAACAAATGACAAAAAAAAACGGAGGGTTTCTATAACATTTTTTTATAAAACATTTACAAAACTATACACATAATTTTTCATATACTGGCCCGTAACAATGACCCTTTTACTAAGTCATTAATAAGAACTGAATGTTTTGCTAAAAAAAAATATGTAGTACCTACCCAATGACATTTTTAAATTTGTTATTTTTCATTAGTTATACCCAAAATATTAAGTTTTATCAAAATCTTCTATTTAGTCTCTCCTATACTGTTTTAGTAGTGGCAGTTTTTTTGACAGATAAAAAAAAATTACTTTAAAAATTAAATTAAAAAAAATTTAAATTATTAGGAGGAGTTAAATAAATTCCAAGAAAAGTAAATATTAAAGGAAAATATTAATATAACTGTAATATTCAATATAATATACAGGAAGTTTCGCGATAACTTTTGCACAGAATGGAAGATTATACGGGTATTAAAACAATTAAAAAATTTTATGGAAGGTTGGGGTATATCTGCAACTCCGAAGTATAGTTGTGTATAGCCTTAAAGATTTATAACTTTTAAATTATGTTAGTTTTAGATTTAAATTAATAGAATTAGGTGATACTTAAGAAATTGAAAAAATAGGGAATTTTAAAGCTTATTAAATTATCTTTATAATCCACTATTATATATAAGACTTAAAAGTAAAATTTAAAAAAATTTTCTTTTAGAAAAAAAACGGGTTAAATAAAAATTTACCCTATTATATCTGCAACTTTTAAAAATTCCAAAAATTTCCAATGAAATCCGAAAACTAAAAAATTTATGATAAGAAATAGACTTTATGATATACTGGTTGTTCTTTTACATAAAAATTTTTTATTTTTAAACAAATAAATAAATTTAAATTTTTTATTTTCAAAGTTCATATATAAAAAACTATCTAAGTTAACTTTGAAAGTTTCAACTTACAACTTAGGCTACTACCTATTAAATTAATGTTAGAATTAAGGAATTCTCATTGGTACGAACCACTGAGTTTTAGGTAAAAAATATATATATATAAAAATAAATTGATAATATTATAATTTATTTATCTCATCAATTAATTGTTAATTACGAATTAAATAACTACTATATAGGTGTAGGCCCATCACATAATGACGGAAGGTCAATTGAAAGAAAAACTTTTTCTAATTAAGAACTATTTGTAATTTCATTGCATACTTACATTATATTATACAATATCAATACAATTTTCTTAAATAAAATCGCAACAGTTACATTTTGTATTACGCAAATTATGCTTCGATTCTAATAATAGATACACAAAAAAAAAAACAAATGACTTACATAATTTCTTATTGTATCTGGATAAGTTATGTAGTCTACCTTTTATATAATTTGAATTTGATAAAATGTTGAACTATAGTTGAAATTGCTGAAATTTTTTTTTGATTTCAGTTAATATTTTTTTTTATTTAATTAATCACTTGTTTATATTTAAAATTTTTAAAATTAAATTCGAGAAATTTGTTTATTAATAAAAGATTTGAATTTTTTTTTATAGATTTTATTTTGTTTCAATAATGATCTATTTCTCCATCTATTAACTTTTTGTATACTTACATCTTTTTAAAAAATGTTACTAAGTTATGTATGTATATCGTTTCACAACCTTTGTTTAGAACGAAGTCGAAATACTTGTTTGTTACCAACATTGTACAATGTACCTACTCAACATGCTTAATCATGTACCTATTTATATGGACATAAAATTGTATTAAATAAATGTTGAGTTTTGAAATTAGTTTTGCATTGTCAAAAATGCAAATTATAAATTTTATTTTTTGAGTTTTTTTTATTATACCTAATTAAGTTAAAAAACGAGGAAGAGTGTAGTAGAGTAGACTGTGTCAACTCTGGGATACCCGTATGACCGTAACATATACATTATATCATCTGGTTAATTACTTTTGGCTAAATTTAAAACATACAGCTTTATTACGTTTAGTATAAAGCTCATATAAAAGAAAGGGTTGTATGGCAGCTACTTGAACCCTCTGCAGTAGACCAACCAAATTTTTCTGTAACTTTGGCCATTACACTAAACTATTTTTGGCAAAATTTCAGACACCCAGCTTCATTAGATGTAGTGTAATGCTCATATAAAAGAAGAAGTTGTATGGCAGCTACTCGAACCCTCTGCAGTAGACCAACCAAATTTTGCAGAAACTTTGGCCATTACACTTAACTGTTTTTGGAAAAGTTTCAGACACCCAGCTTCAATAGGTATAAAGTAATGCTCATATAAAATTAGAAGTTGTATGGCAGGTACTCGAACCCTCTGCAGTAGACCAACCAAATTTTGCAAAAACTTTGGCCGTAAAACTAAACTAGTTTTGCCAAAATTTCAGACACGTAGCTGTAATAGGTACAGAGTAATACTCATATAAAAATGGAAGTTGTATGGCAGCTATCCGAACCCATGGACCAAAATGGCTGGATTTAAATAGCGATGACGGCTATTGCAAAAAAACGAATTTGGGAAAATTTCAAGACCCTAGCTCCTTTAGTTTTTGAGTTATCGTGCGGACGGACGGACAGACGGACAGACGGACAGACGGACAGACGGACAGACGGACGGACATACATAGCTAAATCGATTTATTTTTCGATTCTGATCCGATCCATACACTTGAGTCTATATCTACCCCCCCTCCTTCTCTGCGTCACAAACGTAATGGCAAATTTATTATACCCTTGGACTATATAGTCATACGGGTATAAAAATATATTTTGTTATAATTCTATGGTGCATTTAATTTGGGTTTATTTCAGGTATAAGGGAAACTTTGAAATTGCTTTAACTAAATTGCTTGGTTTACTTACTTTTCGAAGCAAACCAATCAACACAACATATAGCGTACATTGGGCCTTCGCCGTTATTTCAGTTTTTCACTGAAATTAATGAAGATTTACT